>QEPC01008922.1:115499-134220 GCA_003113815.1 Sphenodon punctatus
GGAGGGAGACATTAAAGGAGCGGTCAGAGAGGTAGGAGGAGAACCAGTCAAAGACAGAGCCACGGAAGCCCAAAGAGTAAAGGGAGTCCAAGAGGAGCGAGTGGTCGACAGTGTCAAAGGCAGCAGAGAGGTCAAGGAGGACAAATCCCCCCCCCTCCCAAAGAAAACTATCCCCCCCCCATCCTCCCGCCCCAAAGGCCTGGGCAAACCACCAGATTTTTCAGGCTCAGCAGAAAGCCAATAAACTTGGGGCTAGGTGGACTTCCTCCGGAAGGGAGTTCCAAAGTCGCGGCCTGGCCATCGAGAATGCCCTCTCCATTGTGGTCCCCCGTTTTACCTGGGGGACCTCCAAAAAGGTGCCACTGGAGGACCAAAGGGGTCACTCTGAGACACGGAGGGTGAGGTGGTCCCTCAGATATGAGGGACCACGACCGTGTAGGGCTTTTTAGGCCAAAACCAACACCTTGAATCTGGCCCAGTACACAATAGGCAGTCAGTGCAGGATACGGAGCACAGGAGTAAAATGTTCCTACCGACCCTTCCCCATCAGGAGATGGGCCACCGCATTCTGCACTAGCTGCAGCCTCCAGACCAGATCATGGGAAGCCCCACTTAGAGCACGTTGCAGTAGTGTATCCTCGAGGTGATGAAGGCATGAATGAGGGTGGCTAGGTCAGGCCTGGAAGTGAATGGATGCAGCCTACACACCAGATACAGATGGCAGAAGGTAGCTTTAGCCACCGCCTCCACCTGTCCATCCAGGAGGAGGTCTGAGTCCAACAACACTCCCAGACACCAAACCTGCTGAGCTACAGGAGGGAGGACCCCCTCTAGGGGTGGAGCAAACACCTCCTTCACCCTACCCACCACCATCATTTCCGTCTTATCAGGATTGAGCTTCAGTCTGCTCTGCCACATCCAATCCACCATGGCCTCCAAAAACTGGGACAGCACTAAGCCGGCAGGACTTGAGTCAATTGAAAAGGAGAGGTACAGCTGAGTATCATCAGCATATTGGTGACAATGCACCCCAAACCCTCTCACGATCTCCCACAAGGGCTTCATATACACGTTAAACAAGATCGAACCTTGCGGAATGCCACAGCTTAGGGCCTGGGGGCTAGATGTTTCTACCCCCAGTACCACCCGCTGGCTTCTTCCCGAGCAGAATGAGCGGAACCATCCGAGGACAGCCCGGCCAGACCCCCCAGGACTCACAATCATCTCAATAGCAGCCAATGGTCCACTGTATCAAAAGCGGCCAAGAGATCTAGCAGGATCAGAAATATTAAACATCCTGCATCCATCTCCCAGCGGAGGTCATCCACCAAAGCCACCAACGCCATCTCAGTGCCATAGCCGGGGCAGAACCCAGACTGAAAAGGGTAAAGGAAACCAACACTGTCCAGATGCGCCTGGAGCTGCAGTGCCACTGCCCGTTCAATAATCTTCACTAAAAAGGAAGATTAGAGACCGGTCAGTAATTGGCGAGTGTGTCCACAACCAAAGATAGCTTCTTCAGCAGGGGGCGCACTACAGCCTCCTTGAGACCAGGTGACAATCTCCCCTGCTGGAGGGATGCGTTAATTACCCTCGCCAGCACCATCCCCAGGAGCGGGAGAGGGAGCAGCTGGCAAGGGCTGGAGGTGGCACTGTCCACTTCACCACAGACCAGTAGTCGAGTAGGAGCATGCAGCACAACTACCTGGCAGTGACGGCGCACTGGTGGCAGGATCCGGAGGCAGCGTTTGGCAGTGGCAGAAGGGGTCCCAATTCAGGGTATAGGTGGGCCCTACTGCACGTGGAAGTAATGGACGGCCCCCACACCGCTCGGGACATCAAGGCAGGCCTCTCCGCCATGGTGAGTGAGTGGGTCATGCCAGGCGTGCCCTTCACCAAGGAGTGCGTGGTGATGGATAATGCAGCCAATATACTGAGGCAGTCCATGAAGGGGGCTTCACCAGCATCCCTTGCTCCATACACACCCTTCACCTGGTGGTCAGGGATGCTCTGGGCTTGGGGGGAGAAGGGGATTTGGGCAGGCACCCTTAGCTCCCTGATCGAGCAGGGGAGGAAGCTGGTCATGTTCTTTAACTGGAGCATGAAGGGCAGCGACCTCCTCCGGGCAAAGCAGGCTGAGCAAGGCTCCCCAGTGCACCAGCTGGTGCAGGATGTGTTTACACGGTGGAATTCCACGTTCCTGATGCTCGAGAGGCTTCTTGAGTAGAAAGCCACCTTGCATCAGGTTCCACTGGTGACAGACAGTGGGGCACCTCCAGGGTATGATGGGGTGGAATGGGAGATCCTGGCTCACACGGTCTTCATGCTCAAACTGTTCCTGGCCGTGATGGAGACCATCACCTCCTCCATGACCAATATCAGCCTGGTGACCCCTCTGGTCCAGTGTTTCCTCAGGAGGCTAGAGGAGATTCTGCAGGAGTGGGATTGTGGCCCTAAGGGCAGGAAGCTGATGGAAGAGGCGGTTGACCTGCTGCAGCAGTTGAAGGCAGGGCTGAAGGCACGCTTTGATGAGCTACTGCAGCGGGAGGAATATGTTTTGGCAACCATGCTGGACCCCAGGGTCAAGGGCAGCATGGCACGCCAGACAGCACTCTGTGGGAACTGGAAGGGTGACCTAGTGAAGAGGGTCTGGCAGGCAGAGCAGGCTCTTGAAAGTGTGTCAGCAGCAGCAGGATGCCCCTGGGGATGGTGGGAGTGGGAGCAGCCCCCCCTTTCAGCCAGTGGTGTCTATCCCTGCCTCCAGTCCTAGCAGTAGCAGTACCAGCAGCAAGCTGAGCAGCAGCAGCACTCCTATTGCGAGCAGCAGCTCATAGGTGCAGGGTACTCTGGTGAGCATGGGCTGGTACACAGCAGGGTAGGCAGCGTGGCTGAGGGCAGTGGTGGAGATGGCATTGGTGCCCAGGCAGAGTTACATGAGTGAGTACAAAAGCGCCTCAGCAGCAGTGGAGAGCTACCTGGAGGAGGAGCTGTGCATCGAACCCAGCAGTGATCCCTTGGCATATTGGGCCGGCAAGACCAATGTGTGTCCTGCTCTTTCCAAAGTGGCCAAGGGTCTCTTGTTCTGCCCATCAACTAGTGTCCCCAGCGAGCGGGTGCTCTCCATGGTGGGGGACATTTGCTCGCTGCACCGCCTGAGACTGGGGGCCAAGTTGGTGGAGCTGTTGATGTTCCTTAAGGTGAACCTTCCACTGTTGGGATTCCCCGAGCTGTCCCTGGACATGGATTGATGGTGCAGTGACACACGCCATCCATTTCCAGGGATAGGACTCCTCCTCCATCTGGGCTGCTTCTGCTGAGGTGCTCTTCCTCCATCCCAATGCCTGGTGCCGGCCACCCCCCCTCTCTCTCTAGACGGCCTTGGCTGGCCTATCTGACTGACCTCATAATGCAGGGTGGCGTTGGGAAGTTGTAAGCCTGCCAGCTGGCCTCTAGCTAGACTATCTCGGCCTACCTAAGTGACTGGCACTCTTTCTTGCGAGTTGCACAGTCTTCACCAGCCTGAGTACCCTGCCAAGGTCCCAGTCTGCTTTCCCTACTGCCTCTCATGCCATGCTGCCTGTCTGCTGGCCCGCACAGGTGGCCAAGATCAAAGCCTACCTCAGTCTGCCTTCTGTTCATGCCACACTGCCTGTCTGCCCACCCGCCCATGTTGCCAAGATCAAACCCTGCCTCAACCAGTCTTCCGATGCTCATGCCACACTACCTATCTGCCCGCCTGCCCAGGTGGCCAAAATCAAACCTGCCTCTACCTTCACATGCTCATGCCATGCTGCCTGTCTGCCTACCTGCCAGTCCAGATGGCCAAGTTCAAAGACTGCCTCAGTTTGTCTTCCCATGCTGCCAAAGTGCATGTCTGCCCGCCCTGTGGGCAAAGTAGGGATGTGCAAACCCCAAGGGGTAGGGGGTTTGGCCCATTCGTGGCTTGGGCCCCCTGAAACTGTTCAGAGTTTTGGCCCAAATGTGTTTGGGGGGGCCAAACCCATTCGGGCACCGGGTGGGGGATGGGGGATCCGTTTTCCCCTCCCCCCTCCCTCCTACAGGCTGCATGGGTGGAAGGAGCTCCGGGGAACACCTCCTCCTCACCCTGCGCATGACCTGGAAGGTCTAGGCATGAAGTGCTCTGGAGCGCCGCAGGACCTTACTACTGCTGCCGGACCCGGGGACGGAGCCCCACCACCAACAGGTAGGGTGATCCCTGGGGTGGGGGGGCGGGGGGGGGGTTAAAATTTTTTTTCCCCTGAGACTGCGCAGGGTGGTGGGGGAGGTGAATCCCAGCACCCCTTCCACCTGTGCAGCCTGTAGGGGGAAGGGAAAAACAGATTTCCCCCCCTGTCCCCCACCCGCCACCCAAACAAGTTCAGAACCCGAACTTTGTTCAGCCGGTTTGGGTGGGGGACAGTTCATATTCGGGGGGGTTTGCGAACGGCCCAAACACCCCAAAGTTCAGGCCTGAACCCCTGAACCAGGTTCATACATCTCTAGGGCAAATCTGAAGCCCTTCCCTGCCTGCCTCTCATACCAAGGTGCCTGTCTGCCTGCCCTGGCAACCCTGGGTGATGTGCCCCACTGGTCTGGTAATCCCACTGCTGTTGTCTGCTGGTCCGTGGGTGCTCTGCCCAGGAAAATTCAAATGTGCCCATGCAATCCTGTGACTGCCGTCTGCTACTGTAGGGGAACTCATCCCTAGAAAATCCTACCATCCTGGCTCCATGGGCGCGGCACACAGACAAAGCCTGATGCTGCCATCTTTGCTGTTCCACAGGTTCTGTGTCTAGTCAATCCAATGTCTGTTGCTTCTGCCAATGCCACCTCTGCTATCTGTGGCATAGATTCTGTTACCGGGCAATCTAATGGTTGCTGCTGCTGCCAATGCCACCTCTGCTGTCTGTGGCATGGGTTCGACTACCGGGGAATCCAATGTCTGCTGCTGCGGCTAATGCTACCTCTGCTGTCTGTGACACGGTTCTGTGCCATGGCAATCCAATGTCCACTGCTGCTGCCAATGCCACCTCTGCTGTCTGTGCCACGGGTTCTGTGCTCCGGCAACCCAATGTCCTCTTCTGTTGCCTCTGCTGTGCCACAGGTACTGTGCCCTGGCAATCCAATGTCTGCTACTGGGTCGCCACGTGATTCACCACTGGGCAAGGCCTGAACAATTGGCAGAATAGCTTGTTCAGATCTGGAGAGTAGGATGCAAACTTGCAACACCTGGCCAAGTAGGGGTGCCATCCACCAAGCCCTGGACGGGCCTCTGCTGCTGCTCTGCCAATACCAGCCAGTCTGCAACGCCCAACCAATCAGGGGTGGCAGTCACTGAGCCCAGGCCGGACCTCTGCTGCTGTTCTGCAGATGCCAGCCTGCAATGCCTGGCCAAGTAGTGGTGCCGACCACCATCAGGGTTCTGGGACCTACATTCCAGGAAGGGAGGGATGTCATTAGACATGTCTTCAAGTGTCCTACATCAAGGCCGGCCAGCCAGCAATGCCTGGCAGAGCAGGGGTGACAGCCACCAAGTCCTGGCTGAGCCTCTGCCATTGCTCCACTGATGCCAGCCAGCCTGAAATGCCCAGCCAAGTAGGGGTGCCAGTCACTCCAGCCCCAGGACCCACAGTCCGTGTTCTGGGACCTATGTTCCTGGCAGGGAGGGCTGTTGTTTCACTTCATTGTCCACCAATGTCCCACACAGAGGCAGCCAGCCTGCAACGCCTGGCCAAGTAGGGCTGCCAGCCACCAAGCCCTGGATGGGCCTCTGCTGCTGCTCTGCCAATGCCAGCCAGCTTGAAATGCCCAGTTGAGCAGGAGTGCCACCCACCAAGCCCTGGCCGGGCCTCTGCCACTGCTCCGCCAATGTCAGCCAGCTTGAAATGCCCGGCTGAGCAGGAGTGCAAGCCACCAAGCCCTGGCCAGGCCTCTGCTGCTGCTCCACCGATGGCAGCCAGCCTGCAATGCCCAGCTGAGCAGGGGTGCCATCCGCAGTTACTGTGCTCAGGCAATCCAATGTCTGCTGCTGCTTGTATTGCATGTCAGCTGTTTGCTCCTCACTCTTGTAGATGGGCATAGCTCAGATGAGTGCACCAGCAGGACTGGGTGTCAACAAGGTTCACCAATAGGCAAGGCTTGCCCAACTTGCAATAGAGCTTCTTGAGCTCAGTCGAGTAGGATGCCACCCTACAATGCTTGGCCGAGCAGGGGTGCCAGCCACCAAGCCCTGTCATGGCCTCTGCTGCTGATACACCAGTGCCTGACTGGCAGTCTGCAATGCCCGACCTAGTAGGGGTGACAGCCACTCCAGGACCTACCATCAGGGTTCTGGGGCTGTCATTCCACTCACAGGGGGCCTCCATTTTACCGCATCAAGAAACAGCCAGCCACTCCAGCTCCAGGATCCACCATCAGGGTCCTGGGGCCATCATTCCACTCACAAGGTGCCATCATTTCATTTCATCTAAAAGCTGCCACTCTAGTCCCAGGACCCACCATCAGGGTTCTGGGGTCATCATTCCAATCATGGGGAGCCATCATTCCACTTCAAGAAAAAGCAGTCAGCCAATACATCCCCAGGACCCACTGTCAGGGTTCTGGGGACTGTGTTCCTGGCAGGGAAGGCTGTCATTCAACTTCATTGTCTGCAAGTTTCTCACTGATGCCTGGCAGCCTGCAACACCCGACCAAGCAGGGATGCCAGCCACCAAGCCCTGGTCCTGCCTCGGCCGCTGATCCACCGATGCCAGCCTGCAATGCCTGGTGAAGTAGGAGTGCCGGCCACCAAGCCCTGGCCAGGCCTTTGCTGCCACTCCACCGATGACAGCCTGCATTTCCCTGTCCCTTAAGGATGTCAGCCACCAAGCCCCATGCCTTCCTGTCCCATGCTGCTGCTGCCACTGGGTCTCAGATGGCCAGCCCTTGCAGCATGGGCACCCCAGGGGCCAAGCGCCAAGCCTGCCTGCCCAGACAACCCCGGGTGCCAAGCACCAATTCTTCCCTGTCTCTTCTGCTGCTGCTGGTGCTGCTCAGTCTCCAATGGCCAGTCCTGGTGCCACGGGCACCCCCAAGGGCCAAGTGCAGAGCTTGCCTGCCCAGGCAACCTGGCATGCCAAGCACCAAGCCTTCCCAGTGTCTGCTGCTGCTGGGTCTCTGTTGGCCAGCTCTGCTGCCACAGGCAACCCCAGGGGCCAAGCGCTGAGCCTGCCTGCCCGGGAAACTTGGGGTGCTAAGCTCCAAGCCTTCCCGGTCTCTGCTGCTGCTGCTAGATGTCCGATGGCCTGCTATGATGCACGACCCCCCTGGGGTCCCTGGAGCTCCCCAAGCCTCCTGGCACCAGCGAGCTCCACTGAACGTTCGGGGGGTCCAAACTTTGCTGGATCAAATGCAAGAACCTGAACTAAGTTTTTAGTCCGAACAGCTGAACTTCATCCTGTTCGCACATCCCTAATAAGAACACTGAATCCAAGACAGATGTTTGGGGGACCTGACCAGTTACTTGTTCCTAATCTGACAATGGTTAATTCAATTACCAATTTCTGAGTACAACTATTTTAGAGGTTATAATCCATCTAATACTACTACTGTCAAGTCCACATTTCCCTTACTTATGATTGTCATAAGTACCATCATACTAGTCATGAATATGTCATACTAGTACCATCACGTCCTTCTAGTCCCATCACTTCCTGAAAGGAGAGAAGATTGGTCTAGATTGTGATTTATACTTCCAAAACTTGTGTTGGCTACTTTTCAACACCTCACCTTTCTGCAGAAGCCTGAACATTGACTTTTGAGGACATTTGTTCTAGGATTTTCCTAGTGTTGAAATCAAGCTGACTGATCTTTAGTTCCCAGTGTCATCTTTTCCCACTTCTTGAAAATAGGCACTGTTTTTGCTTTCTCCAATCTTCAGGAAGATTGTCGGTCCTTGATGAGTTCCCAAAGTGGAGAGCAATGGCTCAGAGATTACCTCAGCTAACCCCTTCAGTACTTGATCATTCTGAATTCTGACCTAACTGTGTAATTGCTAAAATGCTCCTCTCTTATTCAACTTTTAATGTCATGAATCATTCACAATCAGCCACAAACTTACTTAGCTACTTTGTTAAGTCTGAAAGAAAGTAGGCATAGAGTACCTACCTCAGCCTTCTTAGTATCCTCGGTTACTATCTTGCCATCTCTATTACATAATGGACCTATACTTTCTATCCACCACTTTATTTTCACAGTATCCTATTTTCTGTAAATGGAATGCTGTCCTACCCTATATTGAGTAAATGTGACCTAGAGGAACAAGAGACCAACTATCTGGACTTCTTTGATTGTACCATTACCTGTAGCACTTGTGAATAAAACAGAAATTCAATTAATTTGAGGCATGGGACTTAATTGGTATTTCTTAACATGATGTTGGAAAGATGAAGACTAGCTTAATGAACTTGCTTTACTTTTTAGTGCACAAAACGAATAATGAGGAGACCAGAGTTCAGCATAATTATCTGTATCCTGAAAAGATCCTTCCCATGGAACAAGGCAACAGGCCTGAAATTAGAACTGGCCAAAGGAGCTAAGATTATTTTATCTTGACAGCAAGATGCCACATTTATGGTGGACCCATGTACTAATTGTTCCCCAAATTCACTTCTCTTTGGTTTGTTTTCTATATTCTCATTTGCCTTGAATAATAAATATTCAGTGGTTGAATATTCACATTCCTCTTTATCTTCAATTGCTAAGTGTTTTTCATCAGAGTGCCTGTGGAAGGCATCATGCTGAAATGCACTTACCCTGGTGGAACTGTTTGCCAACATTATTTTGAAGAAATTGAGTTAGGGTGAGGGATGAGGAAGGGCAGAGTGATTCTGTCCCTGAAATGTAAAAGTTGACATTACTTTCAAGCTCTGTTACTGCAGGTTTTTGTAAACAAAACAGTGGTTTGATCCAAATTCTGTAAACCACAGTTGTCTTAGCCACCTGAATAGCTGCCAGCCAACAAAACCAAAGACATTGACTGTAATCTGTGACACCATATTTCTGCCTCTTTGCCAGTCCTGACCTTTGCCAGTCCTGACCTTCCCCTATCTGCTATACTAGGAATTTGCTGCTAGACACTGGGGTCAATCCCAAGCCCTGCATGTGCTGCATGCAACCTATGTGTGTGCACATGCGCGTAAAGTGTGTGTATGTCCATTGAAGGCACATTGTGCGGAACTCATGTGGATCCCGCTTAGGATTGTGGCCACTGCATTGAAGAAGATGACTGTGATCATACTTGCACTGAAGCATGTTCAGAATTATAACTAGTGTATTAAACACCAGCTAGTTCTAACTGTGCTATAAAAATATATTCCAGGCAAGAACAGCAGATATCTTCCAGGCAAGAACAGCAGATATCTCTTGAAGCTATACATAAAGTGGGTAGACAATTGTATGTAGTACACACAGGGTTATCAAACCTTTTATTCAGAGGTGCTTTCATGGTTTGTTTTTTTTCTTGCAACAAAAGCAGATTGGTGAACTAGTGTTTCAACAGTCTGACAGTATTATTGTCAGGTCATGTGGATTGAAATTAGTCTCTTGGGAATGAGGCCTTTAAGAAGACGCATTAAGACATCTTGCTAATGAGATTTGATTCATAGCAGTTCCCTCACGATAAAACAAAGAAGTACCTGTCAAAGCCAGACCCTGTTACCTTCACCAGCCTAACTTAAGCTCATTAGGGAATGGCATTAATTACTGATGAAAGCATATCCTTCTTTTCAGAGTGCTCCCTGTAGTGATTCCACAGAATCAGAAATTGAATGATTCAAATGAACGCAATGTGAGAACATTGTTATATTCTGAATGGCACTTAGATGTTTAAATTAAGAGTGACAAAAGTGTGTTCCCACCAGTGGACTGAAAATATTTACATTTGATCAACATTAGATCTGATAAAAGGAGTGTGAATGAGATGAGAATTTTCAGTTTCAAACTAAGTAACAATGGATTTATGGAAAATTTAAAAGCCCTGCATTGTTGTAAGGAATAACATGGGCAGTTTCACAACATTTTTTTCATTAAGCTTTTCTCTGTTTGTAGACCTTTTAAAATCTAGAATGACACATTGATGGCTCCATGATACCCGAGTCCAATAAAACACTCAATTTTTTTTAACCATAATAGCATAACACTGAGAGGAATGCCTGAGAGAACTAATGGAAGTTGCCATTCATTTTACTGAAAGGCAAAACATTCTGTCTTTCTGCTGTCTACTAATGCTTGCACGACAGAGCCCTGGCAATAAATTGTAAGTTACAAAGAAAGTTGCAAACCAGACCTTAACCAAGTGAATATTGGGAACCTGTAAACAAATACAATCACCTACTTTCCTGTGATATTTGTATTAGGGGTGTGCACCAAGGCCCCATGTCTCTTTTCATTTTTTTTTCATTATTAAAAACAGTTGGTTTTTTTTGTTAAGAAATTTTAATTTTTCATTATTGATGTCATTGGTATCGATTTTGAGCATTAACGAAGATTTCATTTTCAGTATAATTTCTGTTTTGTGCTTCCACCAGTGGCACAAGTGCCAGCAGCAGACACCAGCCCCAGACTTCTCAGACGTTTAACTCCTTCCTCCCTTTCTCATTATAAAGCAGTACTAATAATAAGTACACAATGTCAATATGAAAAATCACTAATATTTATGTCTAACCTAAACCTACACCTAATAACCTATACTATATGCAAGATCGATCGACCGATAGACAAAAGTCGACCGATAGACAAAAGTCGACCGATAGATAGGCTTTTTATTATATATATAAGCTTTGTAGGATCAATCGATCGATCCTACAAAGCTTATATATTTATAATAAAAAGCCTATCCATCCATTCATGGGGAGACATACAGGGGAAGGGAAAAGGTAAAATAAAGGGTATAAGAAAAGGCAAGGTATAAAACTGAGGGCTGGGGAAGGTTTTTAGTGCAAGCAGCACCAAAGTTCTGTAAATGCAACCTGACACATCAAGAGCTAACACAGAACCAAAGTCAAACAGTCTGACCCTGCAACCTAAAGGGTTGCAGTGCCCTTCCCAGAGTCCCCATGATTTCTTTTGGGAGGCAGGAGGCATTGAGAACACACAGGGTGCCATGCAACTGCCTGGGACCTACTTGTGCTTCTCATTGGCCAGCAATTACATCCATCAGGTCCTTCCCCTCCCATCACAGGACCAGTTCAAGAGTTCAACACGGTTTGTGGTTCCAAGATGTCTGATCCCTCCTCCCCTCTCCACATTTCCCTCCAAAAAACACCTGCCAGGCAATAAGGAAATCAATAATGACTTTTGTTATCATTATTGATTTCATTGTTATTTATCTTCATTATCATTATTGCAATAATGATAACAAGTGAAGAATTTTGTTATTAATTATTATTATGATAAGCTTTTATATAGTGCCAGTGATGTACCTGGTGCTTTACAGAGAATAAGATAGACATGGTCCCTGCCCGAGAACTTACAATATAAAGACAGGGGGAGGGGAGACAGTTTTTGTTATAATGATAACGATTCCTTAAGTGCACATTCTAAATTTGTATTCAGTTTATCAACAACAACAAAATCTTGCTATTTCTATAGTGACAGCAATGGGCCTGGTGCTGAACAATCATGATAGGAAACAGGTACCTGCCCCAAGGGTCTTACAACTTAGGAATGGGAAGGGAAGAGAAAAAACAATACCTTCATGGAATTGCAGGTGCATGTGCTTGACTTAAATACAAGGAAAGGAGGGGGATTCTAGAGGGTTGATGGTATAAGGAGATATATTAATGAGCACTCAAAGGGGGTGAGGAAATAGGAAAAAACCAGAGGAAAGAAGAAGGTTTTTAAGATGAATTTGAAGGTCAGGAGGGAGGAAGCAGAGGACATGTGTTCATTAGGAGAGAGTTCCGGGCATAGGAGGCAGTATGCGAAAAGGAGTACAGCTTAGGGAGCAGGAGTCTCTGGGGTGGGTGAGGGTGGTGGCAGAGGAGGAGTGAAGTTCCCAGGTCTGCACATATCCGGAAATAAGGTCAGAAAGATGAGGTGGAGCAAGGCCATGAAAAGCTAATGCCAAAGAGAATGGTAGATTCTGTATTCTCGAATATTATTCAAATAGCATTTTCAGATAGCACTGTCAACATCCAAATTAATAGTTGCACCTGAGGTTGCCATACCTCCTCTTTAATCCAAGATGCACAGGGCTGCATTGGTTCCAATGTAGGACTGCAATTCATCCCTACACCATGTATTTTTCATAAGCATCCTGGATTAAAGGTGAGGTATGGCAACTGTATTTGCACCAAAATTCTTTTTGCATATTTGTTAAAACCCCAGGTTCAAAATTCTTAAGTGATTTTTGGTCCGGGTATTCATTAAAATATCTGAAACTAAATGACTGTAAATACTGAACAAACTGAAACAGTTGACTTGTCAAACAAAGCAGGTGTGAATAGTGTTTTGTATCAGATTTGTTGACTCTAGGTTAAAGCAGGCTAATTTGATGAATGCAGCATTCACCATGGATATTTGTTTCACCTCTATTATTATTATTATTTATTATTTATTTATTATTAGCATTTATATAGTGCAAGCAATGTACCTGGTGCTTTACGGAGAATAAGATAGACACGGTCCCTGCCTGAGAGCTTACAATCTAAAGAGAATCTTGCAATCTATTGAGAACAAGATACTTGTGCTGAATAAATAGGGGGAGAAGGAGTCAGTCACTGATTGAAATCGGTGACACCTGCTGAGGCGACCGATGTCCTGGGGTCTATTCGGGCCACTTCTTGTGAATTAGATCCTTGCCCATCCTGGTTGGTTAAGGCCTCCAGGGAGGTGTTGGAAACAGTGCTGGCCAGGGTAACATCTCCCTTTGGGAGGGGAGGGTACCGGATCCCCTGCTCCCCTAACCACCTTCGTCACGTCTCCCTCACTGCCCCCCATGCCTGGAACTCCCTCCCTGCCCACATCCACCTTGCCCCCTCCCTCCGTTCCTTCAGATCCCTCCTCAAAACCCACCTCTTCCTCGCCGCCTTTCCCGATGCTTGCTAGAACTCAACATTTACTGTCTGCCCTCCCCCTGACTCCTCCCTAACTGCAACCAAGCCAAGCACGTGAACCCAAGACTTCACATCCACTTGAATGTTTTATCCCTTGTCTGTTTCTATGTCCCCTCTTCTTGTCCCCCTCCCCCCTCTGAGTCTTTTAGATTGTAAGCCATAGGCAGGGACTGTGTCCATCTCATTTTTCTGTAAAGCACAAGGTACACAGCTGGCACTATACAAGTGATGATGATGATGATGATGATGATAATAATAATAATTAATATAATAAAGGAAGCTGTGGTCTGGCCCCTCTTCAAGAAACCATTTCTCGATGTGGATGCTCTGGTGAACTACTGGCCTGCTTCTAACCTTCCCTTTTTAGGGAAGGTTATTGAATGAGTGGTGGCCCAGCAGCTGCAGGTACATTTGGATTGCACCGATTTTCTTGATACCACGCAGTTGGGCTTTCATCCGGGTTACAGCACGGGGATGGCATTGGTGATCTTGGGCGTTGACCTTCTAGTAGAACTTGATAGGGGTTGTATGATCCTACTAGTTTGACAAATGTGTAAGACCTATCTGTTCCACCAGGCTTTTGGTCAGGGAGATAGATAAAGGGGGGGGCTAGGGTGCCGGGGTGGGTAAAGGGTGTGGGGGTTGCTTCTGTTTTACTTCCCCCATTATTTATTGTATTTATCTGTGTTGATTTTAGCTGTTTTTATGTCTCATATTGTTTTCTTTTCTACGTGAGCTGCCTGAGGCAGGATGGGAGCAGGGTAAACATTTTTAAAAATAAAGCAAACAAACAAATAATAGTTCTTCTGGATCTATCAGAGGTTTTTGATACTGTGATTCACAAGAAGCTGGTGACTCGCCTGCAGGACCTTGCTGGGGTGGACGGAACCATTTTACAATGGTTCAATTCTTACCTCACCAGGAGGTCACAGCAGGTGGTCGTAAGGGACTGTACATTGTCCCCTAGGACTCTCTCATGTGGAGTCCCAAAGTTCCATTCTGTCCCCTCTCTTGATCAACATGTATATGAAGCAGTTTGGGGAGATTGTGCACAGCTGGGGAGTGCGTTGTCATCTATTTTCGGGTCCCGGCCATAGCCGAAAGGCTTTTGTCCTCTTCTAGGTTTTTTTTTTCTTATGGGGGGTGCATGTGACTGTTCTCTATGGGAAAAGGGGGATTTCCCCATTGTTGCAGCAAGCTCATTTAGATACCCGGCTGCCTCTTGGTGGAAGTCACGACTTGCTCCAGGAGTCTGGGAGAAGGGTCTTTAATCCACCAGGCACTTTGATCACTTACAATCCTAAGGAGCCGTTTCGAGCGGAAGCCTCTCGTATCCCATCTGATACCGATTTGTCGTGCGGGTCTCCCTCCATCCCTGTTGTTTGTTTGCAAACTAAGCCTCCTTCTCCAGCTTCCCTAAGGAATCCCCCTGAGGATGGCATAGGCCTGTCGTTGGTGGAGACAGTAGGTGGGGGCTTTGTGGAGTCACAACCCCCCTAGTTCCCGGAAGGACCTGGCCATCGATAGTAGTTTACCAGGGCCTGGGCCTGGGCTAGTGCCCTATTTACATTGCCCTATAGCCCACGTTTGACCAAGCATGTAGCCCATAGCAAATGGGAATTTCCCCCCAGAGGAGCTTCAATTTTTGAAGAGCTCATGGCTGCAGATCTTGTTTGTAGGACTGCGATGTTGGGACCTGTGGGCTGACATAGGAGGCTATGGGGTTCCCTCTCCTTTTGGCCATGGCTATGAGTAATCAGTTACCATTAATTATTAATCATACCTTCCTTGGAATATAGATAATGGGTGTTGGATTAAGAGATTTTTTTATTTTTAGTTTATTAAATTATTCTAGTTGATCTGTTATGATAGTAGCAGTCCCAGGACAATTAATATTGTATTTGGCCATAATATATTTCCATTTTGTCACTTGGATATTATCCTTTTCCCCTAGGTTTATACATATATAGATATGCTTTGTATGTAATATGTTTGAACCTGTAATGCCCTTGGCCAGGCTATTTTTATTCTTCTTTTATGGTGGCTTACTCTTACGTTTTATGTTGTATTTACCTTTGTTTGTTTGTCCTTGTTTGTATATTTATGTATGTTTTTTTTAAGCAATGACCTATGGCCACGCTTAATAAATTTGATTTTATTTGAAGGTGCTGGTTTTAACCTTTAAGGCCCTAAATGACCTGGACCCTGCTTACCTGAAAGATCACCTCACCCCCTGGGTCTTCGGGCAGCCCCTGTGGTTGTCTGGGAGTGCCGTCCTGGAAATCCCATGTTTCCAGTGGGTTCGAACGGACAGACAGGCATTCTCAGCAGCCATGTCGTTGCTTTGGAATGCCATCCTGGCAGAGATCTGCCTCGGCTCAGATCTCCTTGCCTTCCAATGTAGCTGTAAGACCTGGTTCTTCCCTCAGGCATTTGTTGAGGGGGGAGGGGTTAGAGAGGTTTGGGGGGTTGTTATTGTATTGGTCACTTTGATTTTATATTTTCTTGTTATGGTTTTATATTTTTAAAATTCATTTTGTATTTATTGTGGAATTTATTTTAATTGTTATGGTGAGCCGCCCTGAGTCGCCTGGTGCGAGAGAAACAAATAAATAAATGTAGGAGAGGAAAGTGCAATTTCGGGTGCTCATTGAAAGTGAGTTTCACTGTCCCCCTAGTAGCGGGGGACAGTGGCCACTGAAGCACATGTTACATTAGCCAATAGCCACCTTGCCAGACCTGATGTCAGTGTTCCATTTTACAGACACAGAACTAAGGTTTGAGGACAAAGGTTTGCTAAAGACCATCCACACAGAATTTGAATTCATGACTCCTAGCTCTAACTCCAGGATACTACTCTAACTCACAGTACCTTCCCAGCCTCTCTGAAAGTGCTCACTGAAAAATTCATTAGTTTCATATAGGCACACATAGCCCAATTTTAAAACACAGCCTATACTTTTGACTGTCTGGATTTTGGGGTGACCAGCTTAAGACTTCTTTAGGAACTTAGGAAATTTGGTTCCCAATGGTAGGTGCTAACTAAGATATTATACCCTGGAAAGCCAAAACTGATCTTACCCTCATCATGGATGTAGGGAACCAGGGCTGGAAAGTCAGTGCAGGATCAGGTCCAGGAGGGCAGGGACAAGGAGAGAAGGAACAATTACAGGACTCAGACACGGGCAAACAGAATCCAGGTGTAAAGTGTGGGATCTTGTTCCTGATTGGAACTTCTTATATTTTCCCTTGTACTCAAAAAGGAACAAAGACAGTACTCTTGATTTTCTAAGCTTTACCTGAATTAGTAAAAAGATTCAGTAACACATGAAGACAAACTTATCAGTTACAAAACAAAGAAGACGAGAGAAGCATTCAAGTACATGCTTTTGTTGTAAGGACAAAGATATGAAACAAAGAGGGAAAGAAATAAAACGTAATAACACAGACTCAGGCAAACATACAATCTTGCAAGATGGCTTCCACTTAAATAGATCTGGAGCTTTGAACATAAGTTGAACACCTGCTTATATAGGGTTTCATGACACCCACCTTTGACATAAATGTACTAATGTCAAAACATTCTTGCTTACCAAAAGTTATGTCCAAAAATAAAGATATTTATGAAAAATGGTAGATAACCTATCTCAAATGTTCCCTTATCTGCCTCCTGTAATATCAACAAATCTTCTCTGCCCTAACCTCATAGGATTTGAACTTCCCCCTAATTAACACTACTCATGGAACTTCTGCCTATAAAATCTATTTAACACAACACTCTTTTTGGGGTAGCCAAGGTAAGGTTTACACAGGGCAAAGCAGATCCAAAGAAGGAAGAAAGCAGGGAAGAGCCAGTCCAAGAACAAGGCAGAGCACAGGAGGTCCAAGGGTAAGTAGAGCAGGTCTACTGGAGGCAAAAACAGGAAAGGTGGAGTGACAATGATCTGCCCATCTTCCTACAGCTTCAGGACAACCTTATATATAGTCAGACAGACAGCCAACCAGGAGGCTGAGGGAGTGGAGCAAGCTGTAATAGGGTGCCTAGAGGAGTCGTGTGGCCTGACCAGCACAGAAGAGCCCTTAGGAAACCCTGAGTATTAACATACATGACAGCAGAGGGTTGCCATCACAAACTGATCCGGACTGGGAAGTAGCTTGGTTTCTTATTCCTATATTTATTACAGCTTAGCTATTGAATATCCCATATTTACACAAAGGTTCCTCCGTGCCTGTTGTTGGGAAGAAGACACAGGATGATACACAGGAAACAGTGTCTCAGAAGGAAGAGAAAAACGAATAGCTCCAAGATCCATAGTATCACTGCCACAAAACTAAAGATCTTTTATTTTATGTAGGTGATCAGAGGCGCAAAAGGCAAGACAGAATGAACAGCAAGTTACTTTAACTCTCTTTTCCTACCAAATATAAATAAAATAAACCAGAAAAACAGTCTTTGAAAGATAGTTACTACTGTTAAAATAACCAGCAATTTCTGTGCTGTTTTATTAACATTTATCATCAGTGATGGGAGCTGTGGGATAGAAAGGATTGATCTTGTTAACCTGAGACTTCTTCTGAAGAAGGCCTTGGAAATGCAGAATGTTAATTATTTCCCCGCTGTGCTTTTTTTATTAAGTATAACTAATAATTCCATTTCGGGGTTTGGTGGGAGGTGCTTATTTTAAGGATGGGCATCACCTACACAGTGGGACTCAGAAAAAGAATATTGTATATTTTCTAACAAATACACAGGCAGCCTGAAAAAATACAGAGCACCTTGCATTTACTCAGCTCAGTGAAAGAGAATGTCATTTCTTCAATGGGAAAGTACCATTCCTTTGGTCTCAAGGAGTGACAATTATTTTAAATTTCAACCCAGTTCATATACATTCACAGAATCACCTATGCATATTTTTTTTAATCGCCTTCACACTCAAGCATCAATCACACAACATGAGTGGGAGAGGAATAAGAACTGAGAGGAGTAAAACCAGAGAGAAAAAACTCTTAATTTAAAATTTTATTTTAATGGTTAGGAAATTTGGTTGCTTAGCTTGCTGCAGTAGAAGATTTCAGAAACCTAACTAAACCCAATTAAGAATGTAAGTAGTGTCATACTGAGTCAGACCAATAGTCCATCAAGCCCAGCATCCTGTCCTCTGACAGTGGCCAATCTTGATCGTGTGGGAGAAGAACCAACAGCTAATATGGGCAATCCATTCCCCGTTGTTCACTCCCAGCTCCCCAAAGTAAAAAGTTCATCCCGTAAGCTACTTAGTTAATAGCCATTTGAATGAATTGCTTGACCATAGGTCTTGGCATTTACACAAAACAAATAAATACAAATAAATAATGAATAAACATTAACAAAAATACATATGGTTAATGTAGGGGTGGGACCCCGGGCCCATTACCGGCTACCGGATTTACCGGTTATCGGTTCCACGAAAACCGGATTCCCGGTTTAAATCCGGTATACCGGTACCGGATTTATTCCATTGGTTTCAATGGGGCGCTGTGTCCCCATTGAAACCAATGGAATAAATTCCTCCCCCTCCCACTCCCAGGCTGCGCGGGTGGAAGGGGGGACACCCCCCACCCACCCTGCCCAGCCTGGCTTTTTGTTT
>QEPC01008922.1:134718-159957 GCA_003113815.1 Sphenodon punctatus
AAAAAAACCGGTACACCGAAATCCGGTACCGGGTCCGGATTACCGGGTCGAATCCGGTAATGCCGGTACGCCCGATACCGGCATTATCGGATACCGGTAGATCCGGAATTCCCACCCCTAGTTAATAACCATTAATGGACTTACTCCCTAAGAACTTATCCAGTCCTTTTTTAAACCCAGCTATACTACTGACTCTGAGAGCTCCTCTGGCAACAAATTCCATAGGTTAATTATGCATTGAGTGAAAAAGTACTTCCTTTTATTTGTTTTAAAGCTGCCGGCAGCTAGTTTCATGGAGTGTCCCCTAATTCTAGTACTATTTGACAGGGTAAATAACCGTTCCCTATCTATTCCTTCCATACCACCCAAGATTTTATAAACCTCTCATGTCCCCTCTCAGTCTTCTTGTCTCTAAGCTGAAGAGACCCAGCTTGTCAATCCTCTTTGTACAGAAGTCATTCCATACCCTTTATCATTCTCGTTGCCCTTCTCTGTACCTTTTCTAGTTCAGCTATGTCTTTTTTGAGATGGGGAGACCAGAACTGCACACAATATTCCAGGTATGGTTGCGCCATTGATTTGTATAGAGGCATTATGACATCCTCAGTTTTATTCTCTATCCTTTTGTGACTAACTCCTAATATTGTTTGCTTTTTTGACTGCTGCTGCTGCATGTTGGGCTGAGGATTTCAGTATATTGTTCAGTCACTCCCAGATTCTTTTCCTAAGTGGTAAACCATTGGAGGAAGCATTCAGTAAAGCATTGGGTGTTGGGCTTAATGTATTATTTATTATTATAAACATTTATATAGTGCCGGTCATGTACCTGGCGCTGTACAGAACATAGAAATAGATGCGGTCCCTGCCTTCACATGTCCCAGTGAAGACAGAAGGAAGTCACTTACTTAAGTGATGGGCTGGAGGGAAATTGTGTGCTTATGGGGTGTCTGAAAGCCTCATTCCCCTTAAAGGGATAATTCTTCTCCTCCTCCTAGGTTGCCAACATACTTCTTAAAATGTGAAGCCCCAAACCGGAACACAGTATGCCAAGAGAGGTCTGATCAAGTAAAGCACTGGGGGATGATCAATGCTCAGTATAGGGGCCTTTTTAAATAAGCAGGATTTATCCTGAAGTTTAAACCGGCGGCTCTGAGGAACCCCCACTGGGAGGGCTTTAGATGTTCCCCCATGAATAGGAAGTCACCTAGGTGCCATTAAAAACAGCAGCGCCGCTCAACTCCTGGGTGTTTTGAGACACAGCATAGATAAGACCCCGATAATTGAGGTCTTATCAATGCCATGTGACACAACACCCAGAAGTTGTGAGCCACCGCTGTTTCTAATAGCGCCTGGGCAACTTCCGGTGCACAGGGGAGCATCTAAAGCTCCCATGTGGAAGTTTCCCAGCGCCACCAGTTTAAATTTGCAGGAGAAATCCTGCTTGTTTAAAAAGGCCCTAAGGGTACTATACCTTCTTGGATATGATGATTCTCTTAGTACAACTGGTGTCTCCCAATAACCCCCTTTGCACAACAATCTTTGAGTTAGAAACAAAGCTGAATATTGGTGGTGCTTCCACCTAGAAGCTACTAGGCTTGCTCTGGTTAGTGTTTCTAGTGTAGCCAGGAAACACCTAGCGTACAACCCAAGCAATATTAATATGAATGGTGGCCTATGCAAATCACACCTCTGTTCAGAGAAAACAATATTCTACACCATCTATTCAAGATAAACAATACATTTACTGAAAGAATATCCTTTTGCCCATTACTTCATACCATTCAACATAAACCCACTCAAACTTTGTAAAAAGAGGAAAAAACAAAAGAAACAGACACACTACTGTTAATTCTAAGCACTCAAATGCTTTCTCATGGTGTGTTCAATTTTTAAAATACTTTCTGTACAATTGCTGGCCCTGAACTCTTCACCCCTTGTGGCTCAATTACTCTATAAATATAAATAGGGGATTGGTTAAACACTTTCTGCTGTTTTCAAAGCAGGAGGTTTTATGATGAAGACTTCTTGTTTTGTATAACAGTCACATGATCTCTGTGGTTACTAGGGGTGGGACTATCGGTATCGGATTAATTCAATAATACTGGTAAAAATACTTCTCCCAAACCAATTACCTTTCTCCTGCTCCCTCTGGAACCACCACCCTTCTGTGACTAAAGCCCCCTTCATCCATGATCTCTTCCTCTCTTTCCCCTTGCTCTTACAGAAACCTGGATCTCACCCTCCAACTCTGTTACCCCAGCCACTATATGCTTGGGGGGCCTTTCATTCTCATGACCCCGCCCTGAGGGCCAGGGGGGTGGCGTGGGTTTCCTCCTTGCCAAGCTCTGTCAATTCCAAACACTTTCTCCTACTCCCTCCCTCTCCTTCCCTTCCTTTGAGGCCCATTCTGTGCGTTTATACTCCCCCCTACACCTTCGTGTTCCTGTCATCTACCACCCCCCGGGTTCCCTCTCCTCTTTTCTCCCAGACATTGAATCCTGTCTCACCTTCTTCCTCTCTGATGACACCCCCGCTTTCATTCTTGGTGATTTCAACATTCATGTCGACACACCTTCCACACCCTCTATCTCCCACTTTCTCTCCCTGACCACCTCCTTTGATCGCCGACTCTGGACTGATTCCCCAACCCATACCGATGGCCACTCCCTCAACATCATCTTCTCACGAAATTGCTCTTGCTGATCTCTCCTTTGATCCCTGCCATAATTCGAATCACTTCCTCGCCTCCTTCAGTCTCTCCCACCAACCCCCCCTCCTCCTCCCCCTCTCCACGCCCCTTCTTTAATATGCAGGCCATTACCCCCATGGAGTTTGCCTCCTCTCTATCCGCCCCCCTCCCCTCCGTTTTCTCCTCCTCCTCCCCTGACTCTGCCATCTCCACTCTCAACACCTCTCTCTCCTCAACCCTTGACTCTCTTGCCCCCCTCTCTTCCTGCCCCATTTGCTCCCAAAACCCCCGCCCCTGGCTCACCCCTAACATCTGCTACCTCCGCTCCTGCACCCGGGCTGCCGAACACCTCTGGTGCAAATCTCGCTCCCTCCCTGACTTCCTCCCCTAAACATTCTCCCTCCCCTCAGCTATCTCCCTAGCTAGACAACACTATTATGCCTCCAGGATCTAATCTTTCTCGCAACCCTTGCCGTCTCTTCTCTACTTTCGACTCCCTTCTTAACCCCCCCTGCCCTCCTCTGCCCTCTTCCCTTGCTGCTCAGGATCTTGCATCATTCTTCACCTCAAAGATTGACAAGATCCATCAGGACATTGCCTCCCACCCACCTCCTCCCCCCTCTCTCCTCACATCCTTCCCTCCTGCCTTTCTTGAGGAAATCTCCGCTCTGCTCTCTTCATCCAACTCCTCCACCTGCCTCCTTGACTCAATCCCCTCCTGACCTCTATTGCTCCCACTGTCGCCCCCCCACTTATACATGTCATCAATCTCTCCCTTTCCACAGGCTGTCTCTTATACACATCTAGATGTGTATAAGAGACAGGCCTTGGCCAAGATCACCAATGATCTACTTGTCGCTAAATCTAAGCGCCTCTACTCCATTCTTCTCCTCCTTGACCTCTCTGCTGCTTTTGACACTGTTGACCACTTGCTTCTATTGGACTCGTTTTACTCTTTGGGCTTCCATGGCTTTGTCCTTGACTGGTTCTCCTCCTACTTCTCTGACTGCTCCTTTAAAGTCTCGCTCCTGGAGTCAAGCTCCTCCTCCCTCCCCCTTTTGGTTGGGGTCCCCCAAGGCTCTGTCCTCGGCCCTCTCCTCTTCTCTATTTACACCCTGTCCCTTGGCAAACTTATAGCCTCCCACAGATTTCAATATCATCTCTACGCTGATGACACCCAACTCTATCTTTCTACCTCCTCTCTCTCCTCTTCTGTCCACTCATGCCTCATCAACTGCCTCTCTGATATCTCTGCCTGGATATCCCAACGTCAACTCAAGCTCAACATGGCCAAGACCGAACTCCACATTTTTCCTCCCTCCTCTTCTTCTCCCTCTAACCTGCCCATTTGCATCAATGGAGTCACCATCCATCCTGTTCTCCAAGCCCGTAGCTTGGGCTTCATCTTTGACACGCACCTCTCTTTTAAACCTTATGTTGACTCTGTTGCCAAATCCTGCCGATTCGCCCTCCATAACATTGCTCGGATCTGCTCCTTTCTACCTCCTCGGCCCAAACTCTTGTTCATGCCATGGTTATCTCTCACCTTGATTACTGCAACCTCCTCCTTGCTGGCCTCCCTCGCTCTCACCTGTCCCCCCTTATCGCAATCCAAAACTCTGCTGCCAAGGTCATTCACTCTGCCCGTCGCTTCAACCATGTGCAGCCTCTCCTCTTCTCTCTTCACTAGTTTCCCCCTTCCTGAATGTATCCTGTTTAAACTCCTGGTATTCACGTTCAAAACACTCCACAACCAAGCTCCCCCTTATCTCTTGGACCTTATCTTCCTACGCACTCCTGCATGTGCTCTCCACTCTTCCTCTGTCCCCTCCCTCACTCTCCCTCGTTTCTCCTGCTCACCTAACCACCTTCGACCCTTCTCCCTCCCTACCCACATCCGCCTTACCCCTTCCCTCCGCTCCTTCAAATCTGTCCTCAAGACCCACTTTTTCCTTGCCGCCTTTCCCAATGCGTACTAGTCGTTCCCCATATACTTATTGTCTGCCCTCCTCTGCAGACTGCTGCAACCAAGCTGATTGTAACCAAGCCAAGCACACGCACCTGAGACTTCACATCTGCCTGAATGTTTGTTTGTCTTCCTCCCTGTCTCCCCCTCCTTGTCCTTTAGATTGTAAGCCACAGGCAGGGACCACATCTATTTCTCTGTTCTGTACAATGCCAGGCACATGGCTGGTGCTATATAAATGTTTATAATAATAATAATAATAATTGTCAGTATCGGCAATATTGGATTTTTAAAATTGCCAAATTTTATTGGATTTTTAACATTGCCCATTGAAGTCAATGGCTGCAATGTTAAAAAACTGATAAAATTGGCAATGGTAAAAATCTGATATTCCGATACAGATAAATCCGATAGCAGGAAATCCGATACCGGTAAATCCGACAGCAGAAGATCTGATACTGGTAAATCTGAAAACGGATAATCCCCCCGGAGTCCCACCCCTAGTGGTTACTCATAGTTCTCCTGGAGTGATACAGTATAATTCTCAGTCTCCTCAGAGTCTTTGGGGATTACTCAAAATTCTCCTGATGCGTAATAGGATACAATCCATGACAGAACACTGCCTCTTATCCCATGACAGTTTAATTTTCTCAAGAGTCTCTCATGAGGGACCTTAACAAATGCCTTCTGAAAGTCCAGATACACTATATCAACCGGCTCACCCTTATCCAAATGCTTATTTACACCCTCAAAACATTCCAATAAATTAGTGAGGCATGATTTCACTGTATTCAGGGCTCTCCCCCCACCAGATGGTCAACAGGAGAACAAGAATCCTGCACTCAGTACTGTGTCTCAATCTAGTGGCTCGAGCTCTGTGCTGTAGGTGGAAATGGGCTCTTTCACTCTCTGGTAGAAGAAGCAGGCATTTCCACTCTCAGTTTTGCCCCCAACCTGCAAAGAGGAAGAGGATTGGGACGGAAAAACAAAGACTAAGTGTGGGTGTATGGAGCCTAAATTATAGGTAAGCACAATATGTAAGACTACTGCTAACATGGCACGGAGGTTAAGGCGGGAGCCTTAACTTTCAATTTCCATGCTTTTTAGTGCATGATTGAATTTGCAAGAACCTTAACTCTTCTTGTAAACCTGAGGGTTTTTTGATTATGGAATATCCAAGTTTTTTATTAAATACAATGCAATGAAGAAAATTTGTCCTGCTGGTGCAGTAGAATGCTGAGCAGCATAACCAGTATGGGAGAAGGGCTTAAGGGAGGCTAAAGTTGAAGAGCTTCTCCCTTCAGTTTAGAAGGTTGTTACTTCCTTATAGCAAGCAAGTCGAAGCTGAATTTCTACTGGTAGTTCCCTGCTTTACCAAGAATACAACAACTTTGGTTTGGTTTAAGCTTTGCAAACTTACAAAAAATGCTCTCTATGATCTCTCTAGCTCATGGCTTGTATAGGAGTCTCACACTAGTACTCTGCACTGTCAAAGCTCTTTCCCTTGTGCAACACTGGCCATTCTGCTTTCTATAAGGACCTCCCCCTGTATAGGACCCCCTGGCTAGTTCACTCTTTGTACCGGGCTCCCTGATTCTGCTGTGCCCATGTACAGGACTCTCCACCTGGCATAATGTTGCCCATCCTGCAGCTCTCCTCCTGTACAAAGCTCCCTCACTCAGTTCTCTGTCCATGGCTCTCTCCAGGCACACTTATTGCCATTATTCTTCAACTCTCTCTATATATACACACACACACACGCTTTACTCCCCCTTGGAAAGGGCTCCCTTTCTTGCACAATTCTGCCCACTCTGCAGACCCTCCCTGTACGGGGTTCCATATTCTGTATCCCCAGTAAATCTGCTCCCTGTGAAGTGCTCCCCCTGTATATGGCTTCCACTGTGGAAGCAATTTACAGAGTGTCTGCCCCTACTTTCTTCCCTTCATGCCTCCCCCCTTTGTGTGTGCTCCCTCCCTCCCTGCTCCCCCATAGGATTTCTCTCCCTGGGCTGAGGCTCGCTCTTAGAGTTCTACCAGGAGGACTACACTTGCCACTCTGCCCTGCAAGGCTGCTGTGCACAGGACCCCACCATGTCCCTGCCACCCTCCTGGAGAATGCCCACTCCATCAGACCAGAGCACCCGCTTACCCTCATTCCTTAGTGGGGTTGGGAAAGTTGGAGGGAGAAGTGCTGAAATAATATCGATTCCATCCTGCCTGTAACCTCCTGTTCCAGTCTGTCATAAACCTATCTCCTCTTCTTGTGCCTGGGACCATTCGAGGCAAACTCCATCGCTCCGGCCCCAGCCATTACACCCCACTTTTTTGGAGCGGGAAAGGCTTTCACTGAAATCCATGCGCCAGATTTACAAAAAGTAAACCAGAAGGCAACCTCTTACTGCACTTGGGACCATCCCAGGCCAACTCAATTTCTCCGGCCAGAGCCATGCTCCTCCATTGGAGCAGCAACCCAGACACCCCACCTTTTTGGAGGGGGAAGGGCTGTCACTGAAATACATGCACTCTGTGGTTCTGGTCAGGTTTAGGGGCAATATCAGACACCCCAAACATCACTGCGGGATTAGCTAGCTCTGTTTAGCTATCTCGACATCCCTGGCAGTCAAGCCAAGGCACCTGCTGTGCAGAATCGGATCAGAATAACCTTCAACTCTTTCTTTTCCATGGGCCTTGCTTCTCTCCACCAGATCAGCTCTAAATATGGCTGACCAGTCACTCACACTGCCCCCTGGGAGGTGCCATTCCCTTTCTTTCCCCAGCACTGATAGACTCTGGCAAGTAGTGCCTGCTGGGATTTGTAGTCCCCAGTATTCAAGACTGCTTGCTTTTAAACAGTCTCTGCATTACACATAGAATGTTCACAAACACTCCACACTTAGGATGGTCTCCATAGGCTAAGATGTCATAACTTAAAAACTACTAACCAGATTTACAAAAAGTAACCCAAAGGAACACCCCGCCAGCCTCCTTGAAATTTCTAAAAGGTTTACACCTCCTCCCAACAAACATAAAAACCCTTTACCCTGCCAAGATTGAGACAGTCTAAATTTTGAAAAAAACAGGCTTTTAAAATGCATTTTTCAAACCATGATATCTCGGCTATTATCCAACTGATGCAGCTGAAATTTGGAAAGCATGAACTGCTTACTCCAGTGAGCCTTCAGCACAAATTTCACAATCCTAATCTTAAACATGCCAACTTTATAGCAAATATAACTGTGGGACTCTATGGGTAATTTCAGACGTGACAGGCCCAGAGACCCGCAATGCTGAACCCTGGACCAGGATCCATCTTGGATCCCAGTCCGTGATCAGGCCAGACATCCTTTAGATGTGCCATTCTGATTCCGGAGGGGGATCGGGGAGGGGGCGGGGCTGCACAGGGAGGGGCAGCGCTGTGTAGCACAATGTGTTGCCGCTCAGCCCCGCCCCCCCATGCTCCCTTGGCTGCCCACCCATGGGGCGATGGATGGGCACAGTGGCCAATGAGGCTGCTGAACCTGACCACATCCCATGGTCTGGGTCTGATTCCAGGATGGGGCTGGTGAGCAGATGTGCAGCGCCACTATCACCGGGCCTGTCCGGTCCGGTCTGGTAGATTGTGACCACTCTAACCACTGTTCTTGACCACTGGCCATCTGTAGGTCGAGAGCCATGGTCAAGCTTGATCCTGGCTGGGGGCTCATCGTGGTGAACATCTGGCTGGGACCAAACAGACATTCCTGGAAATGCCACTATCATAGGGAATCCACTGGGGTTCACTGTGGTGAAAGGAGTTTTTGTAACGTCTGAAATTACTCTATAATGGAGGGCGTAACACACCTTAACTATTAGAGCACTCCGGGGCTCTATGGTGGATAATAGGGATGGGCGAACACGGTTTGGATGTTCGGAGTTCGGACCAAACTCGGTCTGTTCGGATGTCCGAACCAAACGTCCGAACCGAATTATCCAATGACTGAACAGTTCGGACATGTTTAGATGAGTTCAGGGGCAGGAAAAATGTCTTTCCTGGGCCGAAAATTAGGTTTTGGTTTCTATTTCGTTTCAGTTTCGGTTTTGCTATTTTTGAATGTTCGGCCAAACCGAACTCGGCTGAACTGAACCCAAACTTGGGTTTCAAATTGAATGACCAAACATCTGAACTGCGTTCTCTTCGCCCATCCCTAGTGGATAATGGAAGGAAAAAATAAGGAAAGATGAGGCACCACCATATGAGGTGAGGAGAGGGGCATTGCTGCTTAAGGGGTTGATAGGAAAAGCACTGCTATGTAGGATATCAGCTGTCCCTAGCCAGTGTCAGAATCATCACTCCTCTCTCAGGACCCCAGAGCATGGGATTTCCAATGACTAGGAATAGAAATTTGATGCAGTGACCTGCACAGGTTTAAGAAAAGCATTGGATCAGGGGAAACAGAGTTTATGTTCTCCCCAGAGTAATTTTTTAGTTAATAATGTTGCTAGGTTTTAGGTTAATATTGATTTGGTTATTAATTTATTGGATTCTTTTCCTAATTGATAATTGATAATTACACCAGTTCAAAACCTGGACAAACAGCTAAATTATGGAAATTCTCAGAGAGATTGAAATGACTAAATAAATGAAGACCAAATATGTCCAGACCTTTATGTCCAAAGGTATGCCAATATGTCTAGACTATAGCCAGTATGTTAAATGTATCTCACATATGTCAAGCCTCAGGATCACAATAAAGAGTAATGGTCTATTTAACCCAACACTTGTCATCTTTTTCTGCGATTTGAGGACAACCCACATTTTATACGAATTTTCACCATATGGAAGCACTTCAAAGGATAAATTTGTCAGATCCCACATGCAGTAATGGGAATGGAATATGATTGCACCACAAAGTTAACATTCAAACTTGGAAAGCACTAGCTGTCAGTTGAAGAAAGGGTCATCATCCATGGTATTTAAGCAGAAGCTTGGTTACAGTGAACTGGTGATATTCTGTCCTCAAAGGTGCATAGTGTACACAGAGGTGTTTCTGGCTTGGTGACTGATGTTGATTTGTTGAAGACAATGGACTACTTGTGCTCCATTTTGATGGGTGCTCTATTGAGTGGTTTGCCTTCTGAAAAGCTTGTCAGACCACAAACCTCACTTCAAAAGCAGAGCTGAGCCAATCAGAATACAACTTAAATGTTGTGAGTCAGTTACTCATTTGGGGGCCAGAGTGTAGGGATGGGCGAACGCAGTTTGGTAGTTCGGAGTTCAGCCCGAACTCGTCCTGTTCAGACGACCGAACTTGAACACGAACCCAAACGCGTACATACCAAACAAACCGAACACCGAACGGCAAAATGGCCAAACAGTTCGGTCAGTTCGGATCGCATTCGGGTGGCAAAAAAAGGTTCACTGGAAGGTCAAACATGACAGGGAGGTGTCATTCTCTGAGGAGCAGACTTCCAGGCACCAGGGGTGGAGAGGCTTGTAAGAAACGAAACTAATTATCTGTCTCCCCCTTTCCCAACACCATCTGAGCTAGTCACTGTTCCTGAACAGCAGGCGTTGATTAGGATTTTTAGATTGCTTTAAGTTTCATTTCAGTTTTGTACTGAAATGAAACTTAAACCATAAACTGAAACCTTGTGTTATGCACTGTACAGATTCATTGAGTATGTATGTATTTCACTACAAACTCCTCTTCTGTTTGTGATTCCCCCCCATCCCATCTCTCTCTCCCTGCCTGCCTGTGATGGGGGGATAGACAGATAGTGGAGAGTTGTAGGAGTTAGCTTAGTGATAAAGATAGCGTTAGTGATTTAGTTTTTGTGTTTGTAGGAACAGGTCTGTGTACTTATTAGATAATCCATTTAGTTCATAACATTTAGAATAGTTAATAGCAATTAGATTTAGTGTAGCTATATATATAATATTAGATAAAAAAATAAAATAAAATAACCCCATACAAAAACCAAATAAAAAACAAAAGAAAACCATATAAAACCCAATAAAAAACCAAAAAACACCCATAACAACATTTCCCGAATGGCCGAACCGAACAGCTGAATGGCCTAACCGAACAGTCTGTTCGGATGACCGAAACGAATGGCCAAACCCAAACTCGGCAAACTAGCCAAACGGACGAACCGAACGGACGAACCCAAACCGTGATCTGTTCGCCCATCCCTACCAGAGAGAACTAATTTTCTGTTTTGTATTTTTATATTTGTAATTGTAGCCCTGAACAGTGGGGCTCTTTCTGAGAAACCAACATCCATAAATATGACCCTGGATATCTCAGATCAGCTTTCAAAATTTCATAATTTAAGAAATCAGTGAACACCTGCTCTAACTTATGACTTGGGTTTTCTGTGTTTGATAAGGCACAGCTTCATTGTCGTCACACCTCCTTGGAGCTGATTGGTATAACCCCCTGCCTTAACCAGTGTGGAGTCAGTGGGGTAATTTCAGACATTACAGGATCAGTCACTACCCTGAATCACAGTGGATTCAGGGTGGTGTCTGTGATCCTGTGAACATCTATTTGCTCCTGGCCAGATGTTCACCACAGTGAACACCAGGCCAAGATCAAATTGACCACGGTTCTGGAGGTGAGGCCGGCCTCACCTCCAGAACCGTGGTTAGGTTGACCATGATCCGGGACGGTGCTGGCAATGGCCACAATGAATGACTGTTTCCCATCCCCATCCTGGAATCAGGTCCCAACCATGGGATGGGATCAGGTGCAGTGGTCTGACAGGCTGCTGTGCCTGCTTGTCTCCACAAGGGTGGGCAGACACGGATGTGTGGGGGCTGGGGCTGAGCAGCCGCACAACATATCGCGCAGCCCCACCCCTTCGGAGATTCCCCTCTGTGATCAGGCCAGCACATCTGATGGACGGCTGGTCTGATCATGGACTGGAATCCAAGATGGATCCCAGTCCAGGGTTCAGCATGGTGGGCCGAAAGGCCCGTCATGTCTGAAATTACCCAGTGTAGTGTACTGGTGCTATATAAATGCTAGACTTAGATCTGTGAAGTCAGGGTTCAAATCGTGCCCTAGTTATTAATTCACTGGTGGCCTTGGGCAAGTCACAACCTCTCAGTCTAGAGAGCCAGTGTGGTGTCAAGGAAAATGGTGGCCAGGAAATCAAAATAAATAAATAAAGTGCTAGATTTGGACTTGGGAAATTGAATCCTGGCCTAGCTATGAACTACACTGGGTTGCCCCAGTTCCTCATCTGTAATAAGTGGGAGTGTGTTTCTGTCTCTCCCTGTGTTCTCCTCACCCTTGTCCATTTTAGGTTGTAATCTCATGGAGCAGGGACCTGTCTCTAATAATAACAGTTGTAAAGTACCAGGTACACTGCTTGTGCTATATAAATGCTTAATAATAATAACTTCACTCAACTCTGATATGCAGTGTCTCGTCTTTGTAAGGTCCACTTTGAAGTTTTATGGCCACTGTATAGTCTTTGATGATTTTAACTTTTTGTTTTAAATCAGTCAATTATATATCCATAAAGTCATTTGAGTCATATGTTTCTCAACAGTTTTAGCTTGGTTAAACACCGGCTGAATAAAACAGCTGCAGCAATGTTAATCTCTGTATCAGCACATACGTATTTTTTTCTTCATTTGATCTTATTTGATTTAGGAGATTGGATTCACTTGTGTGCTGTTATTAAGGAAATAAACTCTTGTGGTTCATAGATCTTTACAATACTTTTCTAAAGAGCTTACCTTGATTTTTCACTTCACCTTAGCTTTTAAATCAGGGAGTCAAACCATTAAAAATGTTGCCTCCATTTTTTGTTTGCATTCACGGTATGCAGCATAGCTCTCCAACATAGTTTTGGTTCAGCCACTAATTTAGAATAATATTTCCATAAGTGGTTCAACTGTTTCAAATCTGTTCAAACTAGTCCTGATACATTTTTTGCACATTTATGTCACACACTCTTATTCTTGCATTGTAACTCCTAGCAAAAGAGTTAATATTTCACTGTGGAAAAATTATTTATTTCTATACAAGTTATTTGTATCCACTAACACAACATCCTTCAGAACTCGGTCAGTTGTATTTCACTTCTATCATGATAAAATGTATTTCAGCCATTAAATATATTTCCTATATTGACTTGAGTAACAAAAACAACAAACATGATGTTAGCCGACTGATATATCACAGATCTTGTTGTTTTTTGTCACCCCCCAGCAATGAAGAATATTGGCTGGCTGGGAAGTGTCGTCTGCCTCTTTTTCTAGGTTATATCTGAGAGAAGGACCCACAAAAGACTATATATCTGTGCCTATTTATCCAATCTGTTATTTTGAAGTAGCTACTGTTTTTTTGTGGATTTGATTACAGTTCAGGTTCAATGTGGCTGAGAGATTATCAGTTCTGGTTTATTCCAAAAACCTCTCTGAACAAGTTTTCAGGTTCAGATTTGGCTTGAATTGTACATTAACCCTAGGCTGATAGGTGGGGGTCTAACTGACCCAAGAGGGGTACAAAAGAGTTAACACTTTTTTAGCAAACTTCTACCACTCCTTACTCCGTGACTTTGTCAACTATAATGGGCTCAATTGCCCGTGGTGTTTCATGCCCCCTGCTTGTAATTTTTTTTTTTATTTAAGGTTTTTATTCTGACACTGCTGGGGGTCAGTTTGACCCCAACTGAAGTGCATGGGAAACAGAAAGTACTATGCGCCTAAGGGTGCTGGGGGTAATAGACCCTCCCCCAAAATGCTGTTAAAAATAAATAAATGCTTATTATTTCTTTAAATGTTTAAACCACAACCTGTTCTTTCCTTCTTTTCTCAGTACAAATGGAAATAGAAAGAAAGAAATATATCATTGTGTCTGTTTTCGTTAATGACATTTTCATGTGTACAAAAATATCACTACAAACGCTTTTGGAGGTCAATTATACCCCAAGCTAAAGAACCAGTTTACAAACATAAATTGAGTTGTATATTTATTCTGCAGTTATAATCTTACTGGTGTGACGCTTCAGCACTTTTTTCATCATAGCTGTTTGCAGAGTTCATTTTGAAAAATACTTACCAATCGGCCATATGGAGTTGTTTGGACCCCTCCATTTACTTGCTAGGTGACCTTTTTTGTCAGTACGGGTTAACATTAAAACCTATTTGCAGTAAAGTGGTTATTTAAAGGCAGATCAGGAGACTTCGTGAATGATGGAGCCATCTCAGAGGAATACAAAGTGTGCTAACGACGCCTCCGTTTACTTGTTAAGTGACCCTTTTGTCAGTAAAAAGGGTCAAAGTTAATATTCAATTGACCTTTTTGCAGTAAGGTTGCTATCTAAAAGCAGATATCAGACTTCATGGAGCCATCTCAGAGGACTACAAAGATAATTAGAATCACTAATTGCTTGGTAAACACTTGGCACCCCAGTGGAAAACTCAGCTGCTATTCTTGTGTTGCTAATGTTAACATTGTGTTCATTGTGGGGTATTATTGGCCCCTGCTGCCTTTTGTTTTATACCTATTCCTGTCCTCCCCCCACAAAATCTTGATACAGGGTGAAATTTTTTCTAGACAGCTGTTGTCCTTTTCAAATTAACCCCCCTGATTATGTTGTTTTAAAATTATGGCTTAATTGGGGTCTGTTTGACCCCAACACTAGATTAGTACAATGGGCATGTCCAACTTGTAAGGGTTAAACATCTCCATGATAGATACCTGGACTGCTCAAACTTGTGCCTGCAGGGTTGGTCCTTGTCCCACAACATTGCTAAGTAGGGCTGAAACGAGAAGCCCTTTCATTCTTGCAAGATATCTTGCAATATTTTGTGCCGGGTCTGAAAACTCACTGAAATCTCACCCCCAGTATGAGATCTTGTGAAATATCTCAGAAAAAGAAAGAAATGAAATGATCACTGCACTGCTGCTGGGGCTGTTCTGTGCATGCACAGTGACTGATTAGTTGATTTTAATTTTTGCCTCCTCCTTGCATCCCCCATTCCCCTGCAGAGAAGCAGTGTGGAAAGAGACCCAGTGACTGGAGCAGCCAGGTGAGTACGTGATGGGGTGGGGAGTGGGAAAGAGGGCTGTAAAAGCCCCCTTTTTTGTTTTTCAAGTGTGGGTGGAGGGAGGGCTGTCTCAAGATTCTCACTGTTCTCGGCAAGAATCCAGGCAATTTCTTGGCTTGTTCTCGGCTTGTTCTTGCAAATGAGAACCCTGATTCTCACCAAGAAAAGCAAGAATCTGAGAACTGAGTTTCAGCCCTAAATTGCTATCACTATTGGCATAGCTGCTGCTGTCACTGGAAGAAGAAGATGGGCTAGGAGAAGATGGAACCAGCACAACTTATACCACCTGATGATTTTACCTGTTAAGGAAGTTTTCCATCCTATTTGTGCTGTTTCAATGCAGCACAAAAGCTGGCACTTAGGATGGAGCCCACAATACCTGGCTAGTTTTTTGGAAATTCATACCCACCTTGTCTTTTTGTTGGTGATGCCATCGAACTGCTGGAAGCCCTATGAAAGTCCTTAGAGAACGTGGCACTGCAGAAAAACAAAGCCATTCCATTTTCAGATAATATACTCCTGGTCCTCCTTTTTTCTGTCTCTCCACAACCAGAAAGCACGGTATGTAATACAGCTGCAAACAGCCATTGTAATCAGTCACTTACTGCCCCCTTTTATGTGTTAGAATAATGCTTTCTGTGGATGGAGCAAAAGAAGTAGAACTGGGAGTGTAAAGACTTCTAAGGATTCTTTCTTTTCCCTGGGGTTTGATAAGCCAGGTTAAAAAAAGACTTCATTCATTCAGGGTTGGTGACTGACTGAGTTCATGCTCTCTCACTAATAGCTTTCCCATTTTTGTGCTACTGCGCCTTGTTTTCAGCATTAGTACACAAAGGTTTTAAACAGCTGCTTGCGATAATACCACTAGTATAACTGAATTAGGTATTCTTGTAAGGTTTTCTTCCTACATGTGGAAGCATAACTTGTTGAAATGAGATTATCTGTTGTCTGAAAAACATCCCAGAGTTACTGGTAAACCAGAGTTTTGCCTCTCTAGAGATTTCCAACATTTCTGAATTATTTTAGGATGTATTCAAATTATTTATTTATTTATTTATAATTATATTTGTATGCACCCCCGCCTCCTACAAGCATCTCAGGGCGGCTAACAACATTTTAAACATAATAAAATCCATTCAAATTGACATTATAATGATAAATAATTATGAAATGCTGATTAATTTTTAATATGGGTAATACATGCAGAATTTTATTTATATAAGTGTGTAAAGAACCTTTTTATTTATTTATTTTGTTCCAGGATACTTAGAAAAGAAATTTGTGGAGGTGTGCTCTTTTTTTATTCAAAGTCTTCAATGTAATGTCTTTATCCATACAGAAGCTCTCATTGACTGAATCCAGATTGATACCTAAGAGGGATTCTGCTTGCAGAAGACATGTTTACTCTCCCCTTAATATGCATGCATGACTGCTATTTGCATCAACAGAAGTTATCTGCATGTATCCAAAAGAGAATAGACTACAGTTCATGCTGAGCCCAAGACATTATTCAAGCTATAAATCACCACAGGCTGAAAAGGGAAATGGAGGCACATTTTCTTCAAGAAAAGACCTTTAAGCTGTTCAGACTCTCTCAAAGAGGATTTATGGTGGGGGAAAAACGTAATAGAAAAAAAATACTATTTTTGAGCCTCTTCTATCTCTTTATTTATTTTATTTATATGCTACCCCCTCCTGCTAAAAGCATCTTGGGGCAGCTATCAACATTTTAAAATACATATTAAAATAGACAACAAACCAAAATACAATTAAAACAACCTAAAAACCCCAAATTAAAACAATCCATGCCCAAACCCTCCCTAACCCAACCCACCCACCCACCCCATCTCCCTCGGTAAAGGCCTGGTGGAACAGCCAGGTCTTGCATTGCCTACAGAAAGAGGGGAAGTTGACAGTCAAGCGGACCTCTAGAGATGGGCGAACAGAATGGAGTTTGGAAATTTGGTTCGGTTCAGTTTGAAATTCGAGTTCGGTTCGGAAGTTCGGTTCGGTCGACCAAACAGACCAAGTTCGGTCGAATTCCAAACTTCCGAACCAAGTTCGGCCATTCAAAACCAGGTTTTTTGCTGTGTGTTGCCACTAGGGATGGGCGAACAGAACAGAGTTCAGAAATTCGGTTCGGTTCGAAATTCGAGTTCGGTTCGGAAGTTCGGTTCGGCCGACAGAACAGACTGAGTTTGGTCTGAACTCCGAACTTCTGAACTGTGTTCGCCCATCCCTACGGACCTCCAATGGGAGGGAGTTCCACAGCCGTGGCACAGTCACAGAAAATGCCCGACACCTGGGGGACCTCTAGGAGGGCACCCCCAGTTGACCTCGGGGGCCAATCCAGGACCCGGAGTGTGAGGTGGTTCTGCAGGTAGGTGGAGCCCAGGTTGTTTAGGGCTTTAAAGGTCAGCATCAACTGGGATGTCGGCCCGTCCCCGTTAGTTGAATATACTCAGAGAATTACATTAGCTGGTCTTCTATAGTGGAATATACTCCGAGAATGAGATTAGCTGGTCTTCTGTTGCCATAGAATCAGATTGCTTCTGCTCATTTTTATTTCATTGATTTTGATCTGAGTCTCACATTGTTTAAATTTAGTCAGACAAGAAATCCCACAGAAGGGGCACAATCCTTCACCTACAAAACTTCCACTGACATTAATACTAGAGGATTGTCCTCTAAATCTTGCTGCTTTAACTCTATATTACAGTGTCTATAATTTTCCTAACAGAAACCCATGCAAAATTTTATCTATCAAGCCACTCAGTCATTGATGTTTGTTATCACTATCTGCATATATTTCAGCAGATTATTTTATATGACTTGTAAAACTTTCTTGAACATTGTAGAGACCATTTGAATTTATTATGCGATACTGGGTAGCATTTACTTGGTAGATAATGTTTCTGAGATTCAGATGTTCTTTTGCTTGACAGCCTTTGAAATTATGATGAAGAGGTCAACCACTTGAAGCCATTTTCTTCAAGATCCCTTGTAATTACTTGGTTTTCTGACAGCCATAACTAATTTAGAATCTTATTTTTATTCAAGTTTTGTATACCTCCAAAGATTGATTGGACTGCTGGCCAAGAAAGAAAAGAATCTGATAATGTAAGTGATATTAGACAAGATTCTCTAGTTTGGTATACTTATGAGCACATTTTGTAGAGTTCTATTAAGTCCATTAAACAGCCTATATCTCCACCAAAATACTGGCTGTATTAATTTTTTTAAAAGGTAGAGTGTATGCTCTTAAAGCCTAGTTTTTAATGCAAACCATTTTGATGAGGTGAGTTTCCCAAATATGTCTCTAAGGCATTCCAAGTTTTCTTTCAATCAGTCTGATAGACTTATCCTAACATTCTGTCATGTGATGCAGAGATAGACTGTTGTGATCTCTTGTTATGGACTTTTGCAAATCTAAAAGCCATCATATGTGTAGTTACTGTTCTGCTGCTAAATTGTATTGCTAGAGCCATCTGGGCAAGTTACTACAGAATGATAATTTTACTAAACAAGAATTATTTCCACAAATATTCATCATTGCATTATTCCTGTATTACAGAAGGAAGTAAAGGACACAATGTTGAGTGTAAGAGGCCACAACTCTGTTTAATCATGCAAAACATCAGTTTAGAGATATCCAAAACCAACACACACACACCCTTTTTTTTTTTTCTAGCTGGTCTAAGCACTATTACTATAACTCAATCAATTTATTAAACTGGCACTAGCTTGTGCCATGGCCACACTTACAAACATATCATTAAAAACATTTCCATTGATGGCCCATAAGCCTTGTATTATAACAAGTAAGAAAAAAACAGGAACTTAAGATACATTATTTCCTCTTTCCTTTACAGGGAAACGTCCATCAAATAAAGCATAAACTCACATTAGATCAATCCCTCCACACCACAGATAACCATTTACATTCCTCCACCAGATCTCATAGAATATTTAACACGTCTCATAGAATATTGCAGAATTAAACCCAGTCTCTCCTCCCGCACCCCAAATAACATAACCATCAATATATTTATGCTAAATCTCATCATCTCGGTGGTGGTGACACCAGGGTCCATAATGTTCAAAGGACATTTGCATAATTCATTGCAGACTGCCTATAACTCTTTTATCTCTCTTGGCCCTCATTAGCTCTACATTTATGAGCCAAGTGAACAAATCGTGCAACTGCATTGCATTCCTCTGTTCTATTAAGGTTCATTAAGTATTTCATTTGATAAATAAGATCACGGTGTTCTTTCCCATAGAACCATGGTGCATTCCATACCTCTCTCAAGGTTGAGTATAAAGGGCAACTTAGGAGAATGTGGTCTACCATTTTGGCCTCTTCTAAATGACAAATGCATTTCCGTTGATCACTTGGTAGTGAATTGTACCTTCCTTGGATTACAACTCTCTCTATTAATTGAAAAAGAGTCCTTGTATAGCTTCTACGTAATGCTGCGGAGCTAATTATGTCTAAATAACTTTCCAAACCAAAGATCTCCTTAATATGGCTCATCCATGGGGCTGCCTTCCATCCGGTTAATACTGCCAGATCTTCCTGCCTCCCTGTATCCAATAACCTATCTTTTAACTGTTTCCTCTGCTGGATTGGGAACAGTTGCCATAATTCCTGTACAGAAAACCCTGTTTGATTAAGAAAGATATAAAAGGTAGAGAGCCACAGATAAATCCGTGTGCTAGTATTTGTCAGTTCCTCTAAGAGACAAAGATGGGGTAAAGACTTCTCATCTTGATTTACTATATGGATCCAGTATTTCAGAAACGCAATTTTCTTAAGACATGTGATTGAAAAAGTGCTAGTTTCTGCCCTTACCACGGTCACTGGGATTGCTTGGGGGACCCCCTAATAAACCTTTTAAGAATTTGTTGTGGATTACCTTGAGATCTTTTGGTATTACTTTGGGAATTATACCTTGACTGTAATTTAGTACCACTTGGATTTTTTCCCTATATATCTGCAAAATTTTAGAAGTAGAGGTCACCTCAGACAGTTTTGCCATGGACAAAATTGCTTTGGAGGAAGATCTTTCTTTCCCTGCAATATAATGCCCATGATATCTCCAAGAGCTGTTCTTATTAAATACAATCCCTAAATAGCAAAAGGAATCAACCTGTTCCAGTCTGTTACCTTGTATCATCCAGTCACGCTTTTCCATTCTTTTCCCTACCACCATGATCTTAGTTTTATAAAAATTAAATCCATATCATTCTCACGACAATAGGACCCACAGGTTTCCAATAAAATTTTAAGGCCTTTTCTAGTTTGAGACAGCAACACAGTGTCATCAGCATATTGTAAAATCGGCACTGGACATGTCTTTATCTTTGGTGAGCAATGATTCTGAGCCTTCAATAGGGTACTCAAATCACTTATGTATAAGTTAAATAAGTATGGGGCAAACACGCAACCTTGGCGTACCTCCTTGTTGACTTTAAACATTGGGGTGTGTTTGTTGCTCTCTGGCATATGGATCCTTGACATATTATTGGGGTTTAGGGTACTTTACAGAGTTAGAGGTTATTCAAAATAAATTCCTACGATCCATATTGGCAGTACCCAGGGGCACCCCTCAGGTGCTTCTACATGCTGAAACTGGTTGTCGATCCTTAAGAGCTGTCTTATTATATCAGATAATCAAATACGGGCTAAAGACTGCAGTTTTTGAGACCCCTGATAATCCCCTTATGTTGTTGACTATTCAGGATGGCCAGTTGGATGCCTGGAATAAGGCAGTGACCTTGGAAGTCTCAACGTTGGGTTTCTCTATGGACTACTTAAGGGCAAAGGGTGACAAAGGTGCCGCTGCACTAATTAAAGAAATAATATATGATCTGGCAACACAAACAGAAAATTCTTTACTTAGAGGCACAGCAAGTCACCACTCAGTACCTTAGTTATCCAATGCAGTCCTGTGTTTCCAGATCTAGCTACCTGGAACTCTGTATCAAAATAGGACAGCATATACTAAATTCAGGCTTAATGTATTTGTCTCAGTTGTACTGATGGGCCAATACCAGGGGTTGCTAGGGAGGCCTGATTCTGCCCAGTTTGTGATCTTGGGGAACTAGAATCAATCGAACATGTTTTACTCAGATGCACAGCCTATGAGATTCCCAGGCTAAGATATCTGTCTCAATATTTGTCTACTTTGATTACTCAGCTCCCTAGCAGTTTTTAAAACTTTTACTCAGTCCTTACGATACCAATTTCCAGGACTGTTGCTAGCTTCTGAGCTAGAGCTATTCAGATACGTCAAAATAGCATTGAGAGTTTAAATAATAATGATTGTAATAAAGCTCATTAGTTAGTGTATTTGAATATTAATAACTTAATATTTAATATCTAATATTTTAATATTTAGTACCAATTCAATATTTATTCCTATATGATGGTTTAATATTTTGGTATGTATATTTATTGAAGCCACTGTATAATATTTGAGCCACAAGGGGCAAAAGGTCAAGGGACCAGCAATTGCACAAAGTATTTTAAAAAATTGAACACACCATGAGAGAGCATCTGAGTGCTTAGAATTAACAGTAATGTGTCTGTTGTTTGGTTTTTTTTTTTCTTTTTTTTACAAAGTTTGAGTGGGTTTATGTTGAATGGTATGAAGTAATGGGCAAAAGGATATTCTTTCAGTAAATGTATTGTTTATCTTGAATAGATGGTGTAGAATATTGTTTTCTCTGAACAGAGGTGTGATTTGCATAGGCCACCATTTATATTAATATTGCTTGGGTTGTATGCTAGGTGTTTCCTGGCTACACTAGAAACACTAACCAGAGCAAGACTAGTAGCATCTAGGTGGAGGCACCACCAATATTAACCTTTGTTTCTAACTCAAAGATTGTTGTGCAAAGGGGGTTATTGGGAGACACCAGTTGTACTAAGAGAATCATCATATTCAAGATTCAGGAAGGCCATACGGCCTTTTTAAACAAGCAGGATTTCTCCTGCAATTTAAACTGGCGGCACTGGGAAACATCCGCAGGGGAGCTTTAGATGCTCCCCCATGCACCAGAAGTCACCAGGGCGCTATTAGAAACAATGGCAGTCCACAACTTCTGGGTGTTGTGTAGGGATGGGTGAACAGAACGGAGTTCGGAAATTCAGTTCAGTTTGAAATTCGAGTTCGGTTCAGAAGTTCAGTTTGGTCGACCGAACAAACCGAGTTCGGTCTGAACTCCGAACTTCCAAACCGCGTTCGCTATCCCTAGTGTTGTAAAATGCGGCATAGATAAGACCTCAGTTATCGGGGCCTTAACTATGCCATGTCTCAAAATACCCAGAAGTTGAGTGACACCACTGTTCCTAATGGCACCCAGGTGACTTCCCATTCACAGGGGAACATCTTAAGCCCCCCCAGTGAGGGCTCCCCAGAGCTGCCGGTTTAAACTACAGGTGAAATCCTGTTTGTTTAAAAAGGCCCCTATACTCAGCATTGATCATCCCCCAGTGCTTTACTGAATAGCATAGCATAGCATTGCGTTTTATTTATACCCTGCACTCTCTTGGAAACCCAACTCGAGGCGACTTACATAGCAATAAATACACTTCCTGGGATTTCCCACACAGGGGACCCAGCACAACAAAATGACAATTATACATAATAATCAACAATACAAGAAAATTTCCCCTTACTGACAATCTCATTCTACCAACTCATTAACAATACAACAATTGGCCCTCAAACTAATCTTTCTACCCCTTGCTGCCACCAAGGGGCATTTCACCTGACTCCACCCCTCTCTAACAGGGGAGAGTCAGCTGCACCTTCCTCTCTCAGTATTTAACATTACCCCTAAACAATGCATAAAGTCAAAAGTTTCCCCCCTCCACCTCCTGCCCCAGCCAAAGGGCACAGCCAAAGGGCAAGCCCCTTTGACCATGCCCCTTCGATACGCGCTCCGAGCACGCATCTCCGGCATGGCCTCCGGCTGCTCCTGATGTTAAGGGAGGCGGCCCAGAAGTTCTCAAGGCTAGGCCCTGCCCCCGCAAGGGTGGGGGGGAGGATAGGACCCCACGGCTCCCAGCTCTCGAAAAAGGCCCCCCCCCAAGCCCACAGCCAAATGCCATCTTTGTCCCTGAAGGTAGGGGGTTTCCATAGAGCCACTGCCATCAGGTCTTTCCTGGCAAGTGTCCCCACACTCCCACAAACCTCCGACTGCTCAGACTTCTCTTGATGTACTGTGTTCAGGTTTGGGGCTTCACATTTTAAGATGTATGTTGGCAACCTAGGAGGAGGAGAACAATTATCCCTTTAAGGGGAATGAGGCTTATAGCCACTCCATAACCACACAATTTCCCTCCAGCCCATCACTCAAGTAAGTGACTTCCTACTGACATCACTGGGACATGTGAAATTAAGCCCAACACCCAATGCTTTACTGAATGCTTCCCCCAATGGTTTACCACTCAGGAAAAGAATCTGGGAGTAATTGTGGACAATGCACTGAAATCCTCAGCCCAATGTGCATAGGCAGTCAAAAAAGCAAACAATGTTAGGAGTTAGTCACAAATGGATAGAGAATAAAAGTGAGGATGTCATAATGCCTCTATACAAATCAATGGTGCAACCGGACCTGGAATATTGTGTGCAGTTCTGGTCTCCTCATGTCAAAAAAGACATAGCTGAACTAGAAAGGGCACAGAGAAGGGCAACAAGAATGATAAAGGGTATGGAATGACTTCCATACAAAGAGAGGCTTGACAAGCTGGGTCTCTTTATCTTAGAGAAGAAAAGACTGAGAGGGGACATGATAGAGGTTTATAAAATCTTGAGTGGTATTGAAGGAGTAGACAGGGAATGGTTATTTACCCTCTCAAATAGTACTAGAACTAGGGGACACTCCATGAAGCTAGCTGCTGCAGATTTAAAACAAATAAAAGGAAATACTTTTTCATTCCACGCATAATTAACCTATGGAATTTGTTGCCAGAGGAGGTTGTCAGGGCCAGTAGTAAAGCTGGGTTTAAAAAAGGATTTGATACGTTTTTAGAGAGTAGGTCCATTAATGGCTATTAACCAAATAACTTTCAGAATGAACTTCTTAATGTCAGGAACTGGAAGTGAACAATGGGGAATGGATTGCCCATTGTTCCTTCTCCTATGCAATTGAGATAGGCCACTGTCTGAGGACAAGATTCTGGGCTTGATGGGCCATTGGCCTGACTCAGTATGGCAGTGGCACTACTTATGTTCTTTCTTATGTTCTTACTGAAGCTTGGGACAGGAGGGCATGAGCTGGCCCCTCACCCCCTCCTGTTGCTCTATCCTTTCATTTTAGTTGGGGAGAATGAGACAGCTGACTAATTTATTTATTTTTTATGCCGCCCCCTCATGCCTATGGCATCTCGGGGTGTCTAACAATACAGTAAAACAGTAAAATACATTAAAAACCAACATCACTTTAAATTCTTTTAAAAAAACCTCCAACCCTAACCCTCCCTTCCCCCTCCCCTCCAAAGACCTGGGCAAACAGCCAAGTCTTGCATGCCCGCCGGAAGGCGAGCAGTCCTGGGGCCAGGTGGGCTTCCTTCAGAAGGGAGTTCCACAACTGTGGTCCGGCCACCGAGAATGCCCTCTTCATGGTGGCCCCCTGCCTTACACGGGGGACCACCAGATAGGCACCCCCAGTGGATCGGAGGGTCCATCCTGAGTCACGGAAGGTGAGGAGGTCCCCGATATAAGAGGGACCGAGACCGTATAGGGCTTTGTATACCAATACAAGCACCTTGAACTTGGCTCGGTACGCTATAGGCAGCTAGTGCAGAGAACGGCGCACTGGTGTAATGTGCTCATGGAGATCTGTCCCTGTAAGGAGACGGGCTGCCGCATTCTGCAGCCTCCAAACCAATATCAAGGGAAGCCCCACATAGAGCGTGTTGCAGTAGTCAAGCCTCAAGTTAACGAAGGCCTGGATGAGAGTGGCCAGGTCAGGTCTGGAGATGTATGGGTGCAGCCCCCACACCAGATACAGCTGGCAGAAGTCGGCTTTAGCCACTGCCTCCACCTGCCGATCCAGGTGGAGGTCCACATCCAAAATCACCCCCAGACTCCAAACCTGCTGGGCAACCGGAGGGCAGACCCCCCCCCAATAGGAGGAGATGACATCTCCTTCTCCCTCCCTACTACCATCACCTCCGTCTTATCTGGGTTCAGCTTCAGTCTGCTCTGCCTCATCCTATCTGCCACAGTGTGGGGTCTGGCGGAGGACGGCCTCCAAACCCCAGGTGGGGGACAGGAAAAGGAGGATGGGCGACGGGGCCGGGCTAGAGCCCAGTTCTGGGAAGGGAGCCGTGGGCCTGAAAAAGGTTCCCTCAGGGTCTTATGCGGCAGTTCAGGAGGCTCTTAGTCACTCCCTGCCAAGCTCATCACAGGGAGTCAGGCCACACAGCTTCCCGGCCAGGGAAAAACCCCTCATTCGCGGGCACCACGCACACGGTTCCCAGGGCCCAAGGAGTGCGTTGGGGGGTGATGTCACCGGGGT
>QEPC01008922.1:165643-193436 GCA_003113815.1 Sphenodon punctatus
TCTCTCTCTCTCTCACTCGTTTGCCACACTCTGTCACACCGAAGACACTCGCACTCTGAATCTAGGCTCCACGCTCCACACTCTTCGCACAGGGCCGGTATCACAAAGCAGGGCTCTGATCACCAGCAAAGGTAGGCCCGGCGTTTTCCCCCCTATATAGGTGGGGCCGGGGCGTGTCGCTGTAGGCGTGCCGAGCGGCGCCACGGCGCCTGCGGGGGCGGTTCCTGCGTGCGGCCATTTGCAGGGGGCGTGGCTCTGCACGTCGCATCCTGTGCCGGGGAGCTTGGTGCGTTCTGCGCAAGGGGCGTTGCTGGGGGCGTGGCTTCGGATGCGTCACCTGGTGCAGGGCTTGGGGGCGGTGTGCTTTTGACGGAGCCTGCGGGGACGGCGGGGTGGCGTGCGCTGCTCCCCGTACCCCGTGGTAGTCGGGTTCCCCATCTCCTCAGGCCCCAGGGCCTGACACACAGCCTCCAAACACTGGGAAAGTATCGAGACGGCAGGACCTGGGTCCATTGAAAAAGAGGTACAGCTGTGTGTCGTCAGCATATTGGTGACAACATACCCCGAACCATCTCACAATCTCCCCCAGGGGCTGCATATACACATTAAATAACAGTGGAGACAGAATGGAACCCTGCGGAATGCCACAGGTCAAAGCCCGGGGGTATGATGTTTCAGCTCCCAGAACCACCCGCTGGCTTCTATCTGAGAGGAATGAGTGGAACCATCCAAGAACAGTCCTGTCCAAACCCCCCAGATCTTGCAGTCGACTCAACAGCAGCCCATGGTCCATGGTATCAAAAGCGGCCGAAAGATCTAGCAGGACCATAAGTGTCGACAGTCCTGCATCCATCTCCCGGAGGAGATCAGCGGCCAAGTCACCAATGCCATCTCAGTACCATAGCCGGGGCGGAACCCAGATTGAAAAGGGTCAAGGAAACTGATGCTATCAAGATGCCACTGGAGCTGCAGTGCCAACGCCCATTCAATAACCTTCCCTAAAAAGGGAAGATTAGAGGCAGGGCAGTAACTGGTGAGCGCATCCATGTCTAAAGATGGCTTCTTCAGCAGGGGACGCACCACAGCCTGCTTAATGCTGGGCGCCAATCTACCCTGCCGAAGGGATTCATTGATAACCCTCGCCAGCACCGTCCCTAGTGTCTCCCTGGAGGCTTTCACCAACCAGGACGGGTATGGATCGAGTTGACAACTGGTGACCCTAACAGAACCCAGGACATCAGCCGCATCGGCTGGCATCATTTCCTGAAACTCAACCCAACCATCCCTCTTACCTACTAGTCTCCACTGCCCTCCCAGAGCACAGTGAAGCTAGGTTGAGTTGTATACAAATGTTTAATTAAAACTAAGTTGGGTAAGCATTAAAATAATAAAATGGAATGACCATTGGAAGGAATGGAGGCAAAAGAAGTGCCAATTTCTAAATAAATACTATTGTCATTCCTATTGTAGAGTTAGCTTTCTGTTAAATAACACACAGCAGAGGTTTCTTCAAAACAACTTTACTAAGAGCTCAGAAGACATACTTCCATACTGTACAGACTTCATGGGACAAGATGGAGGACAGAGAGAGTACACAAGGAGGGGGGGAAATTGTTTCATCCCCTGACCCTCCCCCTACTGGACAAGCCCCATATTGAGCTTGGGGGACTTACGATGGGCTCTTACTTGTGACTGTTGCACATTCCAACAATTCCAACATCCAGTTAAGTGATTGTGAAATTATACAACACAGTTGTATCTTTGGGAGTACATAGGAAATGGCACCAGATGCAGTTAGTGGAATGGTTGGAATGACAGGATAAAAAACAAAGAGTGTGCAGGATTAAGTAAGTGGGTGGAATGACAGGAGGAATTAGAAATACTTACAACAATAAGGTTCTAAGTGAAATAACTGATTTAGAAGACCGATGGGATATCTGAGGAAGCAATCGTATCGTTTTACCCACTTACAATAGCCGACTCCCTATCCTTTGACTCTCAATAGCCTCCCTCCCTGTTCTTCCATTTCCTCAGCTGTGTTTTTTCTTTTTTTCATTACACACACACACTTCTGTTTTGTATGACACATAGAGACAAACATTGTATTTCCCAGGACTTTTGAGTTCTCTGTGAGGGGAGTGGGGGCTAGAGGGGTGACTTGGACCCAGGACTCCTGGGTTGTCTGTTACAAGGTTGAGAGCAGGGGAGAGGTGAACAGGCTCATAATGAGGACTATTTTGAGTTGCCTGTGAAGGGAGTGCAGCCCACTGGATTAGAGTAGGGTGGAGGCTGGAAGTCAGGAGCCCTGAGTTCTCTGTTACAGGGTTGGGACCAAGTCGATTAGAGAAGGAGAAGGTGTGGGATCTGGAACTCCTAAGTTCTCTCTTTCTTAAAGAGGAAATGGAGGGGGTAAAGGGCCAGATCATGCCCTCCTGTCCCCAGCGTCAGTGTTTCCCTCAACCTGCAAAGAGGAAGAGGATTGGGGCTGAGAGATGAAGGCAAAATGTGGGTGTATGGAGCCTACATTGTAAGTGAGCACAATAAGTGCAAGAGCCTTAATTCTTCTTGTAAACTGGAGGTTTTTTGATTATGGAACAATCCATTTTCCTGTTCTGGACCCTGCAGTTGTGACAATTAACATAAAAACCTAGGGCTTTAACACATCCAATGGCTACACAACTTGCAGATGACGGGTGAGAGCACTACAGGAAAGGAAGAAAAATACCCTAACAGCAGACTCATCCTATCAACATTGAGAAGGAAAAATCCTTCCTGACCCCTCAAAAACAAGCGGACCATCCAAGCTTGTAGTGACAGTTCAATTGTCTTGTCCTCTCACAATCCTGCTCTGCTGCTTCTGCCCTGCCTGCCTGCCCTGTAAGGATGTGCGAACAGAGTTTGGGTGTTCGGTGTTTGTCCCGAACCCGGAGTGTTCAGGCCGTTCGTGAACACCTCAAACCTGAACTGCCACCTGCCTGAACTGTCTGAAAAAAGTTTGGGTTTTGAACCCATTTGGGAGGGGAAACCTAGTTTTCTCTTCCCCCTCCCCCTCCACACTGCACGGGGGGAAGGGGCGCTGGGACTCACCTCTCCCCTCCCCCACCTAGCCTGGTAATTTTTTTTAAACAACAACAACCCCACCCCTGGGATCGACCTACCTGGTGGTGGTGGCGGCGTAAGCGGTGGTGAGTCCAGCTCCGGCAGTGCTCTGGAGTGCCTCAGGCCTCTTCTAGGCCTTCCAGAAACTAAGTGAGGGGCCAGAAGCCCTCCTTCAGTTCCCAGAAGGTCTAGAAGAGGCCTGAAGTGCTCCGGAGTGCTGCCAGAGCCGGACCAGCCGCCAAGGCTGCTGCCGCCACTGGACCTGGGGCCAGAGCCCCAGCACCACCAGGAAGGTCGATCCCTGGGGTGGGGGTTTGGTTTATTTATTTATTTAAAATGTTTTTTACCAGACTGGGTGGGGTGGGGAGGTGAGCCCTGGTGCCCCTTCCACCCATGCAGCCTGGAGGGGGGAGGGAAAACCGGGTTCCCCCCCCCCCGCCTCGAATGGGATCGGTGANAGGGAAAACCGGGTTCCCCCCCCCCCGCCTCGAATGGGATCGGTGAAACCAAACAGGTTCAGGCCGATCAGCCCGAACCTGAACAGTTTCGGGGGGGGGGTGTCGAACCCTGAACGGGTCAAACACCGACCCCCAACCCCTGTGTTCGCACATCCCTACTGCTCTGCTTATATTAGGGGGCGGCTGACTCTTCACACCACAGCCCCAGAAAAAAAAAGAAAACTGGATAGGGCAATGGCCCTATCATTTAAACAAAAACCAAGTTGCCAAGGGGATTAACCCCTTATTAGCCTGGCAGCTTAAATCTCCCCCCTCTGCTAAGGCTTATTTTAAAACTCCTGTTGCCTTCCTCTATTTAAGGTGCTTGTGGGGACAAAGTTCAGTATCCTGCCAATGGTGGAGGGAGGGGATGAGTATTTCATGTTTCTAGTCCCCATTGATAAATACGGACAACAAGAATACACTAAAACCTCTTCACAACACATCAGCACCAGGCATGCAAAAATGCAACAAAACCATTAAAGACAATAGTCTTCCTTATACACCCCCTGTTTTATTGTCCCTTGTATACTATGGAAGAATGGAAATGTCAGAAATAATTGTACTGAAGATAAAAATATAAGAGTCATGCTTTAGGGTTCTTTCCCCCTTTTTATAGATACCACACACAGTGTCACTGGAACAAATACAAAAAAAAAAAGCTGAGCCCAAATTGTAGTTTGAGCTGTTTACAGAGGAAGTAGCTCTGCCTCTCACTAACAGCAGCTCACCCAGCTTTATCATGCTATTTGGCAACAGTGATCATTATGATGCATGCCTCACAATATATCAAGTCCACTGCATATGCTTTCAAATGATCTAATGATATAATCTTGTTGGGTATGGATAAGAGCTTGGGTTTGAGGCAGCAATTTCACTAAAATCCAAACCCATTTGCAATAGGTTAATAAAGATTGTTTCAAAGATCCACACAGAATCACATCCAGAACAATTCATGCCTCCTACGGTTTAGTAGAACAGAAACACGACTCTGAGCACACTAGAGGCCACGTCACAATAAGTGGAAGCGATAGACAGAAACAAATATGTGACACTATGACTACTCATTTTATCCCTCATAGAATCCTAGTGTGGGGAAATAATTTCATCCTACCTCTAACATAACACAATGTTCAGTGCTAGGCTATTTTATTTTACTGGCATGAAGCTCCCTGTAGAGGGCCATTTGCCATACACAAATTAATCTTACTTGTATTCTCTAAATGGATTTAGGTTACTTGAGACTTTTTCATTGTTTGAATTATACTAACTTGTCATAGTTCAATGGGTGTAAAAACGGGGGGGCTGGGGGTGGAATGGAGGGGACATATCCCCGAGGGGGGTTGGGACACAGGAGACAGTTCAGGGAAACAAAATTAAGTACAGGACCACTCAGTGCATTATTTTGCTCCTCAACAGGATGTGAATGTCCTGGCAACTGGATGAGTAAGTAGACTGCTGCTATTTTAGGGAGGATCGGTTTGGGGGTCAATTGGATGGAGCTGTAGCCCCACAATTTACTTGTTACTCTGCTCCAGTGGTTCCAAACGTTTGTCTGTGTAACCCTATTTTGAGACTTAACTATAGTCAGCTACCCATGTTCACTTAAAGGCAGTGAGCTCAGATCCCTGACTATAATCCTGTGCCTCCAGACAGCAGCAAAAACATGCCAGGTGTATCTAATAGCTATCAAGCTCATGACCTGAGATGTTGCACAGATGGTCCACTTTGGACCATAAACCATAATTTGGAAATTAGAGCTTTGTCACATTACCAGAACAGCAGAAAGCATGATCATCTGTATAACTTACTCACTAACAAAGCACATTCCTGACTGCTAACTGAACACAAAGTCCCGGCACCCTATGCACCCTCCCTACCTACTTGAGGACAAAAGGCCTACCTTTGAGGAAGTATAGCTTGTTGGTCTACAGATAAGATTCTTTCCTATTGGACCAGGGGTCTGGGATTCAAATCCTCTTTGGTGTTGCTGTCAAGAGGGAGCGAAAGGGACCATACCTTTACAAAAAATGTTCTTGCTGACTATTGGAGGTTCAAATTAAATTGTGATGTCCAAAAAATCCAGTCTACTCAGTCAGTGTTGAAAGTTGATGTATTGTGTGCTAGCTGTCTGTGCCCAGACAGCTAGCACACAAGGTCCCGGGACCCTATGCACCCTCCCTACATACTTGAGGACAAAAGGTCTACTCTGTAATGAGGTAGGGCCTGTTGGTCTATAGGAAAGACTATTGTCTATGGGGCTAGACTGAGGTTCTGGGTTCAAATCCCACATCAGTGTTGTTGTCAAATGGGAATATAAAAGGTGTGTGATGGAGTGTGAGAGAACTACATTAGTAGAATACATATAATATCCATGTTCTTGTTGTGAGGACTGTATACTGAAATAACATTGGCATGTCTCATATCAATCACCTTGTAATTTAGTTAAATACAACAATTATGAATGTTTGAACGCAGGACCTCTGACCCCATAGGCAAGAGTCCTACCAACAAACCCGACTGCCTTGCATGGAAAAACTTTCTTGCTGGCTGTTGGAGGTTGAAATTAAATTGTGATGTTCAAGAAATCCAGTCTACTTGGTCGGTGTAGTAAGTTGAGTTGTTGGTGACTGTCGAACAAGCACGGCCAGCCTATTGGTGCTCAGACAGCTACCACACAAGGTCTTAGGAACCTATGCATCCTCCCTATGTACTTGAGGACAAAAGGCCTACCCCTAAGGAAGAATGGCTTGTTGTTCTAGAGGTAAGACTTTGGTCTATGGGGCCAGAGGTCCTGGGTTCAGATCCCCTTGTGTGTTACTATCAAGTGGGAGGGAAAAGGACTGTACTTCTAGGGACAAAATTTCTTGCTGTCTGTCAGAGGTTCAAGTTTAAATCCTTTGGTGTCAACTGGCACACAAGGTCCCTGGACCTTCTGTAAGCTCCCACCCTTCCCTTCCTACTACAGGACCAGAAGCCTACACTGCAAAACTTGTTGATCTAGAGGTAGGACTCTTCCCTGTGGGAGAAGAGGTCATGGGTTCAAAAATCTGCATCAGTGCTGTCATTGATGTTGTTGTTGAGTGGGAATAAAAAGGGTGTGTGATGGGCTTGCGAGAGAAACATTAGTAGAATGCATATAATATCCATGTTCCTGGTATGAGGACTGTATACTGAAATAGCATTGGCATGTCTGATATCAATCAACTTTTAATTCAGAGTTAAATACAACAACGATTTATTTATTTAAAATTGATATCCTGCCCCTGCTGCCCACAGGGCAGCCCGGGGCGGCGAACAACACTCAGTAAATTTTTTAACAATTTAAAAATACAATACTATGTGGGGAAACCCTACCCCCACACATGATGAATGTTTGAACCTTGGACCTCTGGCCCCATAGATAAAAGTCATACCACAAATCGGAATGACTTGCATGGTGAAACATTTGTTTTGGCTGTCAGAGGTTCAAATTAACTCGTGATGTCCAAAAAATCCAGTCTACTCTGTCGGTGTAGAAAGTTGATTTGTTGGTGGTTGTCGAATGAGCTCTGCCAGCCAATCAGTGCCAGCCAATCACTTGCCCAGACAGCTAGCACACAAGGTCTCAGGACCATATGCACCTTCTCTACATACTGAGGACAAAAGGCCTACCTAGCGAGGAACTAAGGTTTGTTGGTGTCAGGAACTGAGCTCTGGCAGCCCTGTCTTAAGACACTCCAAAGCCTCCATCCCTGCTAGACAGCCCCGCCGACGCGCCCCCGCGGCAGGGATCCTCGGCACCGGCAGGGCTCCCGAACCGGAAGCAGGAAACCTCCATCACAGGTGTAGCCCTCCCTCAGGAGGAATCCCCGCTTCCCAGTCATCAGAGCACCACGCCGGCCCCACCAGCTGACAGCAATTCAGGGGGTGGAGCCTGAAACAGGAAACCAGCCGCACCGGACCCCCCCCAGTCCCTGCGTCGCTCAGAGAGGCTGCGACAATGCCCTACGCACTAGGATAAAGCCTGCTGCTGTCAGAGTCTCAGTGTTGGTGATCGGAGCCTTGTGCCCATGAGACTGGTCCCTTTTCCTTGGAGAGTTACGTGAAGTGCGGGTTCCTAGCTCTGAGTGGTGTATCCTGAGTGTGTGGCTGTGAGGAGTGAGTGTTGCGAGTGACTGTGTGTGTATCGTGGATTGTGGCAGCAGGTAGGAGTGTGTTCCTTGGGGGGTTTGGGTGGTGGGGAGCACTGGAACCTGGGCCCTTCTTGGGAGTGCAAGACCTATCCTCCCCCTCCCCTCCTGGGGTGTGTGCACCCCCTAGCCCCACTAATTCCCCCACTCCCCTGGCCCTACCCTCTGCCCTCCTGTGTGAGTGTGGTCCCAGCAGCGTTCAGGGCGTGCGCTCATCCCAGAGACCCAATGATGAGACAGGTTGGGGACTTATCATCCAGATAGCCCTATTCCACCCTGAGGGTTCATTTTCCAGGCATAGCCTCGCTGCTCCCTTCCCTTTGGGTGCGTGTGTTTCCCCTCTTCCCTGCCTTGGCAGCCAGGAGACCCTGTTCTACCCCCCGAAATCCCACAGTTGGTCTAGAAGTAAGACTCTTGCCTATCTCATTGATTCTTTAGCCAAACCCAAACAATTTTCCCCCACCCCCAAAGATGCCACCACTGCTGATGATTCTGGTGCCAGGCTTTGCAGTGGTGGGGCTGCTGCTGATTGATTATGCCTGGAGGGAAGCACCTGAAAAACTTGCTAGTCAAGTCAGCATTCCTGTTTTTGGCTTAAATGTGCTCACATTTGTTTAGCATGGGCTGAAGGAATAAAATATGTTGGCGTTTTTAATGGTTTTAAAGTTCAGCTAAATGGCTGAAAGGAAACAACTAGGGATGGGACTCAAGGGGATTACTGGATACTGGATTTACTGGTATCGGATTTCCCGATACCAGCTTTATCGATATTAGAATACTGGATTTTTAACATTACCGATTTTACAGTTTTATTTTACAATGCGGCTCTTTTAAATGGTGGCGATGTAAAAAATCTGGTAAAGCCAGCAGTGTTAAAAATCCGGTATTCCAATACTGGCAATTATCGGTATTATCGGATCAATTCGATACCGGCCATTATTGGTATTATTTAATTAATCCAATACCGATAGCCCCACCCCTAGAAACAAGAGGAATTGAGGTGAAGCTCTACAATGAACATTTTTAAAGTTTATCTTTTAATTCCATATTTGCATTCCCAGCTAATAATCAAGTTTGCACGTTTCAACATTGTTTCTACATGTTTCAGCAAGACTGGAAATCAAAATATGTTCAATGGAAGTTAGCCCTTTAAGTGCCATTTGTGCCTTTTCAGGATTGCTCCAAGACTCTTGAACTTGTCTAGGGAAAGCATTGTTGTTGTTTGGGAACGCATTTTTAATGTACGAAGGTGAAGAGTATGTGGCCATCATGCTTCTTTGCATGAGAAGACAAGGAGCAACATTGTGCGTATATTGGTGTTCAGAAAGCTGGGAAATTGGCAATCCATTTTGAAGGTAGTTGTAATTGTCTGAGTGAGCAGAGAAAATGGAAGAGATGTGGAATAATACAGTAATATATTACTTATACAGAACATCACACGTTCATATACCTTCAGCATTCTGCGGTAGTTTTGTCTTTGTAAAAACTCATATCTAAAGAGAGTGTGGTTGTTGTGTTGGTCCCAAATGTAAAAGATAGAGACAAAGTAGTTCAAATGATATATTTTATTGGACTAACTTCTGCTGGTGAGAGTCACTTTTGGGCCACAAAGGCCCTTTTCTCAGGCATGTACTACAGCAAGTCAGAAATATATCAACTGAGCAATTGCAAGACAGGAACATATGAGGAGACATGAAGTAACATGGATGGGAGTGGATAGGACAAAGTAACTAGAGAAGGAGGGAGGGAGAGAGGATGAGGCTAAAGTAAACCTATGGGTAGGGGTATAGTAGAAAATGGGTAGAGGTATAGTAGAAAACAGGTTATCGGGTAAAGGGAATTCACAAATGAAAGGAACTATGTTGGTTTACAGCAGTAACACAAAAGTTGAGTATACAACTAACAGTTTGTCAGTTACTTGCAGATTTGTATAATGGCTTGAAAAGTTTAGGTCTTTGTTGAGTCCATTATTTTTTTTATCTGGAAGTTAGGATTCTTAGTTCTTAGGCCTGTGTCCAAACACGTACACAGGTAAAGTCTCTGTCCCATTGGTTTGGGGCAGCATGATTCTCCAAGGAATAGCACATACTCTAGCAATTCTATGCACACAAGACCCATTTGTTTGAATGTAATTCTCATGTGCACTAGCTGCTCACATACACAGTATCCCAGTGTCTTAGTTTGTTGGTAATGGAAAGATTGGTGAATGAAATGGTGTTTTGTGAGAGTTCCAGTTTCATTTCAATGGGTGCTTTTAGATGGAGGGCATCTCCAGTTCTGCCCATGCCAGTCCACTTCACCCTGGATTGGTCGGTCCATTTAAAAGTGCCCTGCGTGATGTGCAAGTGCCTGCTCCAGTCAGTCCTGCTGGCAGTGCTCCAGAACATCCCAGAGTGCCACTGGCCAAGCGAGCTGGTTAAACCCGGGGCACCGGCTGAAAGTGAGGCTGCTGTCTGTCTGATGCGTGGACCCATGCTGCAGCTCCACTCCCGGCTGGTTGTTGCCGCAGACAACACTGTAGAGTTGTGAGTGCCAGCCTAGAGTGTTGGGCAATTCCCTGCAATTCTATGGTACGGGGTGGGGGCGTCATGTGGGCTGACCTTGGGCTGGGAAACTCACTGGAACTCACTGGGCCCATCTGAAGTGGACTGAGGAAGGGCTGGAAGTGGGTGGACACAGGGGTGCACCCCCAGAGCAGCTCCAGGGGCAGGCAGCTTCTGTGTTTATCTAAAAGCACCCAATGTGACATGCAAACTTTTGACCAATAATTATCTTCCACTTAAATTATCAGTTAAACATATACTGTTTCTGAAAAGACTGGCATTATCTTTAACCAGCTTTATGATCAGACTTAGGGTCTGATCCTACAATATGCTTCAGGCTGATACAGACATGAACCTCTGAGCAAGCCCAGGATCTACCCACACAGAGCTCACTGCAGGACTGAGTCCTTACTTCCGTGTCATTTCTGAAATTCCATTTCGTGTAGAGCTACCTCACTCATCATATTTAGCTTTAGCTCTTCTACATCATGGGGAAAAGTATAATATATGAACATGGTAAATCACGTTAAGTGGAATCCACATACACATCCAGTTATGCATTCAGATACAGCAGCTCTGCCTACAGCAAGCCATAAAGCTAATGGCTTCCAGATGGATGGCACTTGTCACCAGGGATACTTATTATCCTGTAGCATTAACTTAGATTTATTGTGCTCCTGCACCTTTCCAAAGGAAAGAAAAGTGTGAACATTATCAAATATGACAAATTTGAAACTATAAACCCAATGACACCACTACTTGCATCATGCTGTATGCACAAAAAAATACAAGAAGTTTATTTTTATTTGAAAAGACACAAAACTATGTTAGCTGCATCATAAAAAATTAAGTATTTTATTTATTTTGTTGTTGCTAATTGTAGAAAGGCTATGTGTTGGGTTGCAGACCAACCATCAGGTTGGCATGGACAAGGAAAGGGTTAATTCCCCAGCAGGAGTCCCTGTCTCCTTGCTGAGTCTGTGCAGCTGAGCTCCCTGATTGGAAAAAATGAATAGGGTACTGCTGTAATCGTAGCGGTCATGCCTGGATCTGGGTCACTGCTGCTTCCTCCTTGCTGCTGCACCACTTCCTTATTGCACTAGATCCCATTCCTTGCTGCCACTGTCATGACCTCCTCCTCCTCCTCACACTCCTGCCTCACTGCTGGCTTCCTCATTGTTGCCTCCTCCTTCTCCTCCTCCACATACTGCCACCACTGCTGCCTCCCTCATTCTTGTTGCTGGGGTCACTGTCTGCCACATCCTTGCCTGTGCTACTCCTACTACTTATCATTTCTATAGCACTACTAATAGTACGCAGTGCTGTGCTGCCACTCTCACCTGGAAATTGTCAGAGACCCTATGTCAAGTTTCTGTAGGGGGTGGGCAGAGCCACTCCAGCATCTGGACTCTGGAGCACCTGCAGGACCAAAATATTATGATGTTGGGCCACTGCTGGGCGGGAGTGGGAGCCCCATGCTAAGCTCTAGTGAAACTGGAGGCCATGGTAAGACCCCTGGAAGTACAGAAAATTGCAAAACCCTGAGCAACTTACTCCACTTGCCTCTCTCTAAGGCTGGTTATGGAGCTCTGAGCAACTTGTGTGGAAAGCCAATGCTTTGCTTTACTGAAGATATGGAAAGAATGACATTTTAAAAAGAAAACCCTCCTCTGAGGAGGGAATTGTTGAACACAACTATTAAGCCAAGTGGTGCCTTTTCTGTGGAGAATAGAACTAAACCTTGGACAACCTTCTTGCAATGCTTTCAGCCTGTAAAATGTCAGTCTGTAAAATGTTTTCCTTTTGGAGAATTCTTAAAAAGGAGTTCTAACCTAATAATATGAACTTTTTAATGATCTTTCATCTGCAGCCACACAAATTGAAAAGAACTGGAGTACAAACTTATTTACTCCTATGAGAGTGAGCACCATGAAATGGAGCTTGCCTTTGCTGTTCCTTCTCTCTGGACTGGGGACAGAAGAGTCTAGGGAAAAAATAGGTTTTTCTGGTGAATTCTAAAAAGAATAAATATTCCTAAGTTTTGTTATTCATCCTGACTTTTAGTTTTCATCTGGTGTGACCCCCTTGGTGAAAGGAAAAGATGGGTTGCTTTTGCAGCTTTTAAATTGTTTTTGTTGTTGTTTTTTAAAATTAAAAATATTTAGACATCTAGACATGCATCTTTCCTATTTGTATAATCACCCCTCCTTTTAATCAGTGGTTTGTTCTTTTACTCACTGTAGCAGGATGTTTGAACACCTGGTCCTTCAAAGGGTACAGCTGAGAGCCTCTAGAGGCGAGAGAGTCAGAGAGCTAATGGCTCAGCTGTGTTAAGGGTGTGGCAGAGCCCGTCCTAAACCCTCAAAAGGAGCGAAGGAGGAGTGGAGAGGTTGCACAGAGAGAATGTTGTAGACACAAGGAGGCAAAGCTGAGTGGGAGCTCTGACAGGAAGAGGCTGGAGTTCAGCAGGAGGTCTGCCTCAAGGAAAAGGCTTTATATATATATAACTGCAAACTAGCACAGTGTACTCGGGGGCAAGGGACTTTGGAGGGTCTGAACACTGAATAAAGCACGTTGTTGGAGAAGGGTTCAGAGTAATGCGAGTTCTTGGGTGTGGATCCTGACTAAAGCTTGTCCCTGGGAGCCTCACCACGGCTACACTCATATTCCTAGGTTAATTTATAGGGGTCACTCAAGGATGAGGAATCGTATTAGGACTGGTGCTACCCCTGGCCTTGATCCTCCACAATGACTTAGGCTGGTTGCCCTGTGTTTATTAAGGAAACATACAACACCACAATGGCCCTTTTCACACAGACACTCTAACACTGATGAAATGGGTGTTAAATTTTATTCTACATGTTGCAGGGCACCCATAGGGCACACCTGCAGCCCTGCAACATGTATAATAAAATGTGACAATTATTTTATCAATGTTAGAGTGTCTGTGTAAAAAGGGCCAATGCTTGGGAGGTGCTTCAGTAACATACATCAAATCATCACTGTAAAATTGACCTAAACATGAACAAAATTATTAAATTCTTTCCTAAAAGTGCTACAGCAGTTGTACTGTTGTACAGTACATGGTGAGGTCATCTTCTGGTCGAATTCCTTTGAAATCAATGGAGTTATATATAGTGGTTTTGGATTATTATTTTAGGATACTGCGGCAAATTTTGTAAGGGCTGCTTTAGACTAATGCAGGTTGATACTCTCCTTAATAACTTAATAATTTAATAACTTAATAGCCTCAGGGGTTTTGGGGAGTATAAGCATTTTTTGGAAGTAAGTCAGGTCACACAGAAACTATGAGATTGAAACTGGATTCTCTTGTCATACCTGAGAGTATTTCCTTGATGAACAGTACAGTGTATCCAATATCACTATTTGATAGGGGGAAACCTTGCATTCACCACCCAGGTACATTAGAACAAGATTCCCAGTGGGAGATCAAAAGTATTTCACTATCAAAGGGCAGGAAATGATCTCAGTTTCTAGAGAACACACCAATGAGGGTCTGTAAATAGTAACACATACTAACAAAATTAATGACAAAACAGTATAAACATATTATAAACGATGGTATAAGAAATGGTTACGTTAGTGCCAAGATATTTTTCCAGTTAAAATGAAGCCCCGAAGAAGTTTTTTGTAGGGATGGGCGAACAGATCACGGTTTGGGTTCGGCCGTTTGGTTCGGTTCACCCATTCAGTTTGGCCGTTCGATCCGATTGCCGCGTTTGGGTTTGGTCGTGTTCGGTTCGGTCATTCGGAAAAAGGCTCTCTGTGTGAGGAATGATGGCCCCAGACCCATGATGGTGGGACCTGGGGCTAGAGTGGCAGCTTCTAGATATTGACCACAGCCTTCCTTGCCAGTAACATAGGCCCCAGAACCCTGACGGCAGGTCCTGGGACTGGATTGGGTGTTTCTTGATACAGTGGAATGACATCGCCTCTGTGCGAGGAATGATCGCCCAGACCCATGACATTGGGCCCTAAGGCTAGAGTGGTAGCTTCTAGATATTGGCCAGCCACAGCCCTCCCTGCCAGTAACATAGGCCCCAGAACCCTGACAGCGGGTCCTGGGGCTGGAGTGGCTGTGTCTTGGTGCGGTGGAATGACATTGCCTCTGTGCGAGGAATGATGGCCCCAGACCCATGACGAACGGTGGGTTCTGGGGTTAGAGTGGCAGCTTCTAGATACATATTGGCCTCAGCCCTCCCTGCCTGTATTTTGGCCCCAGAGCCCAGACGGTGGGTCCTGGGGCTGGAGTGGCTGTTTCTTGGTGCGGATTCAATGAAGGGGGGAGGGAGGAAGGAAGATTGAACACAGGGAGGGGTAAAAACAAAAAACAACACCTAAATCTATCTGATCTAATCTAAATAAGTGATACTATGGAGGTAGATGGGTTGGATGGGTGAAATAGGAGGGGGATTGCAATGGATTGAGGAGAACAAAACTGCTGGGAGAGTGGGCCTTCTGAAACGTCTGCTGTTCAGGAACTGTGACTAGCTCAGAAGGTGTTGGCAGGGGGGAGGGCAATTAGTTTTGTTAATTGCTGCGCCCGCCTCACCGCAAGCCCCATTGACTCCATGCAGCCTAGCCCGTGGCCAATCACAGACTGCGAAGTCAGTGGTCTGAGGCAAAAAGGGATGGTGACTGGCCAGGCTGACTGCTACTCCAAGCCTCTCCACCCCTGGTGCCTGGAAGTCTGCTCCTCAGCTGATTCCCCCTCTCTGTCACATTTGCCTTCCAATCACATGTTTTTGCCACCCGAACTCACCTGAATGCGATCTGGACTAACGGAACTGTTCGGTCATTTTGACGTTCGGAATCTAGTTCGGTTCGGATTCGGTCATCCGAACAGGTTGAGTTCGGGCTGAACTCGAAACTTACGAACCACGTTCACCCATCCCTAGTTTTTTGAAATGACAACATAGTCACATGTTCATCTTGTATGTATATATATAACATCCATAGTTAGCTATAGAAGGGAATGCACAGCCAGGATATGCACGGGGTGCCATCAGTCTGAAAGCCCCTCCTAACGCGGTTTTGCCAGAAAACACCCACAGAGATACAGAGCAGGAAATCCTACTCTGTATCTCTGCGGGTGTTTGCCAGCAAAGCTGTGTGTGTGTGGGGGGGGAGGCTTTTATACTGGTAGCATACCGTGCATAACCATTCTCTCCCACAGCCAGAATATGCGCATGCAGGGGCAATGGAAAGCATGACAAAGCATGGAAATCTGTGCTATTGTCACTTCTGAAAACACCCATAGGATCTGTCCTGGTTGATCAAATTCATATGAATTCTTATGTTTTGTAAACCCTGCCCCTCCACTCTCACCAGTTTGCTTCATAATTGCAAAACATTTGTAGCTGAGCATGTACTATGCCTACATACTTAAATCTTGAAAGCTAGGCTTTAAAAGTAAAGTTGCAGCTACAATACCCTACTAAAAATGGAAGCATCATTTCATTTCAGTATGACATCTTAGAGCCCATTTATTTATTTTATATAGATAAATATATGTGCAGGGAGCAATTATCCACTGATCTTATTTATAATGCATTCTTCCTAGACTGTGTTGGGCATACCCATTTCTGTATGAAAGCATTCAGAAGTTGCTTAGTGATGTGCGAACGTAGTTCGGACGTTCGGTGTTTGGCCGAAACTCAACCCGTTCAGACAGCTAAACCAAACGCCCGAAGCCCCGAACACTTCGACCGCATTCGGATGAGTTCGGGCAGGAAAAAACAGGGCTGGATGGCCCAAGGAGGGGGGGGAAGCTGAGGAGCTGACTTCCTGGTGCCAGGGGGGTAGAGGCTCGGACTAGCAGCCAGCCTGCCCAATCACCAACCCTCTTTTCCTCCGACCACTGGCTTTGCAGTCTGCGATTTGCTACGGAGTAGGTTCCACACATTTACCTCCATAGTTTCATTTATTTAGACTAGATTAGAAAGATTTAGGTGTTAGTTTTATTTTTTACCCCTTCCTGTGTTCTTTCCCTGGATTGAATCCTTCCCTCTTCCCTGTATATATTCCATCCCTGATTCCCTTCCCCTGTATTTGGATTTATTTAGACTAGGATTAAATTGACTTAGGTTTCATTTCAGTTTTGTACCCCTCCCTGTGTTGTTTGTTGTGAGTTGTCTGTGTTTCCCCCCACCCCATCCCTGTGGGTGGGTAGATAGATAGATGATGTAGGAGTTATCTTAGTGATAGAGACAGATAGAGATAGTTTGTAGTGATTCAGTTTTAATATTTTATGGTGTGTTTGTAGGACTAGGCCTTCGTAGATATCAGATAATATTCCATTTAGTTCCATAGGTTTTAGAATAGTTAATAGCAGTTAGAGTTAGTGTAGATATATATAATATTATATTACAACTTTGAAGAAAAAAATAAAATAAAATCTTCCTGTGCATTCTTTGGGTGGGAGAAATGGAGAAGGGAAGCAGGAGAGGTCCAGCTGCTGCCTGTAAGGCGAGCAATGGGGTATGTGGCAGAGGTGGCAGGGGCCGTGCCAGTGGAGTGGCAGCAGGCATTAGCGGCAGCCTGAGCCCATCACCATGCCCCAAACTGCACAGACCTGATTTTGGCAGTCAGACTTCAGAGGCTCCCAGCAGTGACACTAGAGGTGTGGTTCGGTGGCAACTCCTGTCAGCATCCTCCAGTGCCACACAGGGCACTAGAAACCATGCACTCCAGGAGGTTGCAGCTGTCTCTGCTGCGGGTGCAGGTGCTTCGTGATTGGATGTTCCTCCAGGGCCAGCAATGTCCCCGACCCCCATTATTGAGGTGATCCCCAGCAGTCCAGGGCTCGTGAATCCCACCCTGACTGCTAGAGGCACAGTCTGATCCCTGGGCAATGGCAACAGGGAGAGGAGCAGCAGCAGCTATAGGGGGCACAGGGAGAGTGGTAGAAGAATAGTGGGCAGTCAATCAGCCTCAGGATCCCAGTACTCCCCTTCGCAGGACATCACTCAGATTGGGGACAGCGAGGTAGACACTAGTCCTGTGGAGGAGATGTCTGGTGCTGAGGCGATGCTTGTCCCTACAAGAACTGTGTCACCCCCATGTTCTGCCCCTCCCAGCAGCGCTGTCAGCGGTGCATCACCTGGTGCAGGCCAGAAGGCAGGAGGGGGCAAAAAATCCTCAGTCTGGGTGGGGTGCATTTTATGTTGGTGCGGGTGGATGATCGCAGGGAGGTGCAGTGCAGTTTGTTCCAGAAGTTGGTGAAGCTTGGGCAGGTGCTCACCAACCTTGGCACAACTGCCATGGCGAGGCACCTGAAGGGATGCCACAATGCTCTGCTGCTAAGCAGGTAGGCAGGGCCAGTGAACGCCAACAGGCTCCCGACTGCAGCGGCCAGTCGTCCGCCTCCATCAGCGGGCAAGCGTCCTGCTTGAACAGCTGTCTCTAGCAGCAGGAGCAGTATCGCTGCTAGGGGTCAGCAGCAGCTGCAGCAGCAGCAGTGCACCATGGAGGAACTGGGGTGGGGGCAGCTGCCAAGTCCATCAGCAGCTGCCAAGTCCATCAGCAGCTGCAGGACGAGGAGGGTGGTCTGGCTTTCAAGTGAAAGTCACGCGCATATTAGGGGAAATGATAGCGCTGGATGGGCAGCCCTTCTCAGAGGTCGGGGACATGGGGTTTAGGTGCCCGATTGGTTTTCTGGCCCCCCAGATTAAGCTGCCCTCATGCACCACCCGGAGTTGGCAGGTGGTGTCAGCCCTGTACTGGGCTTTAAAGAAGCGGGTGAGGGAGCCACTGGCCACTTCACCACAGACCTGTGATAGAGCAGGAACTCACAGCACACCTACCTGGCAGTGATGGCGCACTGGTGGCAGGACCCAGCATCAGCGTTTGGCAGTGGCAGGAGTGATCCCGAAGCAGGGTATAGGTAGGTCCTGCTTCAGGCAGAAGAAATTGATGGCTCCTACACTGCTCGGAACATTGAGGCATCCCTGACTGCCATGGCGAGGGAATGGGTCATGCCAGGTGTGCCCTTCACCAAGAGGTGCATGGTGATGGACAACGCGGCCAACCTCTTGAGGGAAGTCCATGAGGGGGGCTTCACCAGCATGCCTTGCTCCACACACACCTTTAACCTGGTAGTCAGGGAAGCTCTGGACTTAGGGGAGATGGGGATTGGGGCAGGCACCCTTAGCTCCCTGATCGAGCTGGGGAGGAAGCTGTCTGGTTTCTTTAATCAGAGCGTGAAGGGCAACGACCTTCTCCAGGTGAAGCAGGCCGCGCAAGGCTCCCCAGTGCACCAGATGGTGCAGGATGTGCCCACCCGGTGAAATTCGACCTTCCTGATGCTCGAGCGGCTTCTTGAGCAGAAAGATGCCTTGCATCAGGTTCAACTGGTGACGGACAGTGGAGCACCTCCAGGGTATGATAGGGCAGAATGGGAGATCCTGGCTCACACGGTCTTCGTGCTCAGACCGTTCCTGGCCATGATGGAGACCTTCAGTTACTCCATGGCCACCATCAGCCAGGTGACCACTCTGTTCCAGAGTCTCCTCAGGAGGCTGGAGGAGATTCTCCAGGGGCGGGATTGTGGCCTTCAGGGCAGGAAGCTGGCAGATGAGGCGGCTGACCTGGTGTGTCAGCTGAAGGCAGGACTGAAGGCACGGTTCAATGAGCTCCTGCAGCAGGAGGAATACGTTTTGGGCAACCATGCTGGACCTCACTGGCCTGGAAGCGTGGCACGCCAGACAGTGCTCTATGGGCACTGGAAGCATGAACTGGTGAAGAGGGTCCAGCAGGCAGAGCGGGCTCTTGAGAGTGCACGGCAGCAGCAGCAGGTCATCCCTGGGTGGGAGTGGGAGCAGCCACCCCTTTCAGTGAGAGGTGTCTATCCCTTCCCCCAACCCTAGCAGTAGCAGCACCAGCACCCCTATTGCCAGCAGCAGCTTGTATGTGTAGGACACTCCAGCGAGCATGGGCTCCTGCACAGCAAGACAGGCAGCGTGACTGAGGGCAGTGGTGGAGGTGGTGCCCAGACAGAGTTATGTGAGGGAATACGAAAGCACCTCAGCAGCAGTGGAGAGCTACCTGGAAGAGAAGCTGAGCATAGAACCCAACAGCGATCCCTTGGCCTACTGGGCCAACAAGATCAATGTGTAGCCGGCCCTTTCCAAAGTGGCCACGGGTCCCTTGTCCTGCCCACCAATGAGTGTCCCCAGTGAGCGGGTGTTCTCCATGGCGGGGGACATTTGTTCACCACACCGCCTGAGAGCAGGGGTTAAGTTGGTGGAGCAGTTGCTTTTCATCAAGGTCAACCTTTCACTGCTGGGATTCCCCGAGCTGCCCCTGGACATGGATTGATGGTGCAGTGGCACATGTCATCACATGCCAGGGGCAGTCTTGGGATGTGATTCCTAAATTTGGGCTGCTGCTTCTGAGGTGCTGTCCCTCCCTCCCAGTGCTCGGTGCCCACCCTGCCTCTATCTCTCTCTGACTAGACAGCCTCAGCCGGTCTATCTGACTGACCACATGACGCCGGGTGGCACTGGGAAGCTGTAGCCGGTCTCAGGCTAGTTGATCTTGGCCCGCCTATCTGACTGGCTCTCTCTCATGCATGCTGCACAGTCTTTGCCAGTCTATTTGAGTACCCTGCCAAGGTCCCAGCCTGCCTTCCCTACTGTCTCTCATGCCATGCTGCCTGTCTGCCTGCCCACCCAGGTTGCCAAGATCAAAGCGTGTCTGTCTGCTTGTCTTCTGCTCATGCCACGCTGCCAGTCTGCCTGCCCACCTGCACAGGTGGCCTAGATTAAAGCCTGCCTCAGTCTGCCTTCTGCTCATGCCAAAGTGCCTGTCTGCCCACCCTGTGGGCAAAGCTGAAACCCTGTCCCAGCCTGCCTGCCTCTCATGCCACGGTGCCTGTCTGCCAGCCCTGGCAACCCTGGGTGATGTGCCCCACTGGCCTGGAAATCCCGCTGCTGCTGTCTGCTCGTCCATGGGTGATCTGCCCTGGCCAATCCAAATGTGCCCACAAAATCCTGCTGCTGCTATCTGCTGCTGTATAGGAGCTCTTCCCTGGCAAATCCTACCATCCTAGCTCCATGGGTGCTGTGCACAGGCAAATCTTGCTGCTGCCAGCTCTGCTTTGCCACGGGTTCTGTGCCCAGTTAATCCAGTGTCTGCTGCTGCTGCTGCCTCTGCTGTCTGTGCCATGGGTTTTGTGCCACGGCAATCCAATGTCCACTGCTGCTGCCAATGCCGCCTCTGTTGTCTGTGCCATGGGTTGTGCTACCGGGCAATCCAACGTCTGCTGCTGCTGCCAATGCCGCCTCTGCTGTCTGTGGCATGGGTTCTGCTACTGAGCAATTCAATGTCTGCTGCTGCTGCCAATGCTGCCTCTGCTTTCTATGCCACGGGTCCTGTGCCCCAGCAAGCCAATGTCTGCTGCTTCTGCCAATGCCACCTCTGCTGTCTGTGGCACAGACAGCAGGATTGCTGCTTCTGCCAATCCTGCCTCTGATGTCTGTGCCACATGTTCTGTGCCCCAGCAATCCAATATCTGCTGCTGCTTCCAATGCTGCCTCTGCTGTCTGTGCCCTGGGTTCTGTGCCCTGGCAACCCAATGTCTGCTTCTGCTGCCTCTGCTGTGCCACGGATACTGTGCCCTGGCAATCCAATGTCTACTACTGGGTGGCCACATGAATCACCACTGGGCAAGGCTTGACCAATTGGAAGAAAACTTGTTGAGATCTGGAGAGTAGGATGCAAGCCTGCAATGCCCAACCAAGTAGAGGTGCCAGCCACTAAGCCTCTGCCACTGCTCCGCTGATGCCAGACACCCTGCAATGCCTGGACGAGCTGTGGTGCCAGCCAATGAACCCTGTCAGGGCCTCTGCCTCTGCTCCACCGATGCCAGCAAGCCTGCAATGCCCTTCTGAGCAGGGGTGGCATCCAACAAGGCCTGGCTGGGTCTCTGCTGCTGCTGCACCAATTCCATCCACCCTGAAATGCCAGCCGAGCAGGGGTGAAAGCCACAGAGTCCTGGTCAGGCCTCCGCCGCTGCTCTACCGATGTCAGCCAGCCTGAAACACCCTGCCGAGCAGGTGTGCCAGTCACCAAGCCCTGGCCAGGTCTCTGCTGCTGCTCCACTGATGCCAGCCTACAATGCCTGGTAAAGTAGGGGTGCCAGCCACTCCAGCCCCAGAACCTACTGTCAGAGTTCTGGGGTCTACGTTACAGGCAGGGAGGGCTGTTGTTCCACTTGTCTTCAAGTGTCCCACACAGAGGCCAGCTAGCCTGAAACACCCATCGAAGTAGGGGTGCCAGCCACCAAGCCCTGGCAGGGCCTTTGCCTCTGCTCCTTCAATGCCAGCCAGCCTGAAATGCCCAGTCAAGTAGGAGTGCCAGTCACCAAAGTCTGGCTGGGTCTCTGCCGTAATTCCACCAATGCAAGCCAGTCTGCAATGCCCAGCCAAGCAGGGGTGTTAGCCACCGAGTCCTGGCTGGGCCTATTCCACTGCTCCGCTGATGTCAGCCAGCCTGCAACATCGAGCCAAGCAGGGGTTCCAGTCACTCCAGCACCAGGACCCACCATCAAGGTTCTGGGTCCATAGTTGCAGGCAGGGAGGGCTGTCATTTCACTTCATTGTCTGCAAGTGTCCCACATCGAGACTAGCCAGCCTGCAATTCCCGGCCAAGCAGGGGTGCCAGCCACTCCAGTCCAAGGACACACCATCAGGGTTCTGGTGCCATCATTCCGATCATGGGGAGCTGTCATTCCACCACCTCAAGAAGCAGCCACTTTAGCTCCAGGACCCACCATCAAGGTTCTGGGGCCTACAATACAGTCATGGGGGACTGTACATTCACGCCATCTAGAAGCTGCCACTTTAGTCACTCCAACCCCAAGGCCCACCATCAGGGTTCTGTGGCCTTCGTTACAGGCATGGTGGGCTGTCCATTCATGTCATCTAGAAGCTGCCACTCTAGTCCCAGGACACACCGTCAGGGTTCTGGAGCCATCATTCCATCCACAGGGAGCCGTCATTCCACTTCATCTAGAAGCTGCCACTCTAGTCCCAGGACCCGCTGTCAGGGTTCTGGGGCCATCATTCCGATCATGGGGAGCCATCATTCCACTTCATCTAGAAGCTGCCACTCCATTCCCAGGACCCACCATCAGGGTTCTGGGGATGTCATTCCGCTCACAGGGAGCCATCATTCCACTTCATCTAGAAGCTGCCACACTAGTCCCAGGACCCACTGTCAGGGTTCTGGGGTCATCATTCCGCTCACAGGGAGCCACCATTACACTTTATCTTGAAGCTGCAACTCCAGTCCTAGGACCCACTGTCAGGGTTCTGGGGCCATCGTTCCTCTTACAGGGAGTCGTCATTCCACTCACCTTGTCATCTGGTCCGGGGTGTGTTCTGATGCCGCTGTGGGAGCCACCGCTGCAGAATCCTTGCCACCGCTCGAGTGCCTGCCTCCAATTCCCACCTGTCACCTGCAGGGAAAAGACAGTAGGAAAGGTTAGGGGGAGTCAGGGGAACCAGCGCACCTGGGCTGGGTGCCCTGGCCTGACCCCCTGACCCAGAAGCTGTCTGGGAGGGGTACAAGAAGGATCCACCAGTGGCTCCACCGCAGGCACGGTCCACAGGCCACGTGGGACTGTGAGGGACTCAGGGGGACCACTATTTTTGTGAGTCATTTTGTTAGGTTTTATGGGTGAGGGAGAAGGGGGTTAAGTGGGTTGTGTTGCTTGTGGGAGTGGGTGTAAGGGGCAGGGAGGGGGAGGTTTTAAGCACTGACCTCTGGTGGCAGCAGGGGAAGGTGTTGGGAGGGATTATTTGGGGGGGCAGTTATTCCCGATGTACAATGGTGGGGGGAGGTTGGGTGGGGTGACCTGTCCAGTGTCGGTCTTTGGCAGCAGTGGGGTGCCCGGTTGGATGCGGGAAGTGATGGGGGGAGGAGGAGGAGAGGCATTCCCCTATGGTGAGAGAATGGGGGTTGCCTTGGGAGGTTGGGGAGAGCCTCCTGGTGATAAGGGGAGGCTCGGGCAGGAGGGAGGAGGTGGGGTGGTTTGGGGTAAGGGGGTAGGGAGAGTTGTGAGGGGGGAGGGCAACTTTGGAGGAAGGGAGAACAGCCAAGGGGTAGGGGGTCACAGGATGGAGCAGACAGGAGGGGAGAAGCAGCTATAGGGGTGGTTATGGGGCAAGGACGGTATGGTCCAAGGGGACAAGTGACTCGTCCTCCCAGAGGACTGAGGGTCCTGGTGGATGTGAAGAGAGTCAACCCCCCAGTGAGGGTGAGAGAAGATCGGGGTCTAAGGTCCGCCTCTAAAGGGCTGATGGTGCTGAATGCAAGGTCCGCAGTGAATAACGCCCCAGTGATCCAGGATTTGATCCTGGATGGGGCAGCGGACCTTGCATGTATTACAGAAACCTGGCTGGATGAGAAGGCAGGACCAATTTTAGCAGACCTCATTCCCGCTGGGTATGCTGTGCAGCACCAGCCCCACATGGTGGGCTGGGGGGGAGGTGTAGCTATTATTTTTAGAAAGAGATGACCAGTTCGGAGATATCCAGTTCGGGAGATTCCATGTATTGAGGCCCTCCATGTGGTGTTTGATTTGGCTGGGGGCAACCTTGGGGTGCTGCTGGTATACTGGGCCCCTTACTGTTCAGCAGCATCCCTTGCCGCTCTAGCAGAGCTAGCCTCAGAGGTGGCGCTGAACTTCTCCAGGTCCTTGGTCCTGGGGAACTTCAACGCCCATGCCGACGCTGGCCTTGTAGGAGAAGAGTGTGAGTTCATGGCCACCATGGCAACCATGGACTTGTCCCAAGTGGTCAACCTACTGACCCATGTGGGGGGGCATACCCTCAACCTGATCTTCTGTTCTGGCCTTGAGACGGGTGATCCATTAGTGGGGGATGTGAGGATCACGCACTTGTCATGGACAGATCATTGTCTCCTACAGGCCAGTCTCTCAGCGCACCTCCTCCAGAAGGGGAATGGACCAGTAAGGTTGGTCCACCCTCAGAGGCTGATGGAACCGCAATGGTTTCAGGAGGCTTTGATGAAGCTAACCGTAGACCCCCAATGGGTACTCTGTCGATGAGCTTGTCCAGCATTGGAACATCTTGCTGGGGGAGAAAATTGACAGGGTGGCTCCAAGACGTCTTCTCCCTCCGTCTCATCACCGCAGGGCCCCTTGGTTTACTGTGGGGCTGCGGTGTATGAAACTGGCAGGTAGGAGACTAGAGCGACACTGGCATCGGACTCACTCTGAATCTGACTGACTTCTCCATAGGACCCATTTGCGATCCTATGTTGAGGCTGTGAGGACAGCAAAGAAGGAGTTATTTGCTGTCCTCATAGCATCTGCAAAGTCTCATCCAGCGGAACTGTTCTGGGTGGTGCAGGGGCTGGTCAATCTAGCCTTCCTCTGCCTGGATGGCGAATTGTCCCAGACCTGCTGTGAGGAGTTTGCCATCTACTTTGCAGACAAGATCGCTCAGATACAGAGTAACTTTGACACCGGATTAGAAAAAGTAAGTGAGGGGCACGAGGTAATGGAGGCATGGACTGATTGATCTTTCTGGGATGAGTTTCAGGAAGTGACGCCAGCCGATGCGGTGAATGTCCTGGGGTCTGTTAGAGACACTAGTTGTGAATTAGATCGATGCCCATCCTGGTTGGTGAAAGCCTCCAGGGAGACTTTAGGGACGGTGCTGGCGAGGGTAGTGAATGCGTCCCTTCGGCAGGGGAGATTGTTACCCAGTCTCAAGGAGGCTGTGGTGTGCCCCCTGCTGAAGAAGCCATCTTTGGATGTGGATGCACTCGCCTGTTACTGACCCGTCTCTAACCTTCCCTTTTTAGGGAAGGTTGTTGAATGGGCAGTGGCACTGCAGCTCCAGGTGCATTTGGATAGTATCAGTTTCTTTGACCCTTTTCAGTCTGGTTTCTGCCTCGGCTATGGTACTGAGACGATGTTAGTGGCCTTGGTGGATGATCTCCACTGGAAGATGGATGCAGGATGTTCATTTCTTATCATGCTAGATCTCTCGGCCACGTTTGACACCGTGGACCTTGGGCTGCTGCTGAGATGACTGTGAGACCTGGGGAGTCTGGATGGGACTGTCTTAGGGTGGTTACGCTCATTCCTCTCGGGGATAAGGCAGCGGGTGGTGCTGGGGGCTGAAACATCAAGTCCCCGGGTCTTGACCTGTGGCGTTCTGCAGGGTTCGATCTTGTCTCTGCTATTATTTAATGTGTATATGCAGCCCCTAAAGAAGATCATGAGAGGGTTCAGGGTACGATGTCACCAATATGCTGAGGATACTTAGCTGTACCTCTCATTTTCAACTGGCCCAGGTCCTGTTGTCTCATTATTTTTCCAATGTTTAGAGGCCATGGATGTGGCAAAGCAGACTGAAACTAAATCCTGATAAGATGGAGGTGATGGTGGTGGGTAGGGCGGGGGAGGTTCTGGCTCCCCTTGTGGGGGTAGGGGGTCCATCCTCCTGTAGCCCAGGAGATTTGGAGTCTGGGGGTGGTGTTGGACTCGGCTCTCTGCCTGGATCAGCAGGTGGAGATGGTGGATAAGGCTGCCTTCCGCCAGCTGTATCTGGTACGGAGGCTGTGCCCATACATCTCCAGACCTGACCTGACCACTCTCATTCACGCCTTCATCACCTCGAGGCTAGACTATTGCAATGTGTTTTACATGGAGCTTTCCTTGCTTCTGGTTCAGAGGCGGCAGCTGGTGCAGAATGCAGCGGCCCATCTCCTTACAGAAACGGGGCGGCGGAGCACATAACACCTGTGCTCCGTACTCTGCACTGACTGCCTATAGCGTACCGAGCCAGATTCAAGGTGTTAGTGTTGATCTAGAAAGCCCTGCACGGTCTGGGCCCTCCTACATCAGGGACCACCTCACCTTCCACGTTTCAGGGTGATCCCTTCGGTCTATCAGGAGCGCTTTTCTGGAGGTCCCCCATGTAAAACAGGGGGCCACAATGGAGAGGGCATTCTCAGTGGCTGGGCCATGGCTCTGGAACTCCCTCCCGGAGGAATCCCACCTGGCCCCAGGTTTATTAGCATTTCGTCAAGCCTGTAAGACCTGGCTGTTTGCCCAGGCCTTCAGAGGGGAGGAGGGGAGGGAGGGGTAGTTGGGGGGTATTTTAAAGACATTTTTATGATATTTTAAATTTGATTAATGGGGTTATGTATTTTTAAATGTATTTTTAGGGTATTTTTGTGTGGTTTATGTTGTAAGCCGCACCGAGATGCCGTTGGCATGAGGGGGCAGCTAATAAATATTTATAATAAATAAATAAAATAATAAATCTAGAAGCTGCCACTCTAGTCCCAGGACCGACCGTCAGGGTTCTGGGGCTATCGTTCCGCTCACTGGGAGCTGTCATTCCACCGCATCAAGAAGCAGTCACTCCAGCCCCAGGGCCCACCATCAGGGATCTGGGACGTACATTACAGGCATGGTACACTGTCCATTCACATCATATAGAAGCTGCCACTCTAGTCCCAGGACCCGCTATCAGGGTTCTGGGGCCGTCATTTTGCTCATGGTGAGCCGTCATTCCACTTCATCTAGAAGCTGCCACTCTAGTCCCAGGATCCACCATCAGGGTTCTGGGGCTGTCATTCTGCTCACGGGGAGCCGTCATTCCACCACATCAAGAAGCAGCCACTCCAGCACCATGACCCACCATCAGGGTTCTGGGGCCTATGATACAGGCACGGGGGGATGTCCATCCACGTCATCTAGAAGCTGCCGCTCTAGTCCCAGGACCCACTATCAGGGTTCTGGGGCCATCATTCCGCTCATGGGGAGCTGTCATTCCACCACATCAAGAAGTAGCCATCCACTCCAGTACCAGGACCCACCATCAGGGTTCTGGGGCCTACATTACAGGCAGGGCAAGCTGTCATTGTACTTCATCCAGAAACTGCCACTCTAGTCAAAGGACCCACCATCAGTGTTCTGGGGCCATCATTCTGCTCACAGGGAGTTGTCATTCCACCTCATCAAGAAGCAGCCACTCCAGCTCCAGGGCCCATCACCAGGGTTCTGGGGCCTACATTCCAGACAGGGAGGGATGTCATTCTACATCATCCAGAAACTGCCATTCCAGTCCCAGGACCCACTATCAGGGTTCTAGGTCCATCATTCCAATCAAAGGGAGATGTCATTCCACTGCATCAAGAAGCAGCTAGCCAGTCCATCCCCAGGACCCACCCTATGGGTGCCAGCCACCAAGCCCCAAGCCTTCCTGGCCTCTGCTGTTGGCTGCAGCTGGGTCTCAGACGGCCAGCCCTGGTGTCACAAGCACCCCCAGGTGTCAAGCGTCAAGCCTGCCTGCCCGGGGTGCCAAGTGCCAAGCCTTTCTGGTCTCTGCTGCTGCTGCTGGGTCTCAGACAGCCTGCCAGTCCTGGTGCTACGGGCACCCTCATGGGTCATAATCATCATCATCATCATCATCAT
>QEPC01008922.1:199974-280117 GCA_003113815.1 Sphenodon punctatus
ATAAGTGCAGAGAGGTAGGGGGGAGCAAGGTTGTGAAGAGCTTTATAGGTGAAGACTAGGAGCTTGTGCAGGATTCGTTCAGGAAGGGGAAGCCAGTGAAGCGAAGACCTCATCTTTTGGGTCTCCTATGTATCCGGTCATCACTAAAATTTTATAAATGATTTTTTTTTTGTTACAAAATGCACCCCCTCCTCCATTAAGCATTTAACAAAAAAAGTTAAATTACTGTGTTTTTTGCTTTTTTAAAATCACAAAATAGTTATGTAATAATAATAATACTTTATTAGCCATGACTGATAGTCATTGGCATTATATCACCACATACAATAAACATTTCATAACCACCAAAGTAAAAATGATAAAAATAAAAGAAAAAGAAAAAAGGGAATTAGACACCTAATAAAACCGGGGCATAAAGCCCAGGGCTGTATACAACAGAGCAACAAGTACCACTGCCCTCCCTTTTGACCATTTATACTATTAAACAGATGCACACATAGTTTTACATAGTTTTACATTGTCATAACCCGGCCGTAGATGCCCCGGGCTTTCTACCATCCAGAACAATAAAGACATAGTCAGTACCCCCAATTTATCAACATCGCCTACTGGCAAAACAGACCTATTTCTGAATTCATCTGACTCCTAATTTTTAGGTGCCATACCTGATAACAGAAGATGGCAACCTTCAGTGTCAGAGCGGAGGCCCTAAAATTTGAACATAAATTATACCTCCCATGCTGGGGGGCAGATGCGAACACTCCCTCAAGAGTTAAAAGAAAATTGCACCTGAGAGCCTTATAACTGGGGCAAACAAACAAGATGTGATTAATGGTGTCCAACTCCTGCAACGTACAAGCGGAGCATCTTCTTTCCGGCCAGGGCACCCTTCCAGGATTGCAGAGGGAAAAACTCCAAAACGAAGACGAGTAAAGGCACTTCTTAGCTGGAACCTAGGCCACACTACCAGGTAACTGGATTCCAGTGCCTGGGCTAAGGGAGGCCTATAGAAAGGGTTCACCTTTTGGAGATGAAATATTTCAGAGTCCACCTGTAATTGCTGGTCAGCCAGCCGCTGCTTGACAAGAAACATAGCACATTTAGGCCCCAAATTAATCAGAGAATCCCGGGAAAACCCCAGGTTCCTTAAAATGCTTTCCACACTGGCCAGCGAAGAAGGGGACAAACCCTCCGCCAAAATCTCTTTTAGCAGTGAGTTCTCATTCTGTGGCAGAGAAACCACCCTTAGCCAAAATTGTATAATTGCCTGAGAAGCAAAGAGCCTAATGGGGGGGAGCCGGTTTCTAAATGCAGAAAAATCTGGGGGGTACCCCTAGGTACCCCCAGAATGGCTCTCAAGAAGCTGTTTTGCAGGGGCTCTAACTGCCTCAAAAATTCCACCCCCCAGACGGCAAAACCATATAATAGTTGACTAATCACCTTGGCTTGGAATAGTCTGAGAGCTGGTAGAAGCAATCTGCCACCTTTCCCGAAATAGAACCCACGGAGAGCACCAGCGGATTGTCTGGCCTGGGCTTTGGCCTGGAGCCATTGTACCCTCCAGGAAGGGACATTGGAGAAGATCATGCCAAGGTATTTAAATTGGGAGACCTGGGCGACCAGTTGATTATTTATCCGCCATTTATGAATTTGACTTGGCCTCCCCTGGCTAACAATCAGCACCTTGGTCTTTTGATAGTTAATACTTAGACCTTCCCTAATACAGTAGACTCCAACCCTGTCCATCACACGACGCAATCCTACCACTGAACGGGATATCAGGACTGTATCGTTGGCATAGAGTAATGAGGTTATCTGCTTCCCATTGATGCAAGGGGAGTGAGAATCTATTTCCGCAAGAAAGAGTGGGAGGTCGTTCAGGAAAATGTTGACGAGCACAGGTGCTAAAAGGCAACCCTGCCTGACACCTTTATTCACCTCCACCCTCCGAGATAATAAACCCTCCCTAGAACACTTAACTTGGAGAGTATTGCTTTCATGTAATTTCCATATCAAGAAGAGCAGTCTAGGCTCCATGTTGAAGTTCTTCAGCTTTACCTACAACCGCTCCCTATGTACTCAGTCAAAGGCCATTTTTAGGTCCAAAAAGCATAAATATGCTTTTTTGCCCTGACTCATAAGCTTCCTTGTCAGATGCGTAAGCACCAGAATATGGTCAACAGTGAATCGAGATTTCTGAAAACCTATTTGCTCTGATCTTAATATTTGGTTTTCCTCAAGCCATCCCTGTAGCCTTGAAAGCAATAGTTTTGTATACAGCTTCCCCAAAATACTAAGTAAACTAATTGGTCGGTAACTCTCGGGAGCCCCACGATCTCCGCTCTTATAAATGGGCACTATAATGCTGTTAAACCATGCTTTAGGCACCTTACCAGAAGCATTTATTGAGGTAAATACTGGGGTCAACAGCTTTGCCCACCAATCTGGGGCTTCTTTTAGAAGTTCGACCGAAACCGAGTCTGAACCAGGGGCTTTCCCCCCTTTAAGATGAATAATCAAGTCCCTAACCTCATCAGCCTGGACTGGAGGCCAGAGCGGGAATGTATCTGGTTCTTCTAGGGGGATAGAAGGAAGGAGGGGCAACGGAGCTGTAAGAACATCTTCATAAAATCTCTCCCATATAACCGGTGAGATTTCAATAGCAAACGGGGTCAACCCCTCAGATCTCAACTGCCGAAACACCCCCCAAAATTGCTTAGAGTTTCCACCACCCACAGCCCTCATAAGCCGGGCCCATTAATACCTCTGGAACTGCCGCCTCTTTGTATCTAACAGGAGACGGTACTGTGAGCGAATATCCAGCCAAATTATCCTGGCTGTAGATGACGGATAGATTTTCAAATGCTGTGCAGACCTCCTCAACCTTTGGCGAAGAGAATAACACTCTGCTTCAAACCATCCCCTGAAATTCTTGGGGCAAGACTGGATACCTCTCCCTGGGTTAAGGATTGGATACAAATGATCCAAAGCTAGCTCAAGGCCTTCCCCCGCATCCAAAGACCCAGCACAGATCTGGAGGCACAAGCCTTCCAAATCAAAATCTGAAGATAGGGAGACAAATAGTAGGGCTAGATGCTTAGACCAATGGGCCCTGCTATAAACAGGGCCAGAATCCTGGGATGGAGGAGAGCGAACTTCCTTCTGCGGCATGTGTGACTGGCCACATATTAGTGTCAAAATAAAATGATTAGTCTCAGGGCTAGGCTGAATTTTCATTCTCTGTAGTCTTGGCAGGAAAGAAGGGGAAACCAGAAAATAATCAATGGTGCTAGACCCGAGAGGCGAATGGAAGGTATAACCACCTTCCCTGTCGCCCTCCAGTCTTCCATTTAGGGTCACCAATTCCAAATTATTCACAAGTTGTTTCAGAGCCCCAGAATTCGCATTTTCCCTTTTATCCTGAGCTTTCCGGGGAGGGATTGAAGTAGAATTACAATCATCCTATCCCGTAGGGAGGCCCTGCCACTCACCCACCCTTGCATTAAAGTCACCACCAAGGATTACCACAGTGCTGGGGTACATTTCTCTGGCAGTTTGAATTTCCCGAGTAATAACCCCCCAAATTTCTGAGCAAAAAAATCTAGAAGAGGGGGGAGGGATATAAACATTCCCAATTAGTAAATCACCACCTTCCCGGAGAGCACAATAGTACAAAGAAAAATAGGATTTAAAACTATTTATTAATTTAAAAGAGATCAGATTGGAGGAACTGGGAGACACCAGCGCCAAGCCCCCACTTGGCCTCCCAAAATCTTTGACAGATGAGGCGGCTACTGAGTGAACTCGCATGCCAACCATCTGTAGATCATCCCGAGTCCATGTTTCCTGCAACAAACAGATGTCATAGGAATGAAGAAACCGAAAAAAGTCATCATCCTGGAGGCCCGCCAACCCGTAATGTTCCAAGAGGCAATTTTTAGTGTTGCATTTGGTAATTGTCATTAAATGCTGGCCTGAGCATAGGAGGGGGTGGGCTGGACAGCTGCATCAACAATGGTATCATGACTGTTGCTTACGGAGTCAATAAGTATTGCTGACTGGGATTTAAAGTTCAAGTCGACAATCGCTGGTAATAACTCACCTATCGGTACTAAGGAGGAGTGGACTTCAATATCCTCATTACCCCTACTAACTGATCCGTCCATCAAATGAAAATCTGTTGTACCATCATTAGGGACCGTACCCTTAACCAAGCCGGAGGCAAGTACTGATGTATCAGTACCCTTTTTATGAACCAAGACATTTCTCTCATACCCACAATCAATCAGGTTTTCCTCCATTAACCCAAGTACCGAAACTGAAGATTTATTCTGAAGATGTTTCGGCAAACCCATCCTCGGGGAGAGAGTGATAACTTTACCCCCAGAAACTGGTTGGGCTCTAGTTTCAGCATGCCGAGAACTGGATTTTAGTTTATCCAATTGTGAGCATAAAGAATCGAGTTTAGTAAGCATACTGACCTCCAAACATTCAGGGGTCTCTTTTGGAGAAGGGGCTCCCAAACAACCTCTAGGCTGTTTTGGACCAGGAGGAGGGGGCACCGGCTGCTGGAATCTAGTTTCTTTAGTAACCATAAGGGGCCCTCCACCGACTACCTGAGGCACCAAAAAAGGACTTTTTTGTTGACAATTCAAAAAGGGGATCGAAGGGGGCCCCGCCAGAGGGACCTGATGGACATCCTGCTTCTGGGGTTCTGGTGGCCTTTGGTTTGACTGGGCCTCATCAACTAGCCCCTGCACTGTCCCTGGATCCTGCATTATTTCCCTCCCCCTCTGGACCAAACAACCGGCGCTAGATTCAAAAGCCCTTGCTAGAAAAACTGAGTGCTCTTCCAGAGATTGTCTAGCCTCCCAGATGGCTGACACTATTTCAGGTGACATAAAAGTAATATTCACTACCTGTATGTCCCGGGCTGTTGACAACAAATCTACAGACTGTATATAGTGCCTTGTGATTGGAATATATCTCATTACAGGGAAGTTTAACAAAATTCTAAGGTGTTCAGCAGCATCTAATGGAGTGTTCCAAAGCGGAAGGCGACTACCATGTAAGCGTAATATAGTAACAATTAAGTTTAATAGCAGGGGACTATATGAAACTATCTGATTAGTTGAACTAGATAAATGAGTCACCGGTGAAAGATTAGGTCTCTTATTCCCTTCTGACTCTTCTGTTTTGGCCACTATCCTTGGAGTTAGGCCAACTGAGGGGGTTACCACTTCCCCTGAAAGTTTCACCATTGCCCCCGAAAGCAAGCAACTACCTTCCCCGGTAGTTTTACTCTGGATAACCCTGTTGGGAAGGACCAACCTGTCTAATTTATCGTGAATTTGTTGAACCTGAGTGCACATGAATCTAATAGACTCAGAAGTAACCTGAACATGGGTAGAGAGAAATTCTGTCAGAAAGCTATTACATTGACTGGAATTCAAATTTAACCCTTGTTGCAATGGCACAAAGCCTCCTTTCGGGGTACTAGTAGGGGTTAAATGCCGGGAAATTGAGGAGGGGTTTTCAAGGGGCGACCTGACTATCTGTTGACAGAAGGAAGCCTCCGAAATAAGGTCGACTGCCTGGGAGGGGCCCATAGATCTAACCGGAAAGTAAGATTCCAACCTGCATTGTTTCTGGAGCTTCCCGGAGTCTGGTGGAGAAGCAACCGAGGGCTCCGGACGAGACCTCTTATTGGAAGCCATATTGAAGTAACTGAGGAGCAAGAGACCAAAGGAGCAGAAACAAACCAGCAGCAAGGCCTCCTGGTGCTCCGGCCGGCACCTAAGGCTGCGCGCACAAGGGTGCACCCTTGCATGCGCAGCCCTTAGGCGCGCTGCCCAGCACACGCCTCCAGCACCGCCTCCATCGGGCCGGGCTAGATATGCCCTGGCGCTGGCAACCGGCTCCGCCCACTCTCCAACTCAGCCGGCCAGGTGAAATTTACTAGGGGGCCTCCAGGCACACCCCTGCAGCACACACCAAATAGTTATGTGGGATTTTTAATCAAAATACTTTCCAGAAACATTATTGAAACCTTCACCAAACTAATGTTCTAAATATTCAGTTGTGAAAACTGTGCTTTGCAGTAAATGGAAGAAAACCCACCAGTAATTCTTAAAACAATATTTTTAATTATATCTATGTGGCAGACCAGGTTGGTGGCCCATTAAAAAGGGCACAGCAGCTGCTAATTTAGTCTGCCTCTCCCAGCAGAGTCAGGAGGAGGAGCTGGTCAAGAAGATATATAAGGAAATATGGTGGGATGGAAGAGATGGTTTAAGCCTGAAGCCATAAGGAGTTCCAAACCTAGGGGTGTGCATGTTGTTTTCATTATTACAATTACAATAATGAAAATTGTCACTTTCATTTTCATTATTGCAATAACAAAAATGAAAATGACAATTTTTGTTATCGATATCATTATTGTTACCGTTATCCGTATTCTCAGTTGTCATTTTTGGTATTCTCAGTTATCATTTTCGTTATCATTGTTGTTATTCTTGGTTGTCATTTTATTGCAATAACAAAAACGACAACAGAGAATAACGACAATGACAACAAAAACGACAACCGAGAACACCAAAAACAACAACAGAGAATACCGATAATGGTAACAATAATGATATCGATATCGATAACGGTAATTACAACAGTAACTATAGTGATAACGATATCAATAATATCGATATAAAAACGATACCAAAAATGATATCAAAAATAATAACAAAAAATATAACAAAAACGATAACAAGAAACAAAGACGACACTATCTTTATCATTGTCGTTATTATTAATGCTGTGGCAGTTGGGTTTTGGAGGGGAAATGTAGAGAGGGGATGAAGGAGCACACATCTCTGAGTCTTAACAGGATTGAACTCTTGAACTATGCCTTTGTTGGCAGGGATGAGCAGCTCAGCAGTATCTGATGGATGTATCCCTGGCCAATGAGCAGCACAAGCAGGCCCCAGTAGTCTCATGGGACTCTGTGATTGCTCAATGCCTGCCACCTCCCACAACCAATCAGAGGGGCTCTGGGGGAGGTCACTGCAACCCTTTATAATGGGAGGGCCAGGTTTTTTCTCTTCATTGTGTGAGAGCTCTGCTTGTCAGGTTGTGTTCACACAACTGTGGTGCTTGCACATAAAAAATCCTCTCTAGCCCTCATTGTATTATTTATTGATTGATTGATTGATTAGGTATTCCCACCAATACCTTTCCTTCCTCAAACCCTACATTTTATCTTCTCCCTTTCCTTGCCCTTCTCCCCCCTGTACATTATATAGAGATGGTAGTATAGATTAGATATTTATATATATTATAGACATATAGATTAGATTTGAATAGTTATATAGATAATTGATTAGATAATAGATAGTTTTCCTTTCCCCTTCCCCTGTCTCCTTTAGATTTAGATAAATTTTAGTTATGCACAGAAATCAATAATGATACTGATACCAAAAATAAAATCTTTGTTTGAAATGGCACCAATATCAATAATGATAATGAATATCGATACCGATAATGAAAATTATATCAAAACTGATACCAAAAATGATTAAAAAATGATAATGACAAGAAAATGAAAATGATGTTGTTAATAACAATAATGAAAATGACATTTTTGAATAATGAAAATGAAAAACAAAAATTACATGGGGGCCTGTTGTACACCCCTACCAAACTGGGCTGTAATAAAGAAAGCCTTGAAAGAAAGGAGCCTAAAGAAACCTTTTGAGATGTGTTCTGAGCCTTCATGGGACTGTGGAAAGAGTAGATGCAGGGATTTGCTACAATGCTTTGGATAAAGCCAGTGACCAAAGGGATTCCAAATGTTGTTGTATGGAAAAGAGAGGTGAAATGAGCAGTCGGTATTATAATTTGTATCTTTGGATAATCATCCAAATATTTAAATAAATATAAAAATTCATTTCAAATTAATTTATTTGAATATTTTCCCAGTTACTTCAGTCATTTTAACTTGGATATTTGGTGGTTTGACCAAATACCCTAAACAAAATTATTAAAATAACCATAAAAACTAACCCCCTCCAAAACAAAGCAAATATCCCAAACAGGGTAATGAACAGTGTTTCATTGCTGCTTCATTGGACTTGATTTAAAGCTTGTAGAATTCACTGTGGATATTGGTTTCAGCTCTAATGGCAAACACTCCAGTCTTCCTTTCATCTTGGTGCCTTTCTCATGCCTTACTCAGTATATTACTGGAGTCACTGAGTCCTTTGATAACATGAGTTGCATTGATGAGCTTGTTCACCCAAGATTAATGCTTATCTCCCAAATGGTCTTGTTACAGCCATTTCCAGTTGTTCCTGGCCGTTACATTATATAAGACTATTAGTATTGATGACAGCTTAGATCTTTCATCATAGGGAGTACTATAAAGGCGAGCTGGCAGTATAGAACATTTAGATGAAGTGATGTCAATTTGAAGATTCAAAGTGAGCAGGCCTAAAGTATTGCTGCCTAATCTGTTAATCTTGCAGTCTGAGACACACACATTTTTAGAACTTGAAGAGTAGAGATGTCTGATCCTGGAGCTGAAACAGGGCTCTAATAGTTAGAAATGGGGACTGTCACAGATGTATATCTCATTGACAAAGAATGAGTCATACTGCCCTTCCTGAAGACACCAGTTAAATGCATTTTTTAAATATAAGCTCGCTCTTCTGTGGGCTGTCTAATAATGAAAAATCAGAGTGTTTACCTGTAATAGCCATTGGGACAAACTAATGAACTGTTTCAGGAGATACAAGCAGGTCATCACCTGCTTTGTCAGTCAATAATACTGTTAAGAAAGCAATTTCCATCACTGTAGGTACTCACAAGTTAATTTAAAAACTACCAGATTTTAATTAGTGGCTGAGCTTCCACACTGTGTGACAAAATCTTCCAGCAAACCCTGTGTTAATTAAGAAGTCACTTTCATAAAAGATATTAAAAACATTGATCCCTCCCCTCTCCAAAAAAGAATTTAATGGGTTTAGATAGAAACAGACCAAGAAAACTAAAATTAGTAGTGAAAAGGGAATTACTTTTCAAAGTGTGTTTCTCTGGCTGTCTCAAAAAACTACTTTTTGAGACATATTTGCTATCCTCCCACATCTTACTAAAATATTTATAGTACAATATGTAGCTATTACCATACAAATTCAAAATTACTATTTTGTTTAACATTTACTGGGCACTGACAGCAGCACCCAAGTAAGTAATAGAGAAAAAACCTTGTCAAACACATTTGCAAGTGATGCAACTCAGTTCTCAGTTTGCTTTGGAAAATACAGAGAACTGTTTTTTCCAAGACCCTCAAGATCCACGTCTTCCACTCTGCCCTCCCCGACTCCTTGCTCCCCTCTCCTAACTCCTGCTGATACCCTCCATCCAGTACAATCTGTTACCTAAGGTCTGCGTACTCATATCCTCACCACATGGACCAACCAGTCATCATTCTTGATGTAACCAAGCGAAGCGCATGCACATGGGACCTTGCATCCTCATGAATGTTACACTCCTTGTCTCTCCCTCTGTTCCCCTTCCTTTGTCTCCCTCCTCCCCCCGTCTCTCAGATTGTTAGCCCTAGGTCAGGAACCATGTCTATTCAATTACTTTGTAAAGCACCAGGTACATTGCTGGTGCTATATAAATGTTTGCCAATAACAATAACAATAACAATCATAATCATAATCATAATCATAATAAATAACTGAAACATTTGTCTTGGTTTTCTGAGGTCCAAAGTTCTGAAGATGGGGCCCCAAAACTTCAGACCTTGGAAAACCTCGGGCAAATGCAGCTAAGTGCAGGGAAGGGGACCAGAGGGCAGGTAAATGGGAGAGTGGGGGAGTGGAGGCCAGCACTGGAACCCTTCTCTCCCTTCCCTGGACCCTGCCGAACAGGGATAGAATAGTCCAGTGTGAGTCAGGGAAGGGGGGACAGGGACCTAGCAGGGGCTCAGAGGTGGGATGCTTAAGTGGATGCAGGCCTAGCAGGGGCTCCTCTGGGACTGGTTAAGTTTAAAAAAGAAAAAAAAATGTAACATGCTCAGAACTTTCCAAGATGGCGCTGGCAGCATCAGCACTGTACTGTCTCACCACACCAGGCACAGAAAGCTGGGGAGAAGGAGTGTGCAGCTGAGGCAGTCCAGAAGCAGAGAAGATTTCTGGGATCTAGGGGTGTGCACTTCATTTTCATTATATTGATAACAACAATGAAATTTTGTTATCGTTATTGCAATAATGATAATGAAGATAAATAATAACAAAATCAGTAATGATAACAAAAGTCATCAGTGATTTTGTTATTGCCTGGCAGGTGTTTTTGGGAGGGAAATGTGGAGAGGGGAGGAGGGAGCAGACATCTTGGAGTCAGAAACTGTTGAACTCTTGAACTGGGCCTATGATGGGAGAGGACGGACCTGATGGATGTAATTGCTGGCCAATGAGCAGTGCAAGTAGGTCCCAGGCAGTTGCATGGCACTTTGTGATTGGTCAATGCCTTCTGCCTCACAAAACCAATGATAGAGGCTCTGGGGAGGGCACTGCAACCCTTTATGTTGCAGGGCCAGGCTGTTTGACTCTTGTTCTGTGTTAGCTCTTGTTGTCTTAGGTTTGCATTTACAGAACTTTGGTGCTGCTTGCACTAAAAATCTTCTCCAGCCTTCAGCGTTATACCTTACCTTTCCTTATACCCTTTATTTTACACTTTCCCTTCCCCTGTCTGTCTCCCCCTGTACACATATAGATAGACAGATATAGGTTTAAGTATATAGGTTTAGGTATATAGATAGATAGATTAGATTACAGATGTAGATAATATAGTTAAAGATTAGATAGATATACCCTATAGTTTTTTCCTTTCTCCCTTCCCCTTGCTGTCTTCACCTGTCCATATTATAGATAGATAGATTAGATAAGATATTATATAGATATCCGTAGATACTAGGCTTTTTATTATATATATTAGCATGATAGGATAGGAATAGGATAGATAAATACTTAGATAAACACATAAGGTCAGAAACATCGACATTGAGGTATTTAATTTGTGGCTTTAAAAGAACGCACGACTGGCTTTAACGCAGAAAATGGCATGTCTAAATTCCACATAGGGGATTTTTACACACAGCATAATTTTATGTTTCATGTGGGCCGCGCACATCTAAAAGTAACCTTATCTCTGAAAAAGATATACACACACTGAATATGAAGGACAAGATCTGGTTTTGGTTAATATTGGCCACGTGGATGTAATGTGCTGTTTGATTGTATGCTGTATGGAATGGTCAATAAGTTTGTAAATGTTTTATCAAGAAGTTGACCAATAAAATCTAATAAAAAAATAAAAATAAAAAATAAAAGTAGCCTTATCAGGTCTCCTTCTGTTTAAAACTATTTTAAAAACATAGGTCCTAGAATTCCTTCCTGCTACTGTTTGTAAAGTAATAATGATAAGTTAGAGTTTCCTTAAATAATATAGAGTCAGCACTGTGCCTGACACTGAAAAATTGTAATAATAGAGGCCTTTCCTCTGAGGTGCTTACAGTCTAGAATGGGCAAGGGGAGGAGTGACGAAAAGGAGAAAGAGGGTATTTTCAGACGTGATGGGGCCTGTATTGGCTCCATCATGGAATCACCCATTGATCCCCCACCGGAATCAAACCGGCACATCTAACCTGCCTGATCCCGGTGGGGAATTGGGGAGGGGTAGGGCTGTGCAGCTCAGCGTGTGGCCGCACATCCACGCACCCCCGCACTCCCTAGGCTGCCTGCCCCTTGGGAGACAGATGGGCGCCACGGCCAATGCAGTCACACCACCTGCCTGCCCCCCTAGGGAATTGACCATGGCCTGGAATTCCGCTGCTGATTCTGGGCCATGGTTGGGGGACAGACGAGATGATCCCCCTGATCATGGCGGGAATCACATTGAACATGCAAATAGAGATGGTCCGGGCAGGACCTCCATTTGCGTGTTCAATGTGATTCCCCCCCCATGATTCACAGGGATGAACATCTGGCGGGGAGCTTCCGTTCCCCCCAACAGACGTGACGAGACCACGATCACCATGTGGGAATTCCCCGTGGTTGAGCGTGATCTCATAATGTCTGAAAATATCCAGAGATACATTCATGATGTTGAGAAGGTGAAGGTGCATGTGTTTTGCTTAGTTAGGGTGCATGTGTTCTGTAAATGCAACACGACACAACAAGAGCTAACACAGAAAAAAAGTTAAACGGCCTGGCCCTGCAACATAAAGGGTTGCAGTGCCCTCCCCAGAGCCCCCATGATTGATTTTGGGAGACAGAAGGCATTGAGCAATCACAAAGTGCCATGCAACTGCCTGGGACCTGCTAGCGCTGCTCATTGGGAGGAGGGGGGATCCTGAAGATTAATAGCCATAAACAAAGAAGCTTGGGGGTGAGGGGGAAGGAGAAAGGGAAAGCTTGATGGAAGAGGTAGGATAGATTTAAAGGGAGGGAAGGAGCAGAGCATGTGTGTTCTAGGGATGGGCGAACGCAGTTTGGAAGTTCAGAGTTTGACCCGAACTCGGCCTGTTCGGATGACCGAACGTGAACTCAAACCCGAACATGAACATGAACACAAACATGAACATACCAAACAGAACCGAACACCAAATGGCAAAATGGCCGAACAGTTCGGTCAGTTTGGATCGTGTTCGGGTGAGTTCAGGTGGCAAAAAAAGGTTCACTGTAAGGTGACAGGGAGGGGTAGTACTAGTCACTGAGGAGCAGACTTCCAGGCACCAGGAGTGGAGAGGTTTGCAAGAAATGAAACTACCTGCCTGCCTCCCCCCTTCCCAACACCTTCTGAGCTAGTCACTGTTCCTGAACAGCAGGCGTTGAGTAGGATTATTAGATTGCTTTAAGTTTCATTTCAGTTTTGTACTGAAATGAAACTTAAACCTTAAACTGAAACCTTGTGTTTGTGATTCCCCCCCATCCCATAGATAGATAGATAGGTAGGTAGGTAGGTAGGTAGGTTAGGGATAGTAGTTGTAGGAGCTAGCTTAGTGATAGAGATAGCATTAGTGATTTAGTTTTAGTGTTTGTAGGAGTAGATTATTAGATAATCCATTTAGTTCATAGCATTTAGAATCATTAATAGCAGTTAGATTTAGTGTAGATAGATAGATATAATATTAGATAAAATAAATAAATAAAAAAAGCCCATATAAAAACAAAAAAACCAAATAAAAAACAAAACAAAACCATATAACACCCAATAAAAAAACAAAAAACCATATAAAAAACAAAAAAACCACCCATAACATTTCCTGAACACAGCTGAACAGAACGGCAGAACAGAACGGCAGAACTCGAACCTGGCGAACTAACCGAACAGATGAACCTAACGCAGCTGAACTGAACGGCCGAACCAAACGGCCGAACCAAACGCAGCCAAATCAAACGTCCGAACCTGAATTGCGATCTGTTCGCCCACTTCTAGTGTGTTCATGGAGGGAGGGAGTTCCAGGTCTGGGGGCAGCATGGGAAAAGGGGCAAACACAGTTTAGGGAGTAGAAGAATCTAGGACAAGTGAGAATGGTGGCAAAAGAGAAATGAAGTTTCCTATGGAAAATAAGGACAGAAACATAGGGAGACTTGTGGAACCTTGAAGGTGAAGACAAAGAGTTTGTGCTAGCTATGAAGAAAGAGAGGGAGCCAGTGGAAGGAGGTAAGGAGGGGTTGAGCATCATCAAAGCAGCAGGTGAGGTGGATGATCTTAGGATTAAAATGCCAAATGGAAGTGAGAGGGTCAAGGCAAAATAAGGGAAGTCCAATAAGGAAGAGGTTGCAGTAGTCAAAGGGAGAGATGATGAGAGTGTGGAGTAGAGGCTTAGCTGTGGAAACAGTAAGGAAGGGTTGAATTTAGTTATGTTATATATGGAGAAATGACAGGATTTAGGAACAGGTGGAATATGAGGTGTAAAAAAGAGGGAGAAGTAAAAAATGAATTCTAGGCTTTGTGTCTGGGGGACTAAGTGGTTGGTTATGCCACCTTTAATAGAGACAGAGACTAAAGAGAGGTGTTTAGGGAGAAATATGAGAACCTCAGTCTTGGACATGGTAAGCTTGTGCTGCCAATGAAATTTCCAAGTGGAAATGTCAGTTAGACAGTCAGCAAGACAAGACTGGACAAAGGTGGAGAAGGTTGAGGAAAAGAGGTTAGGAGTATTTGTGTGTGTTAACACAACATGAAATGAAAGGTGTATGGTTCTGCTTTTCTCACTTGTGCCTGATGATGCTATGGTCTTGAGGACTTTAGAGATTCTATCCTTTAGGAGTATGAGAATCAGAAGTGTCTCTTAAGTTAAAAGTTCAATGAAACTTCAGTGAAAAGCTAAATTAACACAGAAAAATGTACGTTTCTATTTATTTTGTTTAAACTGACAGTATTTTGGATATTTTGCTTTGTTAAATCACTATAGATCTCTTTGAGGGCACATTAGGAAAATGCACACAAAGGGTCAAACAGACACCATAATATCAAAGCCAGAAGATGGACAGAATAACACTGTTTAGCCTTTTATAGACACCACCACCCCACCACACACACACACAAAATTATACCCTGATCCAGCATTTCTTTCCAAACGAGCATGAGAGTCTGCCCATCTGGAGCTTATTCGGGGATAAGGATGACAGAAAGAGAAATCCAAACCACAATGGATATGGATCTAACCTTCCCCATTAGTAGAGTTATGTCTTTCTTTGTACAGAGATTCTCACCTGTCTTGCAAAAGGCAGTTTGATGCTACCAGATGTGTTGCATAATATTTCCAAGATTTCTTCCTTTACAAGGGCCAAGCTATCTGACAATGGCAGAGTACAAAAGGTTTGGAGGGAGCCTGCAGGAGAAAAGACACCCCCCCCCCCCTTTGTATGGTGAGTATTTTAGAGTAGGACAGTCATGGGGATAGAAGCATTTTGAAGCTTCACACTTTTAACAAGCTCAGTTTTCAGCTATGACTGGGGTGAAAAATGTGAGCATTTCACTTTTAATGAAAACCAAAGACAGCATCCTAAAGGCTTCACTAATGATCTGGAAACATTTTTTTTTTAAAGATAAAAATAAAAAATAAAAACCCTACTTAGAATAAGAATTGAGCCAATATATTTAGAAAACAGTAATCAGAAATGTAAATGATCCTTTTCATCAGCACTTTAAAAATAAATAGGCAACCACGCAGCAGTTTTCTTAAAGTCTCACTGATGTCAATTCTAAATGCCATCATTTAATAAAAAAAACAACTCCTGGAGATTTGAAAAGTCCATAACCATGATCCAAGCAGAGGTTGGAAATAAGGGCATAGAAAGTTGAGGTAATGAGATATGGTGCTAAGGAAGGAATCCTTAAACCTCCAGTACTGAATCATTATGAATAAGAAACATGCACATCATGAGAAAATAATGTTGAGGACATGTAACTAGCACAGAGAAAAGACTGAAAAATGATGATTTTTAAATGAATGATACACTTACATTATTTAAGTGTTGCAGTTAATAACAAGTAGTTTGTCTGGATATGCCTTCTATAATGATGAAACGTCGAACTCTATCACGAAAATGTTTATGATACTTTGTGTTTTTTTAGGATCTATTTTTTACCAGCTACTCAAGCTTCCTTGCCATTCAAGCTGGGCAGCCTCCTGAGACAAATTCATTCTCTTGGACATATGTTTATCTTTTGTGGATTTTTAACATGCCACATTTTAACAAAAATGGAAGGGAAGGCTTCCTGAGTTTGGGTTTATGTCACTTACTTCATTAATGGTTCGGTAAATGTGCTGAAGAACTATGCACTATCACATAAAAGAGAAACCAAGTCTGTAAAACAGGGGTCAAGTCTATAAGGCTTTCAGCACATTAATTTCTAATGACCTCAGCTCAGTCATTGGGAGTTGAGGGTTCATCATCAGCTAACAGGAATGGATCTTTAGAGTCATAAACCCCAAAACCCAGACCAACAGATGTAGAGGATCTACACACATTATTATGATTTTTATTGTTTTAATTGTTTTAATGTTTGGAAGCCGCCCCGAGCTGCGTGGCAGGAGGGGCGGGGTAGAAATTTGTAGAAATAAATAAATAAAATAAATTATAGTCAATCACTGAGACAACAGCTCAGACAGATGGAGCTAGACAGCAGCCCTGTGATCTGGCTCTGTGTTGGAAGAGGTAGATGGGTCTTCCTCAAGAATTCTGCACTAAACCCAGCGACCCATGTTCACTACATTTTCCCCATTGCTGTCAGTAGGGAAAATGCAGAAAACATGAGGCTTGGCAGTGACCTTCGTCTAGGATTATGTCCAAGGAGAGCAGTGATGGGTTGGGCATTGTACTTGAGTTTTAACTACTCAGAGATGAGATCTTTGTGTTGCTGTATTTAAGACACACACATCTATTTCAACATAGCAGATTTAAATTTCTTGTTCATTTCTCTCCAAAGACACCCTGCATCAATTGTAGTCATCAAAATAAACATATTATGAAAGCTCCCCTAACTAAGGGGCCTTCACTTGGCTGGTGTTGTGAGGAAGGTGAACCACCTCACCACAGACAGGTGAAGAAAAATGATAAAACTTTTTCAAATATATCAGAAGCAAGAAGCCTGATAGAGAGTCAGTTGGGCTGTTAGATTACTGGGGGGTAAAAGGGGTGCTCAGGGACGATAAGGATATTGTGGAGAAGCTGAATGAATTATTTGCTTTGATCTTCACTGCAGAGGACATGGGAGAGATACCCACACCAGAGCTAGTCTTTGTAGGTGATGAATCGGAAGAACTATCACAAATTAACATGACTCAAAATAAAAATAAAAATTTATTTACGACTATCGCCAAATTATATTAACATGACTTTGGAAGAAGTTCTAGAGCAAACCGACAAACTGAATAGTAACAAATCTGCAGGACCTAATGGTATTCTCCCCAGAGTTCTGAAGGAACTTAAATATGAAATTGTGGACCTACTAAAGGTAATTTGTAATCTAACACTGAAATCTGCCATGGTATCTGAGTATTGGATTGGTAAATAACACTAGTCTGTAAAAGGGGCTCCAGAGGCAATCCTGGTAACTACAGACCAGTGAGCCTCATGTCAGTTCTGGAAAACTGATGGAGATGATTGTTAAGAACAGAATTAGTGAGCATATTGATAAACATGGTATAATGGGGAAAAGTCAACATGGATTTAGCAAAGGGAAGTCATGCCTCACTAATCTACTATAATTTGTTGAGGGAGTAAATAAGCATGTGGATATGGGTGAGAGTTGATATAGTGTATCTGGATTTTCAGAAGGCATTTGATAAGGTCCCTCAGAGACTCTTGAGGAAACTAAGTAGTCATGGAATAAGAGGCTGTGTCCTATCTTGAATCAGTCACTGGTTAAACAAAGGGTAGGAAACAAAGGGTAGGACTAAATGGTCAGTTTTCACAATGGAGGGCTCTGTACTGGGTCCGGTGTTTAATACCTTCATCAATGTTCTGGAAAAAGGAGCAAAGAGTGAGGTGGTCAAATTTACAGATGACACAAAGTTATTCAAGGTAATTAGAACATGACCAGACTGTGAAGAATTGCAAGAGGACCTTGTGAGACTAGGTGATTGGGCATCTAAATGGCAGATTAAATTTAATGTGGACAAGTGCAAAGTGATGCACATAGGGAATAACAATCCAAACTATATGTAGACAATGCTAGGTTCTAAATTAGGAGTAACAACTCAGGAAAAGACCTTGGAGTCATTGTGGACAATACATTAAAATCCTCAGCTCAATATGTAGTAGTAGTCCAAAAAGCAAACAGAATGTTAGGAATTATTTGGAAAGGGAAAGAGAATCAAACTGAAAATATCATAATGCCCCTATATAAATCGATGATGCAACCGCACCTTGAGTACTGTGTGCTATTCTGGTCACCCCATCTCAAAACAAGATATAGTAGAACTTGAAAGGCACAGAGAAAGAGACCTAAAATGATCAAGGGTTTGGAACGGCTTTCGTACAAAGAGAGGCTTGATAGGCTCTTCCACTTGCAGAAGAGAAGACTGAAAGGGGATATGATAGAGGTTTATAAAATCTCGAGTGGAGTGGAATGAGTGGATAGGGAACATTTATTTAGCCTCTCAAGTAGTGCTGGTGGCACAATTCAAGATGCTGGTTTTGACCTTCAAAGTCCTAAATGTTCTGGGTCTCACATACATGAAAGACTGTCTGTCCTTCCATGCCCCATTGCAGCCCCTGTGATCTGCCAGGAGTGTCTCCCTGTGGGTACCATCTGTTAGTCTTGTTCGTATAATGAAGGCTCACAGGGAGACAATCTCGGTTGCTGCCCCAATGCTACGGAACTCCTTCTGGAGGTTTTTTTGAGCCCAAGCCTGGGCATCTTCCAGAAGTGGAAGAGACTTTTCTATTTGTTAGGGCATTTGGCATTCAAGGATAGGGAATGGGGGGTTTGGTGGGTAGCTTTGGGGTAAGGGTGTGAGGGGGAGGTTGTGGAGGGTTTGGGGGGATTGTGGTGGGTTTGGGGAGGGATGAGAGGAAAGGTTGGTTTTTTATGCTGTTTTATATGTATTAGATGTTGTTTTTATTTGTTTGGTAAGGCGCCCTGAGCCATTTGGGAAGGGTGGGGTTAAAATTCAATTGGCACATGGGGTCAATTTCAACCACGCTTCCCGGGCTCCCCGGGGGACTTTCCCGGGAAGCGTGGTAAAAGTGATTCCTGGCGGGGACAAAAAAAAAATCACATCTGGTCGGGCGTCATGGCCCGGGATCACCGGCGGGATCCTGGGCCGGGGCGAATTCAGCCAGACGCTGCGGCCGCATTGGCCCCGCCGCCCGCCCATCTCCCCAGAGGACGGGTGGGGGGGAGTGTGGAGGGGGCGGGGCCGTGCGGCCACACGTTGCGCTGTACAGCCCCGCCCCCTCCCAGATTCCCCACCGGGATCCCCCGGCACGTCTGATAGGCATGACGGGGTCATCCCGGTGGGGGTTGAATGGGTTGTTTTCGGTACGGGGCCAAGTGGCCCCGTAACGTCTGAAAACACCCAATGTTGCCTCATTTTGACGACAGTGCAAGACCTGACTCTTCCTCCAGGCTTTTAGTGAGGGAGGTGGGAGAAGGGTGGGTGGGGAAGATGAGATTTTAATTTTCTTTTATACTTCCCTTTAATGTATTTTATGTATATTTTTAAATATTTTAACTTTCGTATACTGCTCGAGCTGCCTAGGCAGGAAAGGCGGGCTATAAATAATGAAAAAAAATATATATTTTTTTAAAAGTCTCATATAATTATGAAATAAATAATATATTTTACACATATACAATAAAAGTCTCAATGTGTTTCGAGCACCAGGCTCTTCATCAGATGGATCTTTCTGTAGTCATGCTATCAAATATTCTCATGCCAATGAGCCTGAATTAACAATAAAGTGTCTAATCTGCAGATAATCTGATTGGCGGTCACAGGATTCTAAGACAAATTCTCACATAATGGCTGGCACCTCTATACACTGAGTGTTCAATTCAGCAGCCAAACACAAACTCAAATGGCCTTATGATTAGAGACTATATTGTTAATTCAGATCTCATTGGCATGAGAATAGTTGATAGCATGGACTACAGAAAGATCCCTCTGATGGAGAGCCTGGTGCTTGACTTTTATTGTATATGTCTTTGTTTATAATAGATTATATTATTTATTTCATGATTACTATATGCAAGTGGTTTTTGTTATTATTCAGTTATACATTGTAATTTATAAATTCACAATTTTTGTTTTTGTTTTGTTTTGTTGCTACTATTTTTACCACTTCTTGTGCTTAGTTCCTTGAAGAGCTTAGCTCAGTTAGCGGCAACAGTTCAAAAGGCAAACCAAATGCTAGGAGGCATTATTGTGAAAGGAATAGAAAATAAAAGAGAAAGTATCATAATGCCACTGTATATATTTTTGGTATGACCCCACCTTGAATATGGTGTGCAGTTTTGGTCTCCCCATCTCAAAAAATATAATAAAACTGGAAAAAGTTCAGAGGAAGGGAAACAAGGATAATATAAGGGATGTATGGAATTCCATATGAGGAGAGGCTCAACAGGTTGGGGATGTTTAGCTTGGAGAAGAGGCAATTAAGGGGGAGATACGATAGATATTTTAAAAATAAAATCATGAGTGGTATGGAGAAAGTAAATTGTTGTTTCAATTTACAAACTGTTCTTCTTACAAATTGTTGTTAATTATTGTGAGAAAGGGAACTGTTGTTTGCCGTTTCTCACAATAAGAGAACAAGGGGACACTCTCTGAAGTTAAATGGCAGCAGATTTAAAACCAACAAAAGGAAGTACTTTTTCACTCAGTGGACAATACAACTGTGGAACTAACTCATTGTCAGAGGAGCTAGCAGCATAACTAGCTTCAAACCGAAATTAGATAAATTCTTAGAGGATTGAGGCATAAATGTCTACTAGATAGGGCTTACACCCCTGGCTACTGGTAGTTGAGAGTGGTTAGCAGGTGATGGGTCACACCTCTATGACCTGTATGTGTACGTCTCTTAAGCCTAAGAGCTGGCCACTGTTGGAGACAGAATGTTGGGCTAGATATACCATCAGTCTGACCTGGTATGGCACGTCTTATGTTTTTATAAATAAATGCACCTAACACTGTGAACGTTTTTTATCTGAAGAAGCCAAGAAAGGATATTATAGCAGGGAACAGGCTATTTGGGGTACTGGTCCTTTAAGGAAAGTAGCACTAGCGAGGGAGCTGCAGGTGCTGTCTGAGGCCCAGGTGCTGGAGTGAAATCAGACTAGCATCTGATGCCTCACACCTGTGAATGGTGTGGCTAGGTCAGCACAAAGCCTAGAAAGTCTGAGCTGGGCTTAGTTAGAGGGAGACCTTGAAGGAAGCAGGAACTTAAGGGAGGTTCTGCTCCATGGACAGAACAGTCCAGAAGTGAGGACTGGCTCTGGGAACCTGTCTTCAGGAGTAATTAGGTCTGGCCAGTGGTGTTATTGCAAAGGCAAGGAGAGCCTGTGAGTACTGTGGTATGGACACATTATACAGTGAGGGGGGCATTGAGAATAAAGGAAACTTGGAGCAAAGATCCCTCTGTGGGCTGACTCCTTGGGCAGCGTCCTCCCAGAACTCTAGCAGGTACTTCCTCGCCCTGTTACAGATATGTTGGGGAAATTGTTAGCCAGAGTGAAACTCTATCAGGCTTTCTGCTTTTAATGTACTTTTCTTAAAAACAGCATTTCATTATGATAGACAGTTTTTACATGGACAGCCCCATGCACCGCTGGATGTTCTGGTGTGTGTGTGGTGGGGGTGGGGGGAGCGTCCATGTAAACAGGCCTGCGGTGGATGGGGGGATGGGTGTCCACTGTCCACCTATGTAAACACCATGAGAAGTGGGTGTTTGTGTGTGTTAGGGATGTGAGAACAGATCACAGTTCGGAAGTTCGGTCGTTTGGTTCAGTGGCCGAGTTCGGGTTTGGTCATTCAGTTCGACCGTTCAGAAATAGGTATTGCATGATCTCATGATCACGTCGGAAACCAGAAATTTGAGTGCATGTGGAGCTGTGTGGTGAGAGAGTGTGTGTGTTGTGGCTGGCTGGGTGTTTGTTGTGTTTTGACTGTGTGTGTGTTGGACAATGTGTTGGTTTCAGTTTGACTGTTGGTTTGGCTGGTTGGTGAGTGTTGATTTGTGACAGATGACGAGTGCTTGCTTAAATTTTTTTTTTTAAAAAATGAAGAAGGGGACCATTAAACGTCGGGTCTGGAGGAAGGCCAAGGTGGTGAAGCCGGTAGTGGAGGAGGAAGAGGTTCCTGCCGCTGCTGCTGGACATTCAGTGGTGGAGAAGGAGCAAGAGCCAGCGGGCACAGGAGGTGCTGCCACTCCTGCCAGGTTTGTAAACTTTTTTTTTACTTTGAGGACAAGAAGAATACTATCCTTTAGACCGAGCTCACTGGCATGCAGGTGGGTGCGTGGGTGGTGGGCAGTCAGGCACAAACAGTGGGCATCAACAGGTGGCAGCGAATGTCTGCCACAGAGAGAGAGGATACTGTAGTGTGGGGGGTCTTCTAGCACTCAGGCACGAGCACGAGCACCCCCACCCAAACATGTGCCAGGCTAGCAAGGGTCTCCACTCTCCAGTTGCCATCCCTACGCATCCCCAAATAAGGGCAGGATTTGCACGTGCCAGCCAGGGTCTTTCCAGTTGCTATCCATAGCGCCCCAAGGAGGGCAGGATTTGCACATGCCAGCAAGGGTTTTTCCAGTTGCCATCACTACTAGCACCCCAAGGACGGCAGGATTTGCATGTGCCAACAAGGGTCTCTCCATTTGCCATCCCTAGCATCCCCTAATAGCACCCCAAGGAGAGCAGGATTTGCATGTGTCAGCCAGGGTCTCTCCATTGCCATCACTCCTCAGCACCCAAATAAGGGCAGGATTAATTGCATGTGCCAGCCAGGGTATTTCCAGTTGCCATCCCTCCCCAGCACCCAGAAGGGCAGGATTTGCACATGCCACCCAACCCGGGTCACTGTCTCCGGTTGCCATCCCTAGCACCTCAAGGAGGGAGGACTAGAGGCATCATCATAAAATGCATGATGATATTATTTAGGTGTTTTTTAAGTGTTCCTGTTTCAGAGAGGGTGAGGATTCAGAATCCTCAAATGCCGGTGCCAGGGGCAGGTGCAAGGCACCAAGGCGGAGGTCACCAGTGCCACCCGCAGACACTGGGCGGACCAGGTCCGATGTCTGGCGGTGGTACGTGAGGCATGAGGATGGCTCTTCAGAATGCAATGTAAGGCACAGGGGCTAGAACAACAGGGAATGGATTGCCCTATGACCTGTTAGGAAGTCCGCTGCAGAGAGAGATTGGTCACCCAACCTCTTGTGGAGACAGAATGTAGGCAGGGCTTGACATACCATTGGTCTGATGCAGTATGGCATGTTTAATGTTCCTATCTTTTTATGTTCTTTAGGCCTGCCATACAAAGTTCTGGAGGCAGCGTGAGGGGACCACATCAAGGCTGATAGCCCACGGTGAAAAGCTCCATGGGCTGACGGTGAGGTGGCAGCGGCAGGACTCTGACATCATGGCCGTAGAGCATCCCCAACACCAGAAGAAGCGGGGTAAGCCATGGCAGAAGCAACGCCATGTAAGTCCTCCCCACTCCTCCAGCTCTGATGTGGAATCCCCCATGCCCCGGGAGTCTGCAGCGGCAACGGCCTTTCGAGCCAAGGTGGAGAGGCCCACCCGGGACTTCATGGTCGGCCTGCAGCAGACAGCCGCCGCCATGGAGAACCACCTGGTGGATCAGTTCCAAGCACTCAAGGTGGAGAAAAAGAAGGTGGAGGCGTACGCCCAGTATGTCTCCGCCGAGATGGAATGCCTAGAACTGTACCACCAGTTGATCTCCAGGTGGTATGCAGCCGTGGCAGGGGCTGTGAACTTCACCTTGACCCATGGCTACGGTATTTCAGAGCACAGGGTGCCTACCCCTCAGTCCTGTCCTGTGCCCCTTTTGCCTTTCCCCCAAGTTCCAGGGGACAGGCCCAAAGACAAGTAGGCTAGACCCTTTTCTTTTCTTTGTATATATGTTTGGTTTTGATTTTATACTGTTGATGTTATTGTTCTTTAAAAATTGTTTATAATGGTTATATTTGTTGTTACAAGCTTTTTTCCCTGTCTAATCTTTTATCCCTCTGTGCTGAAGTTCTGGGAGGTGGCAGAATCTCATACAACTAGTCGATCCCTACCAGCAGCACCTGGCTGGCACCTCCACATGTATCATAGGTAAGGTATTATGATACATGTGGAGGTGCCAAAGATGTGCCAACAGCAGGGTCTCAACTTACAGACAGCCCCCCAGGAGGGGCAAGGCTTGTGTCTGTGTGTGTGTACCAGAGAAAAAGAGAGACAGGCTCCTTGGCAGCGGGCAGCAGGTGGCGGGTGCTGGTGGTCAGAGGGACTTTTTTTTCAGCAGCTTCAGCAGGCATCTGCGGGTGGGTGCTGAGGAGTAGGCTGATGGGGGGGGCGCAGGCTGGTGTGCGGGCTGGGCACCAGGCTTCTGGATGCAGTGGAATGGAATGACAGTCCCCAGTGACTGGAATAATGGTTCCAGAATCTCATTGATGGTTCCTGGGACGGACGGGAATGACTGATTCAGGTACAGTGAATGGGAGCTGAATGATGTCCCTAGAAGTAGTGCATGGTTGGGTACACTTAATTCAATCATGCAGTAGGTAGGTATAGAAACGCACACAGGCAGGCACATAATACATTCCACGTTTTGTTATATTCCATCTCATTCTGGTAGGTTTGCTGCTGCTGCATGGGCATCGGGCACAGATCGGAGTTCTTCCTGGTTCTGGCAGGTGGAAGATTGAGCTGGCCTCCCCTCCACCCCATCTCTCTCATTCTAGTGGAGAGCCTCTCTCTCTCTCTCTCTCTCTCTCTCTCTCTCTCTCTCTCTCCAGAAACCTGGGCGGGCAGACAGGCACCTTGGCATGAGAGGCAGGAAGGCGGGTCGAGGCAGGCTTTGAGCTTGGTGGCAACCTGGAGTACAAAACCCTTGGCACAGACAGCATATAGGCCTGGGGGCCATTGGAACTTAGCAGCAGAAGACATTGGTTGCCAAGGAACAGAACCCTTGGCACAGACAATATATAGGCCTGGGGACCATTGGCAGAAGCAGACATTGGTTGCCAGGGTACAGAACCCTTGGCACAGACAGCGTATAGGCCTGGGGGCCATTGGCACTAGCAGCAGCAGACAGTGGGTTGCCAGGGTACAGAACCCTTGGCACAGACAGCATATACACCTGGGGGCCATTGGCAGCAGCAGCATACATTGGTTGCCAGGGCAGGCAGGCAGGTGGCGTAGCATGAGCGGCAGTGAGGCAGACTGAAGCAGGGTTCGAGTTTTACAACCTGGGTGGGCAGACAGACAGGCAAAGTGGCATGAGAGGCAGTAGGGCAGGCAGGCTGGGACATTGGCAGCAGGGCACTCAGATAGGCTAGCAAAGACTGCATCATGAGAGAGCAAGAGCCACTCAGTGTCACATTGGCGGGATGAGTTCATGTAGCCATAGGCTGGCTGGCAGGCTTACAGTTTCCAATACCACCCTGTGTCATGAGGTCAGTCAGATAAGGTAGGCGAGGCCATCTAGTATGAGAGAGAGAGAGCGAGAGAGAGAGAGAGAGAACTGGATGCCAGGAATTGGGAGAGAGGGACAGCACCTCAGCAGCACAGCAGCAGTAGCCCTATCCCAGATTGAGGTAGAGGAGCTCTGTCCCATGACTGCCCCTGGCATGGGATGGCGTGTGCCATTGCACCATCAATCCTAGTCCAGGGGCAGCTCGGGGAATCCCAGCAATGGAAGGTTCACCTTAATGAACAGCAACTCCTCCACCAACTTGGCCCCCAGTCTCAGGCGGTGCGGTGAGTAAATGTCCCCTGCCATAGAGAACACCCACTTGCTGGGGACACTAGTTGGTGGGCAGGACAGTATGCCCTTGGCCACTTTCGACAGGGAAGACCACATGTTGGCCTTGCTGGCCCAGTAGGCCAAGGGATCGCTGCTGGGATCAATGCATGGCTCCTCCTCCAGGTAGGTCTCCATGGCTGCTGAGGCAGCATCTTACTCCCTCTCGTAGCTCTGCTTGGGAACCACCTCCACCACTGACCTCAGTCATGCTGCTTGCCCTATTGTTGTGGGGGACCTCATGCTCCCCACAGTGACCTGCACACAGGCCGAGCTGCTTCTGCTGCTGCTTGCAACAGGAGTGCTGCTGCTGGCATCGCTGCTGCTACCGCTAGGGCTGGTGGCAGGGATCGACCCGCCTGACTGAGAGGGATGGCTGCTCCTACTCCCACCATCCCCAGTGGTGTCCTGCTGCATAGCCCGCTCTGCCTGCTGGACCCTCCACCATCTTTCCGGAGGGCATAGAGCGCTGGCTGGTATGCCATGCTGCCCTTGGCCCTGGGGTCCAGCATTGTTGTCAGGACATATTGCTCCCACTGCAAAACGCGCCTCCAGCCTGACTTCAGTTTCCGCAACAGGTCAAGTGCCTCATTGGCCAGCTTCCTGCCCATAGGGCCACAACCCTGCCTCCTGAGAATCTCGTCCAGCCTCCTCTGGAGACTCCAGACCATAGCGGTCACCTGGCTGTGGATGGCGGTGGAGCTTCTCACAGTCTCCGTCATGACTAGGAACAGTTTCAGGATGAAGACCATTTGAGCCAGGAGCTCCCATTCTGCCCCATTAAACCTTTCCAGTGCCCTGCAGTCTGTCTCCAGTTCCACCTGATGCAAGGCGGTTTTCTGCTCAAGAAGCCGCTCGAACATCAGGAAGGTGGAATTCTACCATGTGGCCACATCCTGGACCAGCTAGTGCCCTGGGGAGCCTTGCTTGGCCTGTTTCTCCCTGAGGAGCTCGCTGCCCTTCACGCTCCAGTTGAAGAACCCTGCCAGCTTCCTCCCCCGCTCTATCAGGGAGCTAAGGGTGCCTTCCCCAATGCTCTTATCTCCCAAGCCCAGAGGATCCCTGACCACCAGATAAAGGGTGTGTGCAGCGCAAGGGATGCAGGTGAAGCCCCCTCTTGTATTGCGTTTAGTACATTTGCAGCGTTGTCCATCATCACACACCCCTTGGTGACGGCTGCCCCTGGCATAACCCACTCCCTCACCATGGCGGACAGGGCTGCCTCGATGTTCCTGGTGGTGTGGGGGCTGTCCATGACTTGTGCCTGAATCAGGGCCTACCTATACCCTGCTTCGGGACCCCTCCTGCCACTCCCCAAAGCTGCCTCCAGGTCCTGCCACCAGTGCGCCATTACCGCCAGGTAGGGGTGTTGGGCGTTCCTGCTGGACCACAGGTTCATGGTGAAGTGGACCATGGCCCCCCAAACCCCTGCCAGCTGCTCCCTCACCCGCTCCTTCAAAGCCCCAGTTTAAGCTGCGGGATGGCAGGAACCCAATCAGCAGCTGTAAGCCCTTGTCCTCTACAATTAAGAAAGGCTGCCCATCCAGCACAATCATTTCGGCCAACAGGCGCTTGGCTTTCTCTTGAAAGCCACACCACCCTGCTACCGATGGCCTTGGCAGCTGCCCCCACCCCAGCTCCTCCATAATGGACTGACGCTGCCAGTGAGGCTCCTGCTGCTGTTCTTCCCCCCTGCTTCTGCTGGTAGAGGCAGAAGTTGGTGCAGGAAGCTTGCCCGCTGAAGGAGGTGGGTGACTAGCATTCACTTCCCCTGCCTTCCTGCTTAACAACAGAGCACTGGCATATTTCAGGTGCCTGGCCATTGCAGTTGTCCCAAGGTTGGCGAGCACCTGCCCACGCTTCACCAGCTTATTGCACAAAGTGCACTGCACCTTTCTGGGATCATCTGCCTGAACCAGGTTAAAATGTTCCCTTACAGAGGATTTTTTTCCCCCTCCTGCCTTCTGGCCCACCCTGGGTGACACACTGCTGCCAGCACTGCTGGTGGGGGGGGGCAGAACTTGGTGGTTCTAGTGACACAGCTCTGAGAGGAGGGTCAGCCATTGCCTCAGCTCCAGACATCACCTCTGCGGCACTAGTGTCTGCTTCTGACTCACTGTCCGCCATCACAGCGATGTCCCGTGAAGGGGAGTACTGGGACCCTGAGGCTAGACTGCCCGTGGCCGCCATGCTGTTGGCACTCTCCCTGTGCTCCCCTCTATAGCTGCTGCTGCTGCTGCTACTCCTTTCCCTACTGCCATTGCCTGGGGATTGGGCCTCTAGCAACCGGGGTGGGATCCACCAGCTCTGGACTGCTGGGGACAGCTTTCACAATGGGGGACATTGGTGGCCCTGGAGGAACATCGGAAGCAGCACCAGCACCTGCTCCTGCAGCAGAGACAGTCGCAGCCTCATGTACTGCAGGCCTTCCAGTGCCCTGCATGGCAGTGGAGGGCACTGTGAGGAGGCGATGCTGAGCCGCTGAAGCCTGTTGCCCTAAAGCAGGCTTTCGCAGTTTGGGGCGTGGTGATGTGATCTGGCTGCTGCTTCCTGTTGCTGCTCCGCGGGCACAGTCCCTACCACTTCTCACATGTGTCCCATTGCCTGTCTTATGGGAAGCAGACTGTCCTCCCCTACTTCCCTTCTCCATGTCTTCCAACTCAAACACACACAAAGATTTTATTTAAAACAAATTAATTCAATTTTTTAATCTAATATTATATCTATGTCTACACTAAATCTAACTGCTATTAACTATTCTAAAACCTATGGAACTAAATGGAATAGTCTAATAAATACAAAGGCCTTGTCCTACAAACACACTGTATCTCTATCTATCTCTATATCTAAGCTAACTACTATGTCTCTCTCTCTCTCTCTTTCTCTCTCTCTCTCTCCAATATTACACAGGGGGGAACACAAAGAACACAGGGAGGGGTACAAAACTGAAATGAAAATCAATCTAATTATAATCCTACTCTAAATAAATCCAAAACTTAAAACAGGGGAAGGGAATTAGGAATGGAATATGAGGGAGAGGGAAAGGATTCAATGGAAGGGGGAGGGAGGAAGGAAGATTGAACACAGCGAACACANATTGAACACAGGGAACACAGGGAGGGGTAAAAACAAAAAATAACACCTAAATCTATCTAATATAATCTAAATAAATGATAATATGGAGGTAAATGGGTTGGATGGGTGAAACAGGAGGAGGAGGAGGATGGCAATGGATTGGGGAGCTGGGAACTGCTGGGAGAGGGAGCCTTCTGAAAATGCCTGCTGTTCAGGAACAGTGACTAGATCAGAAGGTGTTGGGAAGGGGGACGGCAATGAGTTTTGTTTCTTGCTGCGCCCGCCTCACCGCAAGCCCCATTAGCTCCATGCAGCCTAGCCCATGGCCAATCGCAGACTGCGAAGCCAGTGGTCTGAGGAGAAAAGGGATGGTGATTAGGCAGGCTGGCTGCTACTCTAAGCCTCTCCACCCCTGGTTCCTGGAAGTCTGCTTCTCAGCTGACTCCCCCTCCCTGTCATGTTTTGCCTTCCAATTATATGTTTTTGCCACCGGAACTCATCCGAACTCGATCCGAACCGACGGAACTGTTCGGTCATTTCGGAGTTTGGAATCAAGTTCGGTTTGGTCGGTTCAGGTTCGGTCATCCGAATAGACTGAGTTCGGGTCAAACTCCGAACTTCCGAATCGCGTTTGCACATCCGTAGTGTGTGTGCACTCCCAGCGTACACCCGTCTACACCTATCACCCACCCATCTCCACCCACAGGCTCATCCAGAAAACCGGAGGAGGTCCCATGGGTGAAGATGGGGGGAGGTGTGGGTGTGTCTATGTAAAAGGACACCTACCCACCTCCACCCACTGCGCGAGCACACCCATTTCCCCCCACCCCTGTCCGTGTAAAAGCAGCCATAGTTGTAACAGTAGCAGGTGGGTACACTTGTTTGTTTTAGACTCCTGACTGCCAACTTCAAGCGTGACAGTGTGTGACATCTCAGATCTGTGACTTGCAGACATCCATCCATGTATTTCTCTCTACTCCTTGCTGGATATTATATGGTCCAGAATAGGGGTCGTCCTGGACACTTGAAAAACAGCATCATTCTTGGACTGTTCAGGACAATCCTGGATGTCTCACAACCCTAATATAGCAGGGAATGAGGGTTATCTGCATGAGTATTGGTTGGATCCTGGCCCAATGTCATGCTCAACAAAAGAATCTTAGTTCCTCATCATCATTATTGTAAAATTCCTCATATACATATACACAATTTAGATTTAAGATTCATGTGGTGTAGGCATCTCAGCCTCAGCTGCTCTGGCCATGAACAGTCCTTCCCACAATCCCTTCAGTCTGTTTCAGCCTCTCAAGCTTCTTCCCAACAGTTTAAACAGTCTCTTTGAATCACAGTTCTCTGGGCCAGGTACCCTCTCTCCTGCAGCCCGACAAGCCCTCACAGTTCAGGTAGCACACTCTGAGCTGGGCTTACTTGGAGACAGAGCCCCACCAGAGTTCCTGTCCCCTTCCATGCTTTCTGGTAGCTCCCACCCATCCCCGCCCCCCGTAACTGAGCCCTTCCTGGGCTTTTATGGCGTTTAGCTCCCCAGCCACACCTAAACACAGATGACAGACAATCAGGCACAATCCTGACTCCTAGTGGTGCCTAAGCCTCTATTAGCACCTGCCTTCCCTTGAGAGTGCTACTCTCCTTAAAGGGCTAGTAACTGAATTAGACTGTGTCCTGTCACATGTACACCCACTTCATCGGTTTGGAGGCTGAAGCTAGTGCAGAATGCGGCAGTTCGTCTCCTTACGGGGATGGGTCATCGGGAGCATATTACACCTGTGCTCTGGACTCTGCACTGGCTGCCAATAGCGTACCGAACTAGGTTCAAGGTTTTAGTGTTGGTCTATAAGGCCCTTCATGGTCTGGGCCCCTCATACCTCAGGGATTGCCTCACCCTCCGTGCCCCAGAGTGGCTCCTGCGATCGGCCGGGGGTGCCTTCTTGGAGGTCCCGCACGTAAAGCCCCCCCGCTTTACGTGCGGGACCTCCAAGAAGGCACCCCCGGCCGATCGCAGGAGCCACTCTGGGGCACGGAGGGTGAGGGCATTCTCGGTGGCCACGCCGCGTCTTTGGAACTCCCTTCCAGAGGAAGCCCGCCTGGCCCCAAGCCTGTTGTCATTCTGGCGGTGTTGCAAAACCTGGCTGTTTGCCCAGGCCTTTGGGGAGGGGGTGGGTGGGTTAGGGTTGTGTTTTTCTCCCCCACCTTGTTCTATTGTTTTAATGTTGAAATTGTTTCCTGGGGCCCTGTTTTAAAAGTATGTAATTTGTTGATTGTTTTAAACTGTTTTATATTGTTTTATATTGTTTTATTATTGTTAGAAGATGCCCCAATCTGTTTACAGGAGGGGTGGGGTATAAATGTTTTAAATAAGTAAATAAATAAAAATCTTCATCTTGCATTCTTGCTTAGTGATTATAGCTCCTCCGCAAAGTCACTCTTCCTCTCGTCCAATAAAAACATGGTAGAAGAGGTATGTTAAAAGCTGATTTGATGGAACTCATATTCACCTAAAAGAGGGCTCAAGCAATTAAAGGGGTGAGTTGTCAGACTGCATGGGAATGAGGTGCAATGCCAGGATGCAGTACTGCTCCCACACATTGTCGTTTGACTTATATCATGGCCACATCATGTTGAAACAGAGCTTAGTATCCACCTCATAGCAGAAGCAGCTGCAAAGCTGCTGGACTGAAAGTCCTGTCACCATGATCACTGCAGTGGCAGAACCTCCAGCCCAGTAGAATACGCTCTCTCTGAATCTCCTTAAGCATTGGGCCTATATAAATACTGCAAGACAGAGAGACCGAGGGAGTAGGGCTGAAATTCAATCTTGATTTTCTCTCGATTCTCATTGAGAATCACGGTTCTCAACTTGTCTTTAGCGAGAATTGATAACTGAGAAAAACCCTGGTTCTCAACACTTGCATGGTTGACATTTTTTCTCGATTTGCCATGATTTACCATGTACTATTTACCATGATTTACCATGTATCATATACCGATATACTGTGTACAGCTTATGGTGTACCACATTTGTCCTGGAAATGTGAATGTGCAAAAAGCTGCCTTTTTCCAAAATGTTAGTGATGTGCCACTGCCAGCGCCGTGTTGGAAGAGAGCTGCACATGCACAGAACAACTGCAGCTCTCATTTTGTGCATGTGCAGTACCGGCATGAATGCAATACACGGTAAACAGTGCATGGTAAATTGGTGTATGGTACACAGTAAATGTGGACAAGACTCTCGCTGAGATCTCAAACTGTTACTGAGTTCTTGGGATGATCTCGGTAACATTTTTTTATTCTTACGATACTTTCATGAGAAACCATTTTAGTTTCCGCACACCTAAATACACCATTAAACTAGTATTTGCTGTAGATAAAAAAAGAGAGGAAAACACAACCTGAAATAGAAAATTAAATCTGTTTTAAGGAAACATCTAGCTGTTCCTTGCCTAAAAGTTTGTTTTTAAATTAAGAGTAAATTGTAATAGATACAAATAGTTTTGTCTGCAAATAATTACCAGCTCTAGTATGTATGAAAAGATGAAAATACATTGCTGTCTGGCTATTGCTCAGCTAATGTAGTCCCAGAAGTGATTGACTAATGTTTTTAAAAACAGAAATTGTTTAATTAGAAAATGATGGTACACTTTGGTTTCCTGCTAAACTTAATTTGATGGTAAGTGGAAGAAAAATGTTTTTTAATCACTGTGCTGATGTCAGACCTTCTTCTGTTGGCACTACCCAAGATACAGGAAGACCCGTAATTGAGCTGCTCTGGGAATCTGCCAAAATGGTATTATCAAATTTGATTGCTTCTGATTTTAAATAGGCTTTAAAATAAATAGTCAGAATGGTCCACTGGACAGGCACTAGACTGAGAGGAAGGATACTGGTGTTTTATTTTATTTATTTATTTTTATACCCCGCCCCTTTTGTAAAAGTGATTCAGGGCGGCTTACAAAGTTAACAATAAAACAGTAATCACAATATAAAAATACAGCAATATAAATAAATAACTGTAAATTCTCATAAAAACTCTTAGTGCATAAGGAAAAAATAAAAAGAATAAAAAGAAATGCCCTCCCCCAACCCATCTAACCCCTCCCCCGCCAAATGCCTGGCAAAGAGCCAGGTGTTACAGTTTCATTGGAAGGCTAGAAAATCCAGGCTGAGGCAAACCTCCACTGGGAGGGAATTTTAGAGTGATGGCGCAGCCACCGAGAATGCCCTCCTGTCTGTCCGAACTCACCAGTAACACAGGACTTCCAGGAGGGCACCCCCGGACGACTGCAGGGGCTGCCCAGGGGGTAAAGGTGATCACTCAGATAAGCAGGGCCTAAGCCTTGAAGGGCTTTAAAGGTCAACACCAGCACCTTGAATTGGGCCTGGAAGACAATAGGCAGCTAGTGCAGCGCCCAGAGTACGGGTGTTATGTGTTCCCTGTGGCTTGTCCCAGTAAGGAGGCGGACCTCCGCATTCTGCACTAGCTGCAGCTTCCGTACCACCACTGTTTTATGCCCTGCCCTATTGGTGGGTCCAATCCCAAGTCCTGTGCACACTGTCATGCAGTTTGTGTGTGTGCTGCAGGCCCTGTGCTGGGGTACATGTGACTTGTGTGCTGGTACGTATGCGTGCTGCATGTGCACTGGTCTTTGGGGCTTGGGATCAGCCCCAATTATTGGATGTGTGACCTATGGGCAAGTCACTTCACCTTTCTGTGCCTGGTTTTCCCCTTCCACGTTTGTCTATCATCTATATCCATTGTAAGTACTTTTGTACACTTCTTGTATAATAGGGTCTTGAACTCAGTAGCAACCTCTATGCAGAAGCCACAAACACAAAGTGTCAGACCCAGAGGCCAACCACCAGGCAGCTGGAGCCAAGTTAAAGGTCAGGAAAAAACAAGGAATCAGATGACCAGGAGAGGATCAGAATGGCAAGCCAGGAACACATACAAGGATCTGGGACTGGGCTTGATGGCAAGACAGGTAGCTGTCACACTGCACAAATACTTCCTGCTGATCAGTTGTATACAGCCTAAGGTAACCAGAGGGTTTGCAAATTGGTTTTGGCCAGTAAGAATCTAGAGGGATGGAGGGAGGTGAATGTTATAGGAAATAGTTAGGTCTATGGCCATGATTTGAAGCAGAGACTCCTGCAAATTCATCACATACAAGCCAGAGAGGTCACATATAGTGCAAAGAGGAGATATGCCACAGGGACCCTTCCCGATGAACTGTTGTAAAGGAACAATAGGTGCCATATTGACAACACAACCGGGTGTCAAGATGATCATGGAAGAGCCATCAGTTGGTCAGATAAGCCCTACCCTGCCTTTAAGCATAAGCCAGGATATTCTGAGCGATAAAGATGCAAATGAAGCCAACGAATAATCAGTCGGTTACAACATTCTTGATTATCAGCATGGCTATCCAAAGAAGGGCCCTGCATGATGAACTCACAAAGAATGGGGTAGTAAGAACCAAATTGTTCCTGTCTAGGAAAAAGGATATATAAGAAGGCCCAGTCTTTTGTGTTACCACTTGTGTCCACTAGCCTTGGCAAGTCAGACACGTGGGTTAAGTCTTCTTTTCATCGCTCTCAAAGATCCAGAGACCAGAGGCCTTCTCCAGCTGTAGATCCTGGGCCACCTCCATCTCTTCTTCTGAACCAGCTCATGTCTCCGACCGTGGCCATTGGACATGTAAGAAATCACAGGTTAGTTTACCGGGGTTCGTAACTGGTAATATTGCTAAGTCCAGACATTTTATGTGGTAGCCAATAAAATTGAATTCTACCCCTTTAAATCTGATTCGTTCTTTGGCAACCCTCAATCCCGAGGTAATATTCCAGTAATAGTCCAACAAATGGTGTAAACCAATGGAACCTCAAGCCATTTGCCCATGGGTGAATAGATGGGATGCCTACCCAGAACACTGCAGAACTGGGTTCAGGATCTGCTTTCCTGTTGACAACTCCTAATGTAATAATGTATCCATGGTTACCTGTCATCTTTTTTTGTGCATTAAAAATACGTTATGCCAATATGTTCTATGGGAAGCAATTGTTTAATAGCTGATATTTCTGATCATTCAATATCAATAGTTAATATTCTCAGAGCGTTACAAGAAAGCCTCAGATTTTCCAGTGAAATCAATGGGAAGAGAGGGTACTCAGTAGTACCATGCTGGTGGAGAATCGATGTGCCAAAAAGTATACTCTTTTCAAAAAGAAAATCCCTACCATCTCATTTAAAAAGCAGAAATTTTCAGATTACATAACACAACTCCAACAGTCGGAGTGCAGTAAATCGCTAATGATGTACATTTAAAAATAAACTGCTTGATCTCTCTTGTCAAAATACATAATGCAGGTTGAGCCTAGGAAATAAATTAATCTTGAATATGATTTCAAAATTACCCTACTGTAGCTTGAACTGTTCCTCTAGAATAACAGATGAACTCTTTGTGTGGAAGAAAATATTAAAACTTTAGAAACACAAGTTTTTAAATACTGTGAAATATAATAGGGTGCTGTGCTAGAACCATCTTGTGGCTTGCTTTGTGCAAGCATTTTGATATCTCACTCCAATAAAGACAGCTCTCTCTTCTTTCACATAAGTGGTTCTTTGAAAAGCATAATGTGCAAGTGACATGAAACGATGAAACAAGAAATCATGTGATAGCTTGCAGAACTGCTGACATTTTTCTTAGATCAGGCAGAGAATCTTTCACAGTTGGAAGACTACCTTTGACATCTCTACTTATTGGGAAGGAAAAAAATGGGGAAATATCACAAGCCAAATGGTATTTTCCTCTGTTGTAGAAAAGACCATTCTTTGTGAGATGAAGTGCCTGGGCCATATTTTAACAAATCAGTGTCTTAAGCCTGCCAAGACTCTGCTCACTCACTTTGTCTTGCATTTGTTTTGGAACCCAAAGGTTGCCAAGTTCACACACACAAGTGTGATAATGTCAATGTGATTTATTTTTTTTATTGCTGGCAATCTTGAACATTTTATGTACTTCAGAAACAAATCATTTCATTTTAGGCCCTTTTCACAGAGACACCCTAACACTGTGTCACGAAGGAACATAGGGTCACACACATGTGATACTGGCCTACACGTAGGCTGCAAGTCTAATAAATATGTAAAGCAAAAGGTTCAACATGTACGTAATGTTACAATTGAGACCTGTAAAACTTAATTCATGTACTGTGAAAGGAGAACCAGGAAATCCAGGAAATGGCCAGATGTGGATTCACCCCAGATTGATAGCCAAAGACATTTAAATGCTAATGCAGGCAGCCACTGCCTACGTGCAAGCAGACACAGAAAGCTGATAGAGAGAACAAAAGGAATTCTAGAAGTCTCGGGAAGATACGAGGGGTTTAACCCCAAGGATATAAGGAGAGTTGTACCCCATTGTGGGACAGTGACTATTGGGAACTCATTCAACATCTTGCAGCCAGGAAGGCTGAGCCAAGCAAGTCATGAATTGAGAGAGGGGACTTTGATTTAAACTCTCTAAGAACCAGCACCAGAACTTACATCACTGACTGAGGATAAACCAGAACTTATGGACCTTTGTAGGGTAAGATTCTTATATAGGAACTCAACCAGTATAGATTAGGAATGCGTAATATTTATATTTGTTTTCTAGTTACCACTCTGTATCAACTATCTTGTTTATGTAATCAATAAACTAACTTCTGTATTGAGAAGCAGTGTCTGGTGTGACATTGAGAAACACGCTGAGCACCAGTGCCTCAACACTGGCAAACCCAGAGAATAAAGAGTCTATAAACGGGAAAGATCGGACAAAGGTGTGTCCCTGCTTCAGGATTGAATCAGCCAGAGAGAGAAAACGGATTCAAGTGGGCTGTAAGCGATGGAAACTGAGTCACTCAAACCTGGTAAAGTGGAGGTGCAGACCTCCAACCCATGACACACTGATAAAATGGGTGTTACATTTTACTATACATGTTGTAGGGCACCCATAGAGCACACCTGCAGCCCTGCAACATGTATAATAAAATGTAACACCCATTTTATCAGTGTTAGGGTGTCTGTGTGAAAAGGGTCTTAAAGTCATGAACAATCTAGTCATCAAGTGTGAGAGGTCTCAGTGGCCTGTTAGGGATGAGAAACACACTGTAGTCCAACAGTCACCAGTTTCAATTGAGCACATGGCAACAAACAAACAAAACAACCAAAGTTAAGAGGAAATGCCTTACAAAGTACTTTATGATTTTTGGATGGAAGGCAAGAGCAAACTAAGCATTATTAGAAAACAGTTGTGACTGCATCTGGAAAAGATGGCTTAGCTCAGCTAGTGCATTCCGCTACTACTGCATGATTAAATCACTGACATGGAGATTCTTCTGTATGAAAATAGATACATGAAAATATTACAATGTTTAGAAAAAAATGGGAAAGAGGGGATATTTTATGTACCATAAAGATGTACAAAGTAGCAAAGGGTACAGAAAGAGGATGCATGATTTAGAATGGTCATTATCAAATTGGGGGGCACAGAAGGTACACTGAAGGGGTGTGAGAAGGAGCATGGCTGGCAAATCCATAGCTTCACTGACTGAGCTGGAGGAATGTTCAAACTGATGGGTTTATCAGTACAGGCTGCTCCCTGAGTAAGTCCTCACTGGATCCACACCCCCAAGAGACTCAAACCCTCATGGGGAATCTTACTACAACTGTCTTTTTTCCCCATAGTTCTCCACTTTCTTGCATAGTCCCAGATACCAGGCACAACCCTCTGGTGCCTCTGTTCTACTCCACCCAGTCAGGCACACTCTCTGGCTCCTCAGAGATCCCAGTCAGGCAACACCCTCTGACTACCTAAACCTCCCCACAATTCCAGGTCCCTTTCCAGGCAACCTCTAGGGCTGGCTCAGCCCTCTGGGACTCCAGGGAGTCTCTACTTGTAGTCCCCTGGAGGTTACCCTGTTCACTCTCAAGGCAGATCCACCCACCCCTGCCTCTCCAGTAACCAACCTTCCTTCCTGGGCTGTCTAATCTCCCCGACAGGGTGTCCCTCTAAATGCCTCCTGCTCCAGCTTCTACTGGCCAGGCACTATCCCTCCTGGAGCCCTCGCCCTGGAGCCTCTTTGAGACAGAGTCCTCCCTCCTGTCTCCTTCTAGCCCTCTTCCCAGACTAAATCCAGCTCAGTTTGCTAAGCTCTGGGCTGACCCCAGCCACTCCCAACTCAGCTGTTCTCCATTAACCTGCATACAGGCTGGTCCAGCTGAGGTGTCTCAGGTGTGATCCTCCCATCACCACCTGCACCTCTCCAGCTGGTGCCACCTCATGCTGATGCTAACTTGCTGAATCCTTAAAGGGTCAGGCACTCCATAACCTGCCCTTCTGCAATGGGGTACCAAGAGGGAGAGAGAGTCCAAACAAGGGTGAGAAGGAAAGAGAGAGGAAGGTGTATGTAGGGTATGGCCTGAATTGCCACAAAGGAGTGGAAGGGGTATGTAGTTTTAAAAGTCTGAGGACCACTGATGTAGAAGAAAATAAGAGGGGACATTCTACTAGGGATGGGAGAACGTGGTTCGGAAGTTCAGAGTTCGGGCCGAACTCGACCTGTTCGGATGACCGAACCAAACATTCGAACCGAACGCTCGAACAGTTCGGAAAAGTTTGGAAAAGTTCGGATGGGTTCAGGGATGGGAAAAACGTGACTGGAAGTGGGAGGCAGCTGAGGAGCAGACTTCCTGGCACCAGGGGTGGAGATCAGGTGTGGTTTCAGGGTCAAAAATAAATAAATTCGAATTCAGTTTTGGTTTCGGTATCGATAACGCTATTTTCAGTTGTTCAGCCAAGTTCGGCTGAACCGAACTCCACCGAACCGAACAGCCAAACCCGAACTCAGATTTTGGACCGAACGACCAAGTGTCCGAACATCTGAACCACGTTCTGTTCACCCATCCCTACATTCTACAGAGAAGAAATTAGTAAACTGTGGCTTTAGAGCCACATGCAACTCTTTGACCCCATTGTGCTAAATGAATGCGGCTCTTGGAATTAGAAAACTTAGCCCACATTTGTAAGAGGAATACATAATAATGAATAGATACTTCCATTTATCTTTTCTTTTATTAATATTAGGGGTTGTTCAGCAAGATCAAAAGGTGAAACAAGTAGTTCAATGCACTTAAGATAATAAACCTTGTTTTATAAGACGAATGAGGCGAGGAAGGCTTATGTAATTTTATTTATTTTTATTCAAATGTATGGTGTATACATTTGAATAAAAATAAATAAAATTACATAAGCCTTCCTCGCCTCATTCGTCTTATAAAACAAGGTTTATTATCTTAAGCCAATTCCATTGGCTTAAGATATTCCATTCCATTCCAGTGAGCCCTTGTGAGAAGGGTGGTGTACCCTTCTCACAAGGGCTCACTGGAATGGAATGTAAGCCAATGGAATTTTTTTGTTACTAAAGGGGCTATTTCTCCCTCTATATGTTGTGCCAGGAGCAATCTGTGGGGCTGGTAGACACAAGGGCTTAGTGTCCAACAAAGGGTTAATTAATGAGCCAATTGAGAGATGGAGCAGGATGTAAACTGCTGGTTAGCTGAGGGCAATGCCAATAACCACTAGAAAAAGCTAGGTCAAAACTCGGGGGAACAATGCTCAGAAGGAGCAGTATTTCCCTGTGGACAGGAGGCTAGAAGCTTTCTCAGGGCATAGCTTCTCTCAGAGCTTCCCTGGATTAGGGGAAAAAAGGTGACTAGGCTGGGAGGCTAAGAAGAGCTTACCCAAAGACGCAGGGTTGAAAGCTTTGGAGTGGCTCACAAAAATGAAGCCTGGAAGCACAGGGGCTCGCCTACATCACAGTGGCAGGAGCTTAGAAAAGAACTCACCTTATTGAAGGAAGGCCCCAGCCTGGGGAGACTTGTGGATAGCAGGGACATGCACCAGAAGGAAAGGCACACCAATCATTTTTGTTTTAGTTTTAGTTTTTATTTTAAAAAACCTCTTTGTTTTTGGCTTGTTTTTTGTAAAGGACCTATTTCTTTTTAAAATTTATTTTAATTAAAGAATAATTTTTTAAAAAAAGTTACTGTGCATGCGTAAAATCACCACCAGGGCCATTCTGTGCACACATGGTCCATTCCAAAATGGCACCGGCAGCATCAGCACCCTTTTGAAAAAAGGCAATGGCCTGTACATGTGCAGAACACTCCCAGCATGTTATTTTGTGCATGCACTGTGATTTTTAAATACTTGTTTATTTTTAATTAACACACTTTTAAAGAAATCACTGCTCATGCACAAATGACCATTGGACCATTCTGCACATGTGCACCCTTTCCCAAAACGACACTGGCAGCATCAGCACCATTTTGGAAAAAGACCACATAGGCAGAATGGCCCCATGTGCAGTGATTTTAAAAACTAAAATGGATGAAAGAAAATGACAATTGTTTGCTTAATCATCTGTTTTCTTATTTTTGGTTAATAAAATGAATGGGGCTCCATTAGTTTTACTACTTAAAAAAACAAAAACAAATTGCACACCCCTAGTAGACAGAGTGTTCTGTCTCTTCATTTGTCTATTAGCTGTGGCAACTCAGCACTCCTATGCATAATTAAAGCACTTGATTGAGGAGTGGTTACCTGTGAATAGTCTATATTTGGAGATGGAGCAGATGAAAAACTCCAGGGGTTTTTGGCATATGCAAAAGGGGGCGTGTCCATATGCACACCCATACACAGGTTTATCACATAGACTTCTTTCCATAGAAACCAGGCTAAAAATGAAAGCTGATAAAATAAAATGCCTTTTACCATAATAAAACATCTGTGGAACTCATTGCCAGATAACCACATAGGGTGTTAGAGCACCACCATCATGACCTACCCTGGATCAGGGAACTGCCATTGACATGGTCCAGATTGGGTCTGGCCATGGAACAAACATTCGCGTGGCCAGGGCTCAGGAGAGGATGAGGAAATGCATGACCGTGTGCCACCTGTCCCCATCTCTGCACTGGTCCCAGAATTCCGCCCCTGCCATGATGGGCAGTCATGGAAACCTGTGACAGTGGACCTGATCTGGGCCAGAAGGAATAGATGTGCGAACTGGCCCTCTTTGCCTCAATTGGGTGGTCCTTAGCCTGGCCTGTGACCCCAGAGGTCTCCCAGATCATAACTTGGGCTAGCCACCAACACAGCCTTGGGCAATCCTGGGCCAACATCTGGCGCAGGCCAGGTCTGGGCCTAAATGTGACATAGTGGGCCAAAGCAGCCTACCATCACATTTGTTAACACCTATAGAGACCAAGACTTCAGTGATACTCAGAGCAGGATTCAGCTTTTATGTGGACAATGAGAACATCTATTTCTGACTGCATGGCAGGAGGGGCGGGGTAAAAATCAATTGAAATAAATAAATAAATAAATTTCATTGGGTGATTAAAATATGTGTATATATAGAAAGAAAGAAGCTTGCATGGTCCAAAGTATAAATGGGAGTGAGGGAGAAAATGGGCCTATAGGCACGGGAAAACCGGTAAATCCGGAATCCGATAATGCCGGTACCGGGCGTACCGGCAGTATCGGATTCGACCCGGTAAATCCGGTCCAGTTACCGGATTCCGGGTACCGGATTTTTTTACATTGCAGCCATTTAAAAATGGCTGCAATGTAAAAAACTTAAAGCCCCACCAAAAAAGTTTAAAAAAAAAAACCCTCCCCGAGTCCAGGCTGCGCGGGTGGAAGGGGGGACACCCCCCACCCACCCTGCCCAGCCTGGATTTTTGTTTAAAAAAAGACTCAGAGGCGAGCCCACCCCCCAGCACCAGCGGCCGCGGCGTCCCCGCAGCCGCCGGTAAGTATGACCCGATCCCTGGGGGGGGTGTTTAACACCCCCCCAACCCCCCAGGGATCACCCCTACTAAAGTTCAGTGCTTGCTTACCTTGCGGAGCTCCGGCGGCGGCGGCGGGCGGTCCGGCGGCCTCAGCGCCGGCTGTGGCTGCCGGCGTCAGAGACGCTCTAGGCCTTCCGGGGAAACCCGGAAGTTCCCCGGAAGGCCTAGAGCGTCTCTGACGCCGGCAGCCACAGCCGGCGCTGAGGCCGCCGGACCGGCCGCCGCCGCCGCCGGAGCTCCGCAAGGTAAGCAAGCACTGAACTTTAGTAGGGGTGATCCCTGGGGGGTTGGGGGGGTGTTAAACCCCCCCCCCAGGGATCGGGTCATACTTACCGGCGGCTGCGGGGACGCCGCGGCCGCTGGTGCTGGGGGGTGGGCTCGCCTCTGAGTCTTTTTTTAAACAAAAATCCAGGCTGGGCAGGGTGGGTGGGGGGTGTCCCCCCTTCCACCCGCGCAGCCTGGGAGTGGGAGGGGGGAGGAATGAATTTATTTCATTGATTTCAATGGGGACACAGTGCCCCATTGAAATCAATGAAATAAAACCGGTACCGGTATACCGGATTTAATCCGGGAATCCGGTTTTTCGAGAACCAGTAACTGGTAAATCCGGTAGCTGGTAATGGGCCCGGGGTCCCACCTCAGCCTATAACTGCTTATGCTAGAGTCTCTTTTGTTTTCCTCTGAAGCATCTGGTGCTACCCACTGCCTGTGATGGGAAAGTGGGATAGATGAAGTACAGAACTGATTCAGCATGGCAGTTCTTATGTGCCTAAAATTTTTCTCTATACATTATTTTGTAAGGGCAACATAGAAGATGGCTGGAGGAGAGATTTTCAGTGACACAAACAGAAGTAAGATACTTAATGGTTAGTGTAAGTCAATGGAAGTTATTGGCTTACTACTATTTGTGCCTTTGAAAATGTCCCCCATAGAAGTTAGGGGAATTCAACTTTATAACCAATGCATCCCATTCTTCATTAATGAAGTAGTATAATACCAATGGTGCTGTGCCTTGCCTTGCTAGTCTGGCAGCTTCACTCAAAGAGGTGATAAGCCTTTTCTCACTTGGAGTTTTCAACCAGAGAAGTGCAACTCCAGCTGCTGTCAGAGGCTGCATAAGAGTGGGCTCCCACTGGCAGAAGTCCCTAGGGGTGGACTGTGAACTGCCTTATAGTCTCTCCATTCTCTTGGTGAATAGGCTCCATTATTGGCATAATAACAAGAAGCACGAGAAGCAAGTGCAGTGTGTGAGGATAGTCTGTGCCACTAAGTACTGTGCTTTAATAGCAGACCTACTACTACGACTACTACTACTAATAATAATAATCTTTTTTTATAGCACTACTAGTCATATGCAGCCCTGCACAGTAGGGATGGGCGAACAGATCGTGGTTCAGGTTCGGTCGTTCAGTTCGGTTTGGTTCGGTTCACCTGTTCGGTTCAGACGTTTGGTTCAGTCGCTGAGTTCGGGTTCAGTCGTTTGATTCGGTCGTGTTTGGTTTGGTTCGAGCGTTTGGAAAAAGTATTGAGAGAGCCCATGATCACGCCAGAAACCGGAAATTCGAGTGCGTGAGGAGCTTGTGTGGGTGAGAGCGTGTGTGCTGTGGCTGGCTGGGTGTTCAGTTTTGATCATGTGTTTTGACTGTGTGGTGTGTATTGGTTTTGGTTTGGCTGGTTGGTGAGTGTTGGTGGGTGTGTTGGCTGTGTCTGTTTAAAAAATAAAAATAAAAAATGGAGACGAAAGTGACCAGTGCCACCACCATTAAATGCCGGGCCTGGGGGAAGGCCAAGGTGGCGGAGCTGGTGGTGGAGGAAGAGGTTCCTCCTGCCGCTGCTGCTGGACCTTTGGTGGTGGAGGAGGAGCCAGAGCAGGCGGGCACAGGAGGTGCTGCTGCCACTGCTGCCAGGTTTGTGAACTTTTTTTTTACTTTGAGGACAAGAAACTTAAGACTCTATCCATTAGAGTGAGCTCACTGGTGTGCAGGTGGGTGGTGGGCATCAGTCAGGCACAAACAGTGGACATCAGTGGTGTTACCAACAGGACTATTGATTAATTATTATTGGTTATTTATGGAGGCTTTAATTATATGTGTGTCTTTGGAAATTTGTTTCTTTATTAATACTGGGTTCTCCTGTTGGTTAACAACTAATTTAATCCAGAGACATTGAATGAGTCAGATTTGTTGAATAATCAACTGTTTTATTGGAAGTAAGCATCAAATAAAGTCCCCAGGAATACTCAACAGTTGCATATACGAATACAAAGATTATGGAAACACATGCAAAAAGGACATACAGTCTCAATGCCCAATATTTCTCATACAAGTGCCCAAAGCATTCATGCAAATTATCTGTTTCCGGCTTATACATTATACTCGGATTCCTATGCATTTCTTAGCAAGCTAAATATAGTTACCCTCCATTCAGTAGACCAGCTTCTGAAGTGGATAGGGAAGTCAACAGGTGCAGACCAAGAAAGATGAAGTTGAAAAAGTAGAAAAGTGCAGAGACGTGCTCTCCGCCATTTGGTCCACTATTTTTATTACCTTTGATTCTCCTCCCATTATCCACCCAGGAAACATACATGTTCCAATAACAATTTAATAACTTTAACCAATCATAAAGCTACAAGCTTTCTAAGTCAACAAGTCAACATGGAAAATTACTAAAACATTTCTAAAGCCTGTCTGCATTCTATGGTGAGCTAATTTTCTATCGTCATGGAAAAGTTGCCAATATTACTTCATTTGCGATCCATATTTCAATATCAAGGTCTCAACACTTTTCCTGTTGTTCACAAAATAGTTCCCTAAATTCTAATCTTTAACCATCCGCAGCAACCTTGGAATAACCTTGCTTTGTTTTAAACTTTAACACACTTAAAAGAAAATCTATAAATCAACACTCTAAACTCCTATATAAACACACTATTTCTAACCAACTACTATGCACTTCAAATGAATAAATGAATATATGAGTAAATATAAGAATAATATGTGAACCATTATCTGGGCCTCAGAAGCCTGAACCTATTAACTCAAGGACCCAGGCAACAGCGGGTAACAGAGAGAGAGGGTACTGTAGTGTGGGGGGCTCTTCCAGCAGTCAGGCACGAAGAGCACCCCCACTCAAACATGTGCCTGCCAGCCATCCCTAGCAAGGGTATCCACTCTCCAGTTGCCATCTTGCCTAGCACCCCCAAATAATGGCAGGATTTGCATGAGCCAGTCAGAGTCTTTCCAGTTGCCATCCCTAGGGCCCCAGGGAGGGCAGGATTTGCACGTGCCAGCCAGGATCTCTCCATTGCTATCCCTCCCTAGCAGCACCCCAAGGAGGCCAGGATTTGCACGTGCCAGCCAGGGTCTCTCCATTTACCATCCCTAGCATCCCCTAGCATACCAAGGAGGGCAGGATCTTCCCCCCCCCTCCTGCCTTCTGGTTCACGCCGGGTGACACACTGCTGCCAGCGCTTCTGGGAGGGAGAGAACTTGGTGGCACTGGTGACACAGCTCTGGGAGGAGGCTCAGCCATCAGCTCAGCTGCAGACATCTCTGTGGCACTAGTGTCTGCCTCTGACTTACTGTCCACAATCACGGTGGTGTCCCATGAAGGGGAGTACTGGGACCCTGAGGCTAGACTTCCCTTGTCCGCCATGCTGCTGTCACTCTCCCTGTGCCCCCCTCGATAGCTGCTAGTGCTGCTGCTGCTGCTGCTACTTCTATCCCTACTGACATTGCCCGAGGATCGGGCCCCGCCTCTAGCAGCCGGGGTGGAATCCAACAGCTCTGGACTACTGGGGATCGCCTTGACAGTGGGGGAGATTGGTGGCCCTGTAGGAACATCAGAAGCAGTACCAGGACCTGCTCCAGCACCAGCATCAACAGAGACAGCTGCAACCTCATGTACTGCAGGCCTTCCAGTGCCCTGTGTGACAGTGGAGGAGGGCACTGCCAGGAGGCGACGATGAGCTGCTGAAGCCTGTTGCCCTAAAGCAGGCAATCTGAGTTTGGGGCATGGTGATGTGCTCGGGCTACTGCTGCTGCCTGCTGCCACTCCCCTGGCACGGCCCCTGCCGTCTCTGGCACGTGCCCCATTGCCTCCCTTATGGGCAGCAGAATGGCCTCTCCTTCCCTTCTCCATTTCTTCCTCCAAAATAATGTTTTTATATTGTTTTTTGTTTTTTTTTTTTTTAAATTATTTACATTTTTTATCTAATATTATATATCTATCTAACTGCTATAACTATTCTAAATGCTATCAACTATTAACTAAATGGATTATCTATCACAAAGTCCTTCTCCTACTAACACTAAAACTTAACACTAAATTCTGTATCTCTATCACTAAGCTAACTAGTAACTCCTACAACTGTCTACTATCCCTACTCTATCTATCTATCTATATGTGTGTGTGGGATGGGGGAAATCGCAAACAACACAAGGAGGGGTATAAAACTGAAATGAAACCTAAATCAATCTAATAATCCTACTCTAAATGAATAAAAAAACAGGGTAAGGGAATCCGGGATGAAATAAGAGGGAGAGGGAAAAGGATTCAATGGAGCGGGGAGAGAGGAAGGAAGATTGAACACAGGGAACACAGAGAGGGGTAAAAACAAAAAATAACACCTAAATCTATCTAATATAATCTAAATAAATGATAATATGGAGGTAAATGGGTTGGATGGGTTAAATAGGAGGAGGATGGCAATGGATTAGAAATAGGAAGGAACAAAATCTGCTGGGAGAGGAGCCTTCTGAAACGCCTGCTGTTCAGGAACAGTGACTAGCTCAGAAGGTGTTGGGAAGGGGGGAGGCAATCAGTTTTTTTTCTTGCTGTGCCCACCTCACCACAAGCCCCATTGGCTCCATGCAGCCTAGCCTGTGGCCAATCGCAGACTGCGAAGTCAGTGTTCTGAGGTGAAAAGGGATGGTGATTGGGCAGGCTGGCTGCTACTCCAATCCTCTCCACCCCTGGTGCCTGGAAGTCTGCTCCTCAGCTGACTCCCCCTCCTTGTCACGTTTTGCCTTCCAGTGACATGTTTTTGTCACCCAAACTCACCCAAAGGCGATCCGAACTGACCGAACTGTTCGGTCATTTCGATGTTCGGAATTGAGTTCAGTTCGGGTTCGGATTTGGGTTCAGTTGTCCGTAGAGGTCGAGTTTGGGCCGAACTCCGAACTTCCAAACTGCGTTTGCCCATCCCTACTGCACAGATAGACACACAACATAAAGACAGTCCCTGCTCCATGGAGCTTACAATTTAATCAAGACACAAAGACACAGACAACTACAAATAAGAATCTTCCAATGAATAATGGACTACAGGATGCAGGCATTTAGTAAGTATATTTATTTCAGTTAACATGGCTGAAATCAATAAGACTAGGATATGGATAGAGTCTGGATTCATGATTTAAAAGCAATTTTAAAGAAGTGAGCTGTGGCTCAGGTGGTAGAGTACATGCTTTGCATATATAAGGTCACAGGTTCAATCCCTGGCATCTCTGATTCATGATCTTGGGTAGCATGCATGGGTGATGCTTTTGCTGAGGGTCTCAGGTAGCATGTCTGGGTGAGGCCTCTACTGGAGAGCTGGATTTGAAACTCTGCTGCCATGTCAGTTTGTGACAATACTGGACTAAGATGGACCATTGGTCTGACTCAGGCAGCTCCTTATAGCCTTATAAGTGGCCCTTAAGGCAGGACTTGAATATGGACAGGGAGGCAGCCTGATGCACCATCTCAGGAAGCTTGTTCCAAGCATACGTTGCAGCAAGGTGGACATTTTGGAGTTGCCAATGGAAGAGAAGGGCACAGATAAGAGCATTTTGCCCATCATTTATACTATCACAGGCACCTTTAACCCCTCCACTCCCCATTCCAGGCACCCTGTCAATGACTCACCCACCCCTTTTAATTGGATTTGCCCCACCCTACATCCTCTACACTATCATCTCACAATCACAGGCACCTTACTCCCTTCTACTCCCCTTTCCAGGCACCGTCTCAATGACTTGCCCCATAATGTCACACCTACTCCCTTAAAAATGCATACTTCTTCTCCCACTCCTCTCTGTCCTTTCCTTACCCTCCCATGATGTAATGCTCCCCAGCCTCTGCACATAACCCCCATGCCTTGCTTTGCTCAGTGTACAGCTTGGATCAAAAGGTCCACTTGCCTGATGAAGGATCCTGTGAGGTCTGAAAGCTTGCAAACCTCTACCAACCTAAGTTGGTCCAATAAAAGATATCTCTACACTACTTCATCTCTTGCCCCATGAACAGAGATCACGAGTAGGGATGTGAGGAGATAAGAGTGGAGAGGTACTGAGCAGCTGTAGAGTGAAGAAACTTGTAGGTGAGTAGGAGAGACCTGAACTGTATGTGGAAGTGGATGGGGAGCCAACGTAGTGACTTGAGGAGAGGGGTTACATGGTCACAATGGCATGCAATGTAGGTGAGACTTAGCTGAATTTTGAATAGACTGTAGTGGAGATAAGTGGCTCAGTGAGAGACCTGTGAGAAGCAGGTTGCAGTAGTCTAAGTGGAATGTGATAAGAGAATTGATTATTTATTTATTTATATTAAAACTTATATGCCACCCCCTCCTGCCACAGGCATTTCGGGGCGGCTAACAACATTTTAAAAACACATTAAAATACACCGTAATAAAACTACAATTAAAACAACCTAAAAAGTCTATACCCACCCACCCACCCTAACTCAACCCACCCATCCCATCTCCCTCAATGAAGGCCTGGCAGAACAACCAGGTCTTACACTGTCTGCAGAAAGAGGGGAGATCGGTAATCAAGCTGACCTCCAATGGGAGGGAGTTCCACAGCCGCGGTGCAGCCACAGAAAATGCCTGCCTCATGGTGGACACCCAGGAAACCTGGGGGACCCCAAGGAGGGTGCCCCTGGCCAACTGCAGAGGCCGATCCACGACCTGGAGTGTGAGGTGGTTTTGCAGGTAGATGGGGCCCAAGGCATTTAGGGCCTTAAAGGTCAACATCAACACCTTGAATTGGGCCCAGAAAACTATAAGCAGCCAGTGCAGAGAGCAAAGCACTGGTGTAATGTACTTGTGTCAGCTCGTCCCAGTCAGGAGATGGGCTGCTGCATTCTGCACTAACTGCAGTTTCTGAACCAGCTCCAAGGGTAGCCCCACATAGAATGCATTACAGTAGTCCAGTCTTAAGGTAATAAAAGCATAGATGACTGTGGCCAGATCCGAGTCAGAGACATACGGCTTAAGCCGATGCACCAGATGTAACTGGCGTAATGCCCCCTTTGCCACAGTAGCCACCTGTACATCCAGACGGAGCTGCGGGTCCAGGAGCACCCCCAGACTCCGGACCTGAGAAACCAAGCGAGGACGAACAGGGGGAACATGAGAACTCCCCCAGCACCACACATTGGGTTCTACCAGCCAGGAAAGAGCAGAACCATTCAAGAACAGTCCCGCTAATCCCTGCCCGGTCCCGCAGCCAAGTCAACAACAACTCATGATCAATGGTATCAAATGCAACCAAGAGATCTAACAGGATCAACAGGGTCAAACGACCCTGGTCCAACTCACAGGATCAAGGCCACAAGCACAGTCTCCATGCCATAACATGGACGAATGCCAGACTGTGAAGGATCAAGAAAATTGACCTGGTCCAAATGCTCCTGAAGCTGTTGAGCCACCACCCGTTCAACAACCTTCCCTAAAAAGGGAAGGTTAGAGACTGGCCAATAGCTGGCCAGGATGCCAACGTCCAAGGATGGCTTCTTGAGCAGGGGCTGCACCACCACCTCCTTGACGTAGTCCAGTACCCTGCCCTCCCCAAGGGAGGCATTGACTATTCCTGCCAGCAGCGGCCCCAATGTCTCCCGGCTAGCCTTATCCAGCCAGGACGGGCATGGATCCAATTCACAATAAGTGGCTTGAACAGTCCCAAGAGCATTCCCTCATCTGAGGGCGACACAACCTGAAACTCATCCCACAAAACAGGACAAGAAGGGGCTTCTACTGCCTCTGACCCACCTACTGCTAAAAAAGTTGCATTAAAACTATGGTGAATTTGAGTGATTTTATCCACAAAAAAGTCCACAAACATATCACAGTGAGAATTTGATGATTCTAAGTCCAGGCGGAGGGAGGCTGGACTGACCAGCCCCCTCACCACCCGGAACAGCTTAGCCGGGCGGGACTTTTTTTTTTTTTTTTTTAAATTTATATCCTGCCCCTCCTGCCCACAAGGCAGGCCAGGGTGGTGAACAGCACTTAGTGGGCTCAATGAGGACAGCAAAGAAAACCTTTGCTATCCGCACCGCCATGACATAGGTATGTAACCAGACTCTATGGGTGAAAACAGACATGACGCTAACCACCCTTTAACCACCTTTGGTGGTTATTTATGCACGTTGCAGGGCTGTATTGGTGCCCTATGCAGCCCTGCAACATGCACAAATGACCACCAAGGCTGGTTAAAGGGTGGTTAGTGTCATGTCTGTTTTCACCCTATGCTGCAATTGGTCAACTTCAGCACGTGAGTGACGCCACCGTCGCTCTAACCACCACCCTTCCCACTTCATTCACTGCAGCTCCTCCTTATACCACGGGGAGCTACATTGTCAGCGATTCGGGTGCGTACGCCTGGGAGTCACATGGTCTATGGCCTCTGCCAACACGGAATTCCACATGGACACGAGGCCATCGAGTGAGCGGCCAACGAGGTCAGAGGAAACATCCCCTAGAGCTATCTGGAACCTTTCTGGTTCCATAAGCCTTTGGGGGCGAACGAACCTAACTGGTTGCGCAGCCTCCCGGGGGCCAACATGAGCCAGGATACCAGCCTGGAGGAGATAATTATCTGTCCACAACAAGGGCACTGTTGACACCTCCCCCATTAATGGATCCCCTACCTCAAGTCTAGTGCAAAATATCATGTCCAGGGTATGCCCGCCAACATGTGTGGGGCCCACTACTCTCTGAGACAGGCTCATGGTTGCCATGGCAGCCATGAATTCACGCTCTGACCCTCCAAGACTGGTGTTGGCATGGATGTTGAACTATCACCCTGTGGGACCACAAGACCACCTCTGACACCAGCTCGGTCAGTGTGGGCAGGCACGCTGCTGCACAGGTGGGTGCCCTGTATACCAGCAGTACCCCCACTCTGTCTTCGGCCAAATCCAACACGGCCAAATCCAACACCAAATGGAGATCCTCCACACTCATGATAGGTTGCACAGGAAATCTCCTCTCCAGCTGCAATTGACGCTGTACGGAATACCCAGCTGGAACAATGTCAGTCAATATAGACCCCGACTCAGTGTCCAGCCAGGTCTCCGTTTAGGGTTTTAGTGGTGTGTTCAGACAGAAAGGGACAGATTTAGGCGATATTAAAGAGGAAGAAATGACAAATTTTGGCAGTGTTTTGGATGTGAGCAGAGAAGAAGAGAGGAAAGACTACAATTCAGATTCAAATGTTTAGGGACAATCTTCAGATTGCTTTAAAGATCATCAAGAAAAGTCACAATAGATTAATCCTTGATATGACAAGGATATGTTAACCCACAATTAGCATGACATAAAGTGATACAATGATATTTCATAAACAAAACAGTAAGATGTAAGAATAATACAATGTCATTTATTTATTGTATGATGCTCAGGCAACACACCCAATAATGCCTCACATTCTATGGGATTTTGAGAAGAAGACAATTTAATTAGCCATTGCCAAAGCAGATTTTAATTCAGGGGTAGAGAGCAAGACACTAGAGGAGTCATAACAAATTTCATTCCCATTAAACCACTACAGAGCAGATGGCAAGAGCAGCATAAAGACGTTACTCCAGAGTACATTACCCAGAAGAGATCCCTTTGGGAACTATGTTACACTGAGTCAAGACGTACTGAACATTGGCTAAAAGTGACTAAGATTGCCACTAAAAGTCTCTGTTTTTCCACTTAGAGTTTGGGTCACTTCAGTGTGTTCAGAAAGAAATGAACCCATAAGAAATAGTTTTATACTTGATGAGGCAGGGGAAAAATGAAAAGACATTGAGTGTGGGAAATGAAACACAGGGGAAACCCCAGTGGAAAGACATGGTGAAAATAAATGCCAGGTAGTCTGGAAATAAACATCCAAATGCTACAATAAATAATTAATAAATTGGTGTAGTCTGACATTAGAATTCAGGGAGCTAAACTTTGCTGCAACAGTGTAATGGGCGAAGAAATCTTCCCTGACAGTTGGGATTAGAGACAGTAAGAGTATTTATAGCTTTTTTTCTTTATTTTGTAGGGATGGATTTCACCAATGACCTCTTTATTATCAGTACTCCATTCTGTATCATAAAACATCTTTTCAGTCGAGCTCAATTGGGCCAGGCAGCTACATATTAGTTTAATAGCTGGTTTGCAGAAAGGATAATAGCCCTTGGCCATTAGCAATGGCCGCCAGCAATGGCAGCCAGTGGGCCCCTTGTTGCACTCCCTTAGGGAGAGACAAGGGCGGGGAAGCAGGCTTGCAGTTCCCGCTGCAGCAAGGTTGCTGCAGCAGGAGCTGTAGCAGGTCTACTGGGCCAGCGGGAAAGGCAGACAGACCCGACTAGGGTTGCCCCAGGCAACCGTCTTCCTGGCCAACCCAGAGGTGTGGCATGGAAGGCCCTCCCAGAAAGGGGAGGAGCTTCACCACCGGCCGGGTGGCTCCCTCATCATTCGACGCGGGAGCCTGGAGCTACAAGCCCCACCCTCCCTCCTTGAGGCACTGTGGGATTTAATATCCGGCCACTTTTGGGGGCCAGGAAGGAATTTTTCCAGGTGACCCAAATTGGCGATTACGGGTTCCTGGTTTTTGCCTTCCTCACAGTGTTTTCCTGCACATTTGGTCTATCTGGCTTGTAGGCTATCATTGGAGGGTGTTAGTTGCCTTAATGATATTGTCGCACTCTTGCAGGAGTTCAGCACTGTTAGGTAGTTAAATAGATAAGTAAGTAGTAATGGAGGCATCTCCTTAAGAGATGGGGATGCGACACCGGGCACAAAAACAGGGCACGGCAAGTGCAAGAGTCACATCCCGGGGAGAGGTGCCTTTCAGAAGGAGGAGGTATCACTTTGGTTCATGAAGGAGAAGTATGGTAGTTTTGATCTACAGTCAGAGGTGTATTATATATTGAGACAGATTAGATCTCACCATCATCAAACCCTTCCGTGAGATTGAGTCCATGAGACTGTTTTGTTGGGAGTATTGTTTGCCTTTTTTAGGCTGTACATCCTTCACGTAAAATAAGGGTTTTTTGTATAGAGGCCGTTGAGACAGAGCAGAAGGACCCCACCGGTGAAAGGGCAGCACGCGTGGACTTTGGGAGAAGCCCCAGGTTATTGATAGCGGTACTGGGGCGGGGGCTGGTTATTGTTTTTGTGCAGCTGGACAGAGCAAGGACGGGAGCTGCGCATGGTGTCCTGGGTAAACCGACTTCTGGGACAGCCCCCTTAAAGCCACCGCCAAGCCAAGGCAGCACTGCTGGCACATGCTGCAGGTAGCACACCTAAGGGCTGCGCGTGCAAGGGTGCACCCTTGTGCATGCGGCCTTAGGTGCCGGTGGGATGTGGGGTCAGCCCATTTGGTGGAAGGTGAGTGCACTCCTATCTCTATTTTTGGGAGAGGAATTCCTGGGTTCTTTTGTGGACCCCAGAAAGGGGGTCAGACTCCTTTTCCCTTTATCAAGGTTACCCCTATAATTCCCATTCCATTTTAAGGAGCTGAATAGCATTTTATCTTCAGGGGCCAAGCTTTCTGTCAGTAAACCCCATGAAGGGGTGGGACTTGGTCATTTTTACAGGGGCTAAGCCTTCCACCAGCAAACCTCGTGAAGGGGCAGGACTTGGTTATTTTCACAGGGGCTAAGCCTTCTGCTGGCAAACCCCAAGAAGGGGTAGGACCTAGTTATTTTGACAGGGGCCAAATTTTACACAGGCAAAGCCCATGAAGGGATAGGGCCATTTATTTTTATAGGAGTCAAACTTTCTGTTGGCAAACCCCGACCCAGGTTATGATGGAAAAAAAGAGGATGAGGCAGGCTTCCTCACCTTTTGGAACTCCGGACTCCCCCAAAATCAATCAAGCAAAAATTTTGGATTACCTACTCCCCAGTGATTCTGTGCAATGTCAGAGAATAGGATCTCTGCTGGAACTATCACAGAGATATACATATTTACAAGGACTAGATGAAGCCAATGATCTGATGACTGATGAAAAAGTGGAGGAAACTCCATTGCCTGAATGGCTACTTGGGAATGTATCTCAGTTGTGTTCAAATACAAATCCCCCAGAGCTGCCTTTTGGTGATCTAATGGTGCAAAATTGGAAAGAATTTCCAAAGTCACAAAATTCCTGTATGAAGGATATAGGCGTCATCCTGCTGGCTCAGTGTACACTGATATCCAAAACTGTTTCCTTATTGTTTACGAATATCTCCGATATGGGTATATCATTGGAAGGTGTTATACAACAGCTTAGGAGGATACATGAAAAGCTGGATACTTTAAAAAACGGAAGGAGGAAATTTTGGGGTACCCCCGAAAAGGTGATAGAAAGGAAAGAGTACCCTAAGAGAAGAAATCCATTCACTAGGAACGGAGGGTATTATGGATTGAACAGGAAGAAAATGTCTCTTGTGGACTGTGATAAAGCATTAAAAATTCTCCCTTATCCAAATGGATCCTTATCAAATTGGTCTTGCAAGAGTCAGGTGGTTAAAAATGTGTTGCACCTACTGAAAGCAAGATTAGTGGGTGACTCCGAGATGTCTTCTCCTTCCATCTCGTCACCGCAGGGCCCCTTGGTTTACTGAGGGGCTGAGGTGTATGAAACAGGTAGGTAGGAGACTAGAGCGATGCTGGCTTCTGACTTTCTCTGAATCTGACCAACTTCTCCATAGGACCCATTTGCGGTCCTATGTTGAGGCTGTGAGGACAGCAAAGAAGGAGTTCTTTGCCGCCCTCATAGCGTCTGCAATGTCGCGTCCAGTGGAGCTGTTCCGGGTGGTGCAGGGGTTGGTCAGTCTGGCCTCCCTCCGCCTGGACGGGGACTTGTCCCAGGCCCGCTGTGAGGAGAGTTTGCCATCTACTTTGCAGACAAGATCGCTCAGATCCAGAGTAACTTTGACACCGGATTGGAAGCAGTAAGCGAGGGGCACAAGGTTATGGAGGCACCGTCTGGTCAATCTTTCTGGGATGAGTTTCAGGAAGTGACACCGGCTGATGCGGTGAATGTCCTGGGGTCTTTCAGACTAGTTTTGAACTAGATCAGTGCCCGTCCTGGTTGGTGAAAGAATCCAGGGAGACCTTGGGGACGGTGCTGGCGAGGGTAGTGAACGCGTGCCTTCGGCAGGGGAGATTGTCACCCAGACTCAAGGAGGCTGTGGTGCTCCCCCTGCTGAAGAAGCCATCTTTGGATGTGGATGCACTCGCCAGCTACCAACCCATCTCTAATCTTCCCTTTTTAGGGAAGGTTATTGAACAGGCAGTGGCGCTGCAGCTCCAGGCGCACTTGGACAGCATCGGTTTCCTTGACCCTTTTCAATCTGGGTTCTGCCTCGGCTACGGTACTGAGATGGCGCTGGTGGTCTTGGTGGATGATCTTCGCCAGGAGATAGATGGAGGATTTTGGACCTTTGTGATCCTGCTAGATCTCTCAGCTGCTTTTGGTACCGTGGACCATGGGCTGCTGTTGAGACAGCTGCGAGACTTGGGAGGTCTGGACGGGACTGTCCTTGGATGGTTCCGCTCATTCCTCTCGGGTAGAAGCCAGTGGGTGGTGCTGGGGACTGAAACATCTAGCCCCCGGGCCTTGACCTGCGGCTTTCTGCAGGGTTCCATTCTGTCTCCACTGTTGTTCAATGTGTATATGTAGCCCCTGGGGGAGATCGTGAGATGGTTCGGGGTGCAATGTCACCAATATGCTAATGATACTCAGCTGTACCTCTCATTTTCAACTGAACCAGGTCCTGCTGTCTCGTTACTCACCCAATGTTTGGAGGCCGTGGTGGACTGGATGCGACAGAGCAGACTAAAGCTCAATCCCAATAAGATGGATGTGATGGTGGAGGAAGGGCGGGGGAGGTGCTGGCCCCCCTGATAGGGGGAATTCACCCGCCTGTTGCTCTTCAGGTTTGGAGTCTGGGGGTGCTTTGGGATTCGGGCCTCCATCTGGATCAGCAGGTGGAGGCGGTGGCTAAAGCCGCCTTTCGCCAGCTGTATCTGGTACGGGGCTTCAACCTTACCTCTCCGGGCCCGATCTGGCCACTCTCGTCCATGCCTTCATCACCTCGAGGCTAGACTACTGCAACTCGCTCTACATGGGACTTCCCTTGTTTCTAGTTCAGAGGCTGCAGCTAGTGCAGAATGCGGCAGCCCATCTCCTGATGGGGACGGGGTGGCGTGAGCACATAACACCGGTGCTCCGCGCTCTGCACTGGCTGCCTATAGCATACCGAGCCAGATTCAAGGTGTTAATATTGATTTACAAAGCCCTGCACAGTCTGGGCCCCTCATATCTCGGGGACCGCCTCACCCTCCGGGCCTCAGAGTGATCCTTTCGGTCCACCGGGGGTGCCTTTCTGGAGGTCCCCCGTGTAAGACAGGGGGCCACAATGGAGCAGGCGTTCTCGTTGGTTGGGCCGTGGTTGTGGAACTCCCTCCCAGAGCAGGCTCGCCTGACCCTGGGCCTGTTGGCCTTCCAACGTATTTGTAAGACTTGGCTGTTTGCCCAGGTCTTTGGAGGGGAAGGAGGGGGGTTAATTTCTGTGGGGGTGTTTTAAATTTGTTTTAATTAAGATGTTTTAGACTTTTTATGTTAAAAAAAATGTATATTATGTTGGAAGCCGCCCCGAGGTGCCGTAGGCATGGAGGGGCAGCATATAAATATAAGGAAATAAAATAAATAAATAAATAAATAAATGTCCATCGTATAACATTAGGGAAACATAATGGAGATATACAAAATCTCAAAACTAAATTTGACTCGCCGCTGGTAGTTAGGAAGTTTTTCCAGGCTAGAAACTTCCTTATAACCAGAGGAGTATACATTGATAGAGTCTTTGTACCAGAAGTAGATAGTCAGCACGCTAGGAGGAATAGCAAGCAGATTCCGGAAAATGAATTTTTAATGGATAGGGATGTGCGAACAGAACCGAGTTCGGAAATTCGGTTTGGTTCAGTTTGAAAATCGAGTTCGGTTTGCAAGTTCAGTTCGGTCGACTAGGGATGGGCGAATGCAGTTTGGAAGTTTGGAGTTCAGACTGAACTTGACCAGTTCGGTTGACCGAACCGAACGTCTGAACCAAACTCGATTTTTCAACCGAACCAAACCAAATTTCCGAACTCGGCTCTGTTCTCCCATCCCTAAAAGATAATATTCCATTTAGTTCAATGGGGTTTGAATTTCTGAACTGAACCGAACCGAATTTCCGAACTCGGCTCTGTTCGCCCATCCCTAAAATATAATATTCTATTTAGTTCAATGGGGTTTGAATTTCTGAACTTTGTTCGGAAGTTCGGAGGTCAGACCGAACTCGAATAGTTCGGTTGACCGAACTGAACTTCCGAACCGAATTTCTGAACTGAACCAAACCGAATTTCCGAACTCAGTTCTGTTTGCCCATCCCTACGGTCGACTGAACTATTTGAGTTCGGTCGAATTCCAAACTTCCAAACCGAGTTCGTACATTCAAAACCGGGTTTTTGGCCTTACAAACTGGTTCGGATTCGATCGAACAGTTCGGTCTAATTCGAGTTCGGTTCGAAAGTTCGCTTCGGTCAACCGAACTATTTGAGTTCGGTCCGAACTTCCGAATCGCATTCGCACATCCCTATTAATGGATCTTGAACCTGTGTCGATCCAGACACCCCTATTGGGAAGTTTTGAAAATAAGCTGGCCCTGAGCTTATGGGGGAAAGATCCATCAAACCCACAAGGTATGGGAACCTAGAACTGCAACAGCTTGATTATAAATCCCCAGGGCTTCAGGTTAACCACAAGTCCTTTAAAATAACTACAATAGATCTGACTGAAAGATACTTGGCACCTGAGGAAGAGGTAACCAATTTGGAAGGGTGGGAGAGTCGACAACTTGAAAATACTAGGAGAGAGGAATTACTCGAGATTGCACATAAAATAAAGGACAATGGTGCAACTGGGTATGATGATCAAATAGTTCTTGAAGGAAATGTAATAAGCCAGAAAATGGAGTCACAAAATTTAATATCATGACAAAAAACCCAACAAGAAAATATAACTGCAACCAAACAAATAAATATAGTCTCATGGAATGTGGCAGGTTGGAGGGCAAGAGCACAGGATATTAAAACAATGTTAACAAATTTACATATTGTATGTGTACAAGAAACCTGGGCAATAAAAGAGGAAGATATTTTCCTCCCAGGGTATAAATCATGGGTAGTACCAGCAAGAAAGAAAGAATCAAATGGGAGACCAGCAAGGGGAATTGCTATTTTGGTAATGACAAGACTAAAATTAGAAAATTATTTAATACCAGACCTCCCTGAAAATGTCTTAGCAATTTGCGTAAAATCAAAAGACAACCCAATGTTGATAATAATCAGTCTGTATCTCCCTCCCTCACTTGGAATTTATGAAAGAACGGGTTTTGGAGAAGCTATGGAAGAACTTATAGATAGACTAGAAGATAAATATCCTAGGACACCAATGGTAATGCTCAGAGATTTCAATGCTCGCTCTGGTAGTGATACTGACGAGATTGCACAAGTGACCGGCATTGAACCTGAAGATCCTTTTCTGGCTTTACATAGATGCTCTAGAGACAAAACATTAAATGCAAAGGGAGTTCAGATGTTAAAATTTATGTATAGAGTTAACTGGATTATCCTAAATGGAAGGGGGTTATCGGACCCGTGTGGAGATATGACTTTCCCCCCCAAAAAACGGGTTAAGTGTAATAGATTACATCTGAGTCACTGTCAATTATTATGGACAGTTCATAAACTTTGGAGTAGTACCACTGGGAACAAATGATCATCAGCCCCTTGTTGTCGAATTCCAAGTTAATTCAGAGCAGGTACTTTTTTTGACACTGATTATTCTGGGGCAAATTATGCATTTGTTACTGAGAATACAATAAAATGGGGACCAAAATTGGCACGGGATAGCTACAGCTTTTTTGAGAATGAGAATATGATTCAGATACTAGAGTTTTTTATTAAGAACAGATATCTTAGAACTAGATGTCCTTAGTTATTATCACCCCATAGTACAATACATCAAGGAAGTGTTAATTAAGGAGGACATGGTTAAAAAAAGAAACTGGGAACCGACATGGTTCGATCAAGAATGCAGACAAAGGAAAACAGCATTAAATAAGGTGATTGGGCTAGTCAAGAAATATAATTCCCCTCAAACGGTTGAGACGGTATTGGAAAATAAATGTTTATATAGAACTCTAATAAGATCCAAAAAGCAAGCTTATCAGTATTCCTTATGGATAACTCCGGAGGATGCAATTAGGAGGAACATAGCAATAAGTTTGGGGCTATTGTCAGAAAGGGACATTATGAGGATTACTGTAGGTTAGATACAGGTATTCCGGGTCTAACTTGGCAAAACTATTTGTGGAATTTTTTAACAACGCAGAAGAAGTAAGGGTAACTCCTGAATATGGGGATTTTGATTTCCAGACACTTACAGTGTGGGAGCCATTGACCCGAGATACCATCAGGGTTTCATTGTACAACTACTTATAGGGAAAACTTCCGGAGAAGATGGGATCCCTGGTGAAATTTTGAGGGAATACATGGACTGGTGGGTACCAATGTTAACGCAATTTTTCAATCATATTAATTTCTTTCGTCTAATCCCCGCAAACTGGAATCTAAGCATTGTCGTTCCTACCCAGAAGAAGGGCGATAAAGGATTACCATCTAACTACAGACCAATAAGTTTAATTAATATCATAGCTAAACTATATGCCAAAACCCTTTTGAAAAGGCTTGAGGAATGGGCATTTAGAACACAACTGCTTTATGAAGAACAGGCACGTTTCTGAGCAAATCATTCCACAATAGACCATTGCTTCACTCTTTCCTTTTCGATAGACAAATATGTTCACATACGGAAAAGTAAATTGTATACTGCCTTCATAGACTTGAAGGCGGCATTTGATATGGTCGACGGGAAGCTTCTGTGGGATAAATTAGGAAAGACAAATAGTGATAAAAGACTCTTGATTCTGGTGCAGAGACTCTTCCAAAAGACTCAAATAAAAGTAAGGATATCTCCGGTTGCAGATTATACGGACCCTATTGAGACAACAAGGGGAGTTAAACAGGGCTGTGTTTTGGCACCTTTTTTATTTAATTTCTTGATAAATGACATAGTCCCAAACTTACAGGGAAAAGAGCATCATCCAGCCTTTATAAAACACAGACAGATAGGAATTCTCATTTATGCTGATGACATGATCTTAGTGTCAGCTTCTGAAATTGGCTTGCGTAAATCCCTTACCACCTTCGGAAAGTATTGTCACACGAACAAGTTACAAATTAACTATGAGAAATAAAAAATAATGATGTTTGCCAAATATTGGAAGTGCAGACATTGGTCCATCGATACACATCCCCTTGAGCAAGTAAAGTCATACAGATATTTGGGATTGTTGTACAATGCAAATGGTACTTGGCATGACCATATAGATTCCATAAAGCTGAAGTTGGCAAGCATTAGGGGTGGGAATTCCAGTTCTCCCAAGATCTGATATTGCTGGTATTTGGGTGTATCAGTTTAATCTGATAAATCCAATATTTACCTGTACCAGCACACCGGATTTTTAACATTGGCCGCTATACTGGATTTTTTACATTGTGGCCATTGAAGTCAATAGCCGCAATGTAAAAAATCCGGTAACGCGGCCAATGTTAAAAATCCGGTCTTCCGATACCAGTAAATCCTGTACCAGGGAGATTCGATACCGGTACATCCGGTATCCAGTATTCTCCCTGGTGTCCCACCCCTAGCAAGCACCATTACAAGGGTTATTAAGTTCTGGAGAACAAATGGGGGAAGATTGTATAGACCAGCAATAAGTATCCTAAGTCAAAAAATCATACCACAGGCTTTATATGGCACGGAAATTTGGGGAACTGCAGTAGAAAGTAAGCTCGAGCCTGTGCAGAACAGGCTACTGAGAATAATTCTTGGCATTCCACTGGGAACACCTGCATGTCTACTAAGAACAGAAACTGGGACCCTCCTTGTTGAGCCACAAGCCAAAAACAGACAAATAATGTATTGGAAATGAATATTACAAATCTCAGAGGAAAGATTGCCAAAGTTATGCTGGCTTGAAATGAGGGCCTCAGATCATAAGTACAAGTGGGAAGTTAAGCTGAGAACACTCACAGATGAAATAGGTTTCTCTCTCACTTTTTTATCTGCCTTTCCAATAGAGCAGACTAAGAAGATGTGCAAACAATGTCTGGATGATGTCTATAGGCAAAAAGATCTAGAGGCCACTAGGATAAACAAAGTGGCACCCTGGTACAGATTTATAAAATAATTTCATTTGCAAGAATATTATTTGATACCCTGATGAATTTTATGCTATGGAGAGCTCTCACCCTCTTAAGAAAACTTATGCCCACAGTGGTTTTAGAGGGCAGATATGCAAGTTTGATAAACTGAGATTTTGTCCATGTGGGGCTATGGTCCCTGAGTATTTACCTCACTACCTATTTTGTTGCTTGTTGCTGACCAAAGTAAGAACAAAGTACCTCCAGCCATTAATACAAATGAGTGCAGGCCAGGATTTATGCATGAAAATAATAGATCTGTTAGCAAAGCCTGAGGAAAGATTTAATAAGAAAGTGACAAATATGGCCCATACCTTTATGGGGCAGAGAAGCAAAGTAAAACAAAAGTAAAATAAAATTGACCCTTGGAAAATAATATCTGGGAAATAATAAATTAATGCTCGAACAACTTGATGATACAGTAAATTGGACAGACTGTAGAGTTTGATATGGCCAAATATGTTGATTGACTGGTAATTTTATGGAATAACTACTCAGGGGTCAAGAGTCTCCTGCACTGAAGCTCCGAGAAAGAGCTAGGGCCAAGCTTAGAACACCATGACCCTAAGGGATAATTATATTTATGATTAATGATACATTAGCTGTATAAGGACATTAGTATAAAAGGAGGATATCTCTATTCAGAAAAACAATTAATCCATCAGTATGACTTGCTGAGATTATCCTCAGGGTTGTATCTAATTCAGAACTCAACTGGGGGCGGGGGGTAACTGTTTTTGTTTGATTTTATTAATTAAAAGGGGAACCAATTGGATTTATTTGAAATCATATCATGTTTGAATTCCGTTGAAGACCCTTTAGTGGGTGAATGTTTATCACCACGAACATCTTCTTCTGATTAGACTTAGTCTTGGTTTTTTGCATTGTTTTATTGTCTTATTGTATTTATTTTGTTATAACCTAAGGTTGAAGCAATAAACATTTATTTACTTAATTCAGAAGGAAGGCAAGGACAAACAAGGTCCTTAATCCTTTGGTGCTGTATCCTTACTCCAGTCTGGAAAGGACACTGTCCCCTTCAGTCACGACCTCTGGCTGGTGAGTGAAAGGGGAGATGTTGTTTGGGCAGGCACTGGAGGACACATCCAGGCCAAGTCCTGTTAGATATGTTATTAATGGTTATATGAGTTGAGAGTGCTGGACCTGAATTGCTTAGATGCAATTACCCCACTTAGCCTAATTATAATTTGAATAAAGAGTGCGGCCATTAAAACCCCAACTTGGGTAATTTCAGACGTTATGCACTCCCGGGTCACCACAGCGGATTCCCAACCATGGTGAGCTGGCTAACCCCTACCCATGGTCCAGGAATACCCCGAACAGACATGACGGGAGCGGCAAGGAAATGGACAGACGGACCACAGCCCGGGGAAGCACAACAGACGTTATGCCAGTTCCAGACCATGGTCAAAACACCCATAAGACACCGGAGTGGGGTGGGATGCAGACATGGCCTACTGACAGAAAATGAAACCACAAGCACCAAAAGGAAATGCCCGCACAAGAGAAATGGGAAGGGAGGGTGAGGAGGGAGAAGAGCCGCTGAGACAGCACACACAAAAGGCACAGGATGCCGTGGACAAGGCAGAACACAAAACACATGCGCAGGTGCTAACACACCTGAATGGGAAAGGAAGGAAGGGAGGAACACAAAGGGAAGGTCAACACACACAGCAGCATGGAAGAGGCGGGTGACCACACAATGACAACACCACTAGGAGGACCGGTAACGGGGTCAGGCAACAGGAACAGGCCAAAGCTGGGGCCAGCAATGGAGGGTACCACAACAGGCAGCGGAGGCCAGGGGCCACCCATGGAGGGGCCACAGAAACACAGGCGAGCGGAACAGGGGCATGTGAATAGCCTAGAGCGGCCGCGAGGCCAGAATGGCAAGGAGCGAGTGACCACTTGCCGGAGCTGGCAGGGGGGTGCAGGGAGCACACAGTGGGGTTGTCATCCAAGGCACCAAAGACACAGGGGGCCTCACAGCCAGCTGCAGGGGGTCACTAAGGTGGGCAAAAAGGTAGTAGGCCTCAAATGAATCTGCCACAGCGAGCCCCACCTGAACATCAGCTTGGGCCCACACACCAGCCAGAGCCATCACCTCTGGTCCGGTGGACTCTGCCAAGGCAGAGTCAGCAGCATGGGGCCATGGCAGATGCCCGAGCGCCAACAGGTGCTGATAAGCCACCGCACGCAACCTCTGGTAGTCACGCGCCCCATGGATGCAGCCGAAGAAGGAAACAGCCAGGGCAGGGCCCCCTCCTCCAGACAGGTCGCGAACCCAGCCAGGCTACACACTGAGAGGATGGACACAGTCTCTGCTGTGGACCACGCCACATGCGAGCACCGCACCTCTGGAACTTGCCCATCGGGAAAGGGACGGAGGCCAAGCACCTCTGTTTGGGGTCTGCACTTGTGTGCGCTCACCTCATGGCCAAGGTAGTGAAGGCGGGAGCTCAGACTCTCATATAGAGGGTGTCAGGGCAGCACAGGAGCATTTGCACAGCCATGGAATGCCACAGGTCACAGAAGGCCATAGTCTTGCGGAAAGTCCAGCTATGGGGGCACCAAGAGATCCAGGGCTCGGGAGCCCTGGGGTAGCACAGCCAGTCATGGTCCAGCAGGCAGTGGGTCTGAACAGCAAGGAGCGAGGGGCCCCCTGTTCCCATGTGGGCTGGCAAGGGAAGCAGGGGAGCTCCAAGGACACGCGATAAGGCTGCAGGCCTCAACATGGAACAGCTAGCAAGTGAAGCGTGGGGTGTGGACACATCACAGCTGCATGAACTGAGCATTCAGGCTGTACAGAAGGCACTGATAGCTGGGAGGTGATGAAAACAGGCAAGCAGCTGCAGAATGACTGGATACGTGCATGCGGGCCCAGGGCACGAGCCCTCACGGCGAGAGCGCAGGTGCACCCAGGGGGTGGGGGTGCCCTAGCACCCACCCACCAACTGCAGGTCAGCTGGTGGCGGGGCAGGCGGGCAAGGGGGACAACACAGGTGTGCAGGGCCCCCCCACATGTGCAAGGGTGGGGCACGGAACAAGGGTGGACCTGGGACACGTGCATGAGAGCCGTGCACCGGACTGCTCCATGGACGCACTCCACCATGGATGCACTCCCTGGACGAGCTTAGGGCCCAGTGGGTGTCCAAGGCATACCAAAGGGCCTTGTGTCTCGCCCGAGGGCAGGCAGCGGCACTCCGCAAGGCAGCTGAGTGACACCACGGGCACCAGGAAGCCATGGGGCATGCTGCTGTGCTCGCCATGCCAATAGAATGCCAGATCTGAGTCATGGAGTGAGCACAGGAGTGGTGGGCCAAGGCCCTTGCTTGGTGGGATGATGCCACGTGGAGGGCACACTTCCGCATGGACAGGCGGTGCCTCCTGTGCCTTGAAGAGCTGTTGGTGCCCTGGCTGGAGTGGCACCGCACCCCCATGCAGGCCCCCATACCCATGGACCAGCACATGGCCATAGTGGTCTGGGCACTGGCAACACCCAATTCCTGCCAGTCCGTGGCACAGCACTTTGGTGTGGGAGTGAGCACAGTCACAGGCATCCTCCGTGACTTCTGAGAGGCCATGGAGGGCATGCTCCTGGACCGCACCATCCAGCTTGTGGACCAGGAGGCTGTGATGGCCAGCTTCAAGGCTGGTAGCATCCCCAACTGCCTGGGCACTGTGATTGGCACCCACATAGAGATCCTCCGCCTCACCAATGGGGAGGCCGGGGAATATATCAACCAACACGGGTACCATTCCCTGCAGCTCCAGGCAGTTGTGGACCACCAGGGTTGGTTCATAGACATCTTCACCGGCCATTCCGCCTGCAGCCACAATGCCCGGATTCTGACCATCTCACCCCTCTATGCCCGGATGTACCGGGGGGACTTTGCAGACATGGGGATGACCAGGATCGAGGGGGTGCTGATGCCGCCCTGAATCCTGGGGGACCTGGCCTATCCCCTCCTCTGATGGCTCATGAAGACATACCCGGTCACCAGGAACCCTGTGGAGGCACTGTACAAGTCATGGCTATGCGCCTCCAGGACCTGGTCAAGAGAGCCTTTGGTGGCCTCAAGCAGCGCTGGAGGTGCCTAGCTTGTTGACTGGACTACACTGTGGAAACCTCAGCCCTCGTGATCGGTGTCTGCTGTGTCTTGCACAACATATGTGAGATGGATGGGGCTGCCATGCAGTTCCCTGAGCCCCAGCGCCTGCCTGGACCCGTGCCTCTGTACATAAACACGGATAACCCGAGGGAGTACCGATATGCCAAGTGGATCCATGCAGCCCTGGCAAGGCGTATTACCTGTGATGGCAGGGCCTGAGTGTTCCGGGGTCTCCCGTACAACCCCAACTGCCCTCAGGCCCACCCACGGTGATCCCACAGTCCGTTCACACTGTATATAGTCACACAATACAGCCTTAGGTAGGTTTCACCCGTGCATTTAATGTACATTCCGTGTCCCACGTCCCCCCTCCCTCCTGCTTCTCCATGACCCACCCTACATCCCCCTCCCCTGCCCCCTTCCCACCTGACCCTGCTGCTTCCCAGGCCATCCCCTGGGTTGCCCTGCAGACATCATAGAGCTATGGGAGCTCCCCTCACCCCCACTTTCTGTATCCCTGCCCGTGTCCTGGGTGGGTTCTGTTTCTGGACCGGCCGCTGGGGTGGGGATGGGGGGTGAACACAGTGCTGGAGGGTCGCCCCTGGATGGCTGCTGCCTCTGGAGGCCAGGTGGGACCAGGAGGTGGATGTGCGGGCCCTGCAGGCATGCCAGAAGCTGGGGCAGTGGTGGGCGTGGTGGGAGCACTGCGTGAACCAGCTGTGGCACTGGGGCTGGTAAGGTGCTGGGTGGAGCGGCTTCCATGATGTATGTGCTCATGTTCCCCACATGCAACAGCAGTGAGGTGCCAATGTCCATGGAACAGTCCATTTTACACATGTGATCCATGGCCATCCAGTCTATGGCTTCGTGTAGCAGCCCCAATGTCTCCATCTGCCTGGAGTGCTCCCGGCACTCCTGCCTACTTTCCAGATGCAGTTCCACCTCCAGCCACCAGTCCCTGGCCTCTGCCTGCTGCAGGGCCCTCTCTGTGGCTGCCTCCATGCGGTCGATGGCTGCGATCATCTGCTCACCCTGCTCTGCATTGGTCCAGTCTATGTCCTCCACAAGGTCCTCCCTCCGGTGCTGTACCTGTGCCCTGTGGTCCCACATCCACTGTGCCAGGAGCATGGGGTTGGGCGGTGGAGGTGCACCTGATTTCCCTGATGGGGAGGTGAGTGGAGATCGTTAGTCAGGCTCGGTCATGTGCAATATGTCCTGGAGCGGTTCTTGGGGTGGTTGGTGGGTTGCCCCAGTGGGTAGGCAGGCACGGTCCTCCACCTCGGTGCCCCCCACTGCCTCAGCTGTGCTCCCCTCACATCCCCTGCCCCGGGTCACCAGCCACTCCACCCCGTGGCCTATGTGTACCCCCGTTGACCCCCCCCAGGGATGTGCAAACAGAATGCAGTTCGGTTGTTTGGGCATTTGGTCATTTGGTTCAGAAACTGGGTTCGGGTTTGGCCATTCGGTTCCTGAACCAGGTTCGGGTTCAGCCATTCGATTCGGTGGGGTTCAGTTCGGCCGAACTTTGGTTCGGGGTGGGGGTGGTTGGTATCAGTTTCGGTATCGGTTCTGGTATCGGTTCGGCGGAACATGGCGGAAACTGGAAACCAGACGTTCGAGTGCGTGCTGAGCTTGTCTGGAGAGAGAGCGTGTGTGTGTGTGTTGTGGCTGGCTGGTGTGTGTTTGGTTTTGGTTGGATGTGTTGGTTTGGTTCGTTTGGTTGTTTTGGTTGGCTGTGGTTGCTGGTTGGTTTTTTTGGTTGTTTTGGTTGGCTGTGGTTTATGTGGCTGGTTGAAAAAAAAATGAGGAGGATTAGGATGAGCTGGAAGCTCAAGGTGAAGGTGGAGGAGGCTGCCACTGGACCTTCTTTGGAGGTGGTGGAGGTCAACTCCTCGTCAGAGTAGCCTCAGTCAGAGGGTACCACTGCTGCTGTCAGGTTTGTAAAGTTTATTTCTGTTTATTGTTCCATAGAACTTTGAGGACAAAAAGAATTCTATCCTTTAGAGCGAGCTCACTGGCGTGTGGGTGGGTGGGTGGTGGTGGGACTGGGCACTGGCAGTCAGGCACAAGCAGTGGGCATCATCGGGTGATTGGCAGCAGATGTCTGCCACAGAAAGAGAGAGGGGGGGTGTGAGGGGCTCTCTTCCAGCAATCAGACACGAGCCAAAGGAAGCACCCACCACCCAAACACGTGCCAGGCTGCCAGTCATCCCTAGCGAGGGTCTCCAGTTGACATCCCAACAAGCACCCTAAGAAGGGGAAGATTTGCATGTGTCAGCCAGGGGGGTCTCTCCAGTTGCCAATGCCATCCCTACTAGCACCCCAAGGAGGGAGGACTAGAGAGGCATCATTCATCATAAATTCATGATATTATTTAGGTGTTGTTTATGTGTTCCTGTTTCGGAGAGGGTGATGCTGCCCCTGCCACCACTGCTAGAAACTCAAGGCGCAGGTTGAAGGAGCCAATGCTGCCAGACAGAAGGAAGAGGTCCGACGTCTGGCAGTGGTACAACATCATGAAAGGTGGATTGATTGCTGAAAAGTGTATTGATTAAGGCAGGGGGGGCTGGTACAACAGGGAATGGATTGCCTTATGACCTGTTAGGAAGTTCCCTGAAGAGAGAAATTGACCAATAGCCAGCCACTCACTTGTTGAGACAGAATGCAGGAAGGGCTTGACAGACCATTGGTCTGACATGGTATGGCATTTCTTATGTTCCTGGAAGGCGCAGTGGCATAAGCAGGGACTCTGGAGCAGAGGAGCAGCCTGGAAGTAAGGGGGGAAGGCCCGGTGGAAATGCCACTACCTGAGCATTTCCCCCTCCAGCTCCGCAGAGGAGTCACCAGCCCCCCAGGAGAAGTCAGAGGAGGAAAGGGCCTTCCTGGTCAACCTAGAGAGCCCTGACCACAAATATATGGATGCTATGCATGTCCAAATATGCTGCATGGCTGACCGACTAGTGGTGCGGTTCCAGAAGCTCCGTGAAAATGAGTGGTGCGCAGCAGCTTACCCACAGTACCTCCGCTCAGAGAGGGAGGAGCTGGAACTGCACCACCAGTCAGTCAGTCAATGGAAGGCCTCCTTGGAGGGGGCCGTTGAATTTTCCTGGCAGCACGGGTATGAGGTGGAGGAGGATGTGGCTGCCCCTCAATCCCACCCACCCATTTCCCCTTACCCCCACGTTCCCCCACAGACCCCTAAGTAACTTTCCTTTGTTCGTATGTTTCTTTTTTGTTTTCTTAATTTGTAGAATGTTTGTATAGTTTAAACGTTATTATAAAAGTTATATTTGCTGTTTCCTGGTTTATTTCACCTTCCAATCTTTTATTTCTCTGTGCTGAAGTTCTGGCAGGTGGCAGAATCTCATTGTATATACAGCTTGTCTTTGTCATATCCCTGCCTGACAGAAGCAGCACATGTAGCATATTAGCCCAAAGATGTGCCAGCAGGGTCTCAACTTGCAGACAGCCCCCCAGGAGGGGCAGGGATTGTGTCTGTGTGGGTGTGTTGGAGAGAGAGACTCCCTCTCTCTCTCTGGCGTATAGTGCAGGTGTGTGACAGCATAGGTTGGATCGTGACTGTCTCTCCTAGCAGTGGGGAGTCTCTCTCTCTCTCTCTCTCTCTCTCTCTCTCTCTCCAGTGAATGAGTTGCTAACTCGTAAAGAAAAGGTGGGATGACAGTGCCCCGTGAGCAGAATGACAGGCCCCCAAACCCTGAGGGTGGGTCCTGGGACAGGAGTGGCATTGGTGGAGCAGTGGCAGAGGTCCAGCCAGGGCTAAGTGGCTGGCTGGGCACTCCTGCTCGGTCGGGCGTTGCAGACTTGTATCCTACTCTCAGGATCACAACAAACTAATCTGCCAATTGGTCAAGCCTTGCCCAGTGGTAAGTCACGCAGCCACCCAGCAGCAGATATTGGGTTGCCTGGGTACAGAACCCATGGCATGGACAGCATAGCCACTTAGCCAGCAGCATTGGCAGTTGCAGGAGACATTGGGTTGTCAGGGTACAGAACCCATGGCACGGACAGCATAGCCGGCATTGGCAGCTGCAGCAGACATTGGCTGGGTTGCCTGGGTACAGAACCCACGGCAAAGACAGCATAGCCACTTAGCCAGCAGAATTGGCAACTGCAGCAGACATTGGGTTGCCAGGGTACAGAACCCATGGCACAGACAGCATAGGCGGTACTGGCAGCAGGATTTGTCTCTGCGCAGCACCCATGGAACCACTGCCAGCATAGTAAGATTTGCTAGGGAAGAGGTCCCATACAGCTACAGATGGCAGCAGTAGGATTGCGTTGGACTGGGCACATTTGGATTTGCCAGGGCAGAGCACCCATGGACCAGTTTCCCAACGCCACCCTCCATCATGAGTTCAGTCAGATAAGCCGGCAGAGGCCGATATGAGAGAGAGAGAGAGAGAGAGAGGGGTGGGGGCAGGGCGGGTACCACAGCAGCATTGGGAGAGAGGAACAGCACCTCAGTACAGCAGCAGCAGCCCTGATTAAGGAGGATCCCCTTCCCAAGACTGCCCCTGGCATAGGATGGTGTGGTGTGTGCCACTCCACCATCAATCCTTGTCCAGGGGCAGCTCAGGGAATACCAGCAGCGGAAGGTTGACCTTTAGGAACAACAACTGCTCCACCAACTTGGCCCCCAGTTTCAGGCGGTGTGGGGAGCAAATGTGCCCTGCCATCGAGAACACCCGCTTGCTGGGGACACTGGTTGGTGGGCAGGACAATAATCCCTTGGCCACTTTGGTCAGGGCCGGCCACACTTTGGTCTTGCTGGCCCAGTAGGCCAAGGGATCACTGCTGGGTTCTATGCATGGCTCCTCCTCCAGGTAGGTCTCCACTGCTGCTGAGGCACCATCGTACTCCCTCTGGTAGCTGTCCCTTGGCACCCCCACCCCCACTGCCCTCAGCCACGCTGCCTGCCCTGTTGTGCTGGGCCCCATGCTACCTAGAGTGGGCTCCGCATAGGAGGAGCTGCTGGCAGTAGGACTTCTGATGCTGCTCATCCTGCTGCTGGTGCTGCTGCTACTGCTAGGCCTGGGGGCAAGGATAGACCCCGCTGGCTGAAAGGGGCAGCTGCTCCCACTCCCACCATCCCCACGGGCATCCTGCTGCTGCTACCACCACGAACTCTCAACAGCCCGCTCTGGCTGTCGAACCCTCGCCACAAGCTTACCCTTCTAGTGGCTATAGAGGACTGTCCGGCATGCCATGCTGCCCTTGACCCTGGGGTCCAGCATTGTTGCAAGGACATATTCCTCCCACCGCAGGAGCTCATCAAACCTGACATTCAGCCCTGTCTTCAGCTTCTGCACCAGGCCAACCACCTCAGCTCCCATCTTCTTGCCCAGAGGGCCACAATCCCGCCCCTGCAGAATCTCCTCAAGACTCCTGTGAAGACTCTGAACCAGAGGGGTCAGCTGGCTGATGGTGGCTGGGGCCGAGCTCATGATCTCCGTCACTTCCAGGAATGGTCTCAGGACGAAGACCATTTGGAAGAGGATCTCCCATTCCACCCCATTGAACCCTGAAGGTGCCTCGATGTCGGTGGCCAATTGCACCTGATGCAAGGTGGCTCTCTGTTCAACAAGCCGTTCGAGCATCTGGAAGGTGGAATTCCACTGGGTGGACACATCCTGCACCAGCTGCTGCACGGGGGAGCCTTGCTCTGCCTGCTTCCCGGAGGAGCTTGCTACCCTTCATGCTACGGTTAAAAAACCCAGCCATCTTCCTCCCCTATTCAATCAGGGAGCTAAGGGTGCCTTCACCAATCCCCTCCTCCCCCAAGCCCAGAGCGTTCCTGACCAACAGGTGGAGGGTGTGTGCGCCCTTCCTGCCTTCTGGCCCACACTGGGTGACGCACTGCTTGGAGCCAGGGTAGGACATGGTGGCACTGGCGACGCAGCTCATGGAGGGGCAGCTATCACCTCAGCAGCACCAGATACAGAGACCTCCTCCACAGAAATCTCTGCATCGCTGTCCCCAGAGTGATTGAGGCTGCTGGACTGCCCATGCTGCTCCCACTCTGAGCAGCAATCTTCCCCTGTCCCCTATAGCTGCTGTTGCTGCTGCTGCTATGCTCCTTGCTGCCATTGCCTGGGGATCGGGCCCTGCCTATAGCAGCAGGGGTGAGATCCATCAGCCCTGTACTTCTGGGGGGGGGGAAATCACCTCTACAATGGGGGAGTCGGGGGACAATGCTGGCCCCTGAGGAACTTTGCCCCTTGTATCACCTGCACCTGCAGCTGCAGGTGAGAGGAGACAGCCACAGCCTCTTGCACTGCAAGCATTCCACTGCCCTGGGTCTGGGGCAGGGGCAGGGCCAGCTGTTTACAAAATAGTTTAGTACATGAGTGGGGAACCTTTCCCCCCGGTGGGCCATATACTCCATGGGCTGGATAGGAGTTGAGAGATGAGAACCTGAAGGACACAGTGAGGAAGGGATAGGAAGGTCCAGATCGTAGATCTGATCCACAGATCCAACCCATTCTATCAATTTTATAGGCCCTTGTCGCTACTCCCTTCCTACTGAGTGCGCACTCATACAATGCTTAAGATTAGTGGCAAGTTCCATGGCCCAAATTCAGGAATTGGAAAGGGGTCAAATAAAAAACAGCCATGGGCTACGTTTAACCCACAGACCAGGGATTCTCTATTTCTGGTTTAGAAGACTGAGGTGGGTGCGCACTGGACTTGCATTCAAGAGACTGGGTATAAATTTGAGTGAGCCAGAAAGATGAACAAGTCACTTTGCTTATCCCAAATCTCAGTTTTCCTGCCTGTAAAATAGTGACAGTGATGCCTGCCTGCCTGCCTGCCAACCATGGCATTGTGAGTATAAGCACTCTGTACAGGGTACAGACTCAGAGATCTATGGTGAAAAAGTGCTATTAAAAGTGATAGGTATTAATAGTGCTGATCCCAACTCTGAATCTAATAATATTCAAGAAAGCAAGTAGTAGGAACTAGACTGAGGAGAAAAAAAATGGGTTTAGGTGATACTTTAGCAGACTCTGGTACAGACTTAAAAATCCCAAGTTTTGTAAAGGAAAGACTGTATATTGGGGGCAGATTTACAAAGGGTATAAACAAACAAGACAATAGCCCATGGAATCTGGCCTTGGTCCATGCCACCTCCACTCACATGTTTAGCACGTCCAGCTTAATAAACGGGCAGCACCCTGCATGTTTTTCATGTGCTTGTGGGCAGCCCCCACTGGCAGCACCAGTGAGAGGGGCAGGGAGCAGTCACTCCTTGGACCCTTCAGGATTTTTGCCTGCAGCTCTATGGTGCTGACGGACCTGTAGGCACTGTACACAACCTAACTGACAGGACACAGACACGTGGGTGCACATAAGCTACCATTTGTTTTCACAGTAGGCTCCACATTCTCTGAGACCCCACTGTGAGTGGGGCTGCGTGTCCGGCGGGTGGTGAAAACCTAAAAAATGGGCAGGTGAACACCCACCTGGTGCGGGCTACCATTCCGTTTTCCAACACCCAAAGAGAGACATGTAACACAAATGTCATGATGGTTTCAAACCTGGTTGTAAGCCAGTTTCTTTTTTACTTTGAAGTTAAAAATGGCAACCCTCTTTTTCACACCTGCAAAGAAATGACATGATATATTCAGCCAACAAGCATCCGGTGCTGCTACAAAAATAAATTTTAAAAAACCATAGAAAAATGTTTACATTTAAAAAACAGCTTGTCCCCAGTTAGTCCAGCAGAACTCCCTTGGAAGAGATCCATCATGCTGCTATATTTGCTGTAAAAGAAGTTCACGCTTTCCCTGGATATACATCTGTGATAACCATAAATCCATGATCCAGTCTTCTCCAGCAGATATTCCCATGGTAATGAAGGGAAAACATCTATTTAGTAGCTCACTGCAATTTTTCCAGAAGTAAATAACAAACATACTTGCTTCATATGCCTTTGGAGACTACATTCAGACACAATCTCCTAACAAGTAACAGGATCCTGCTGAATATTTGTCTTTGATATTCCCATCTCTAGAGCCCAAACCAGCTGTTATAAGCGCCTACATGTCCAAAAGCAGAATGAATCGAGTCCTGTCTGACTACCTCAGCTATAAGGACTGGCAAAATGCCATGGAATGCATGTTCTTGATACTAAATGAACAACTGTTAATAAAGAAGTCTCTCCTGAAATTCATTCATTCGTTCATTCCTTTTCTTTTCTTTTTTTAAACCCCCCACAATTCCAACTTCGTAGGACTTTGACCTTGGCCAGATTCCAGCTTCTCCCATCAGCCATTACCACTGATAGAGCAGAGGGGATAGCCTATATTGACAGGCAATGTACCTGCAGTATTGGGTCGCTTGAATCTATAGAGCATACTTTGTTTATGTGCCCTCACTATGAGGACTTACGTGATGCATGGATTACTCCAATTTTAGAAGGGCAACCCTTCCTACTTGAGTTGGAGAGGATCTCTGCTCTATTGTCCCCACGAGATCCAAGTGTTATGAAAGCTATAGCATTATTGTATTTTTGTGTTAGCCCAGCAGAAAAGGCTTACTCTTCTATCAGAAGATATAGATTGCTAACGTTTCTGAATTGAGCTATGACTTTGTAACCTATAATTGGTATATTTACTGTACAGTGTACACTTTGAATGGCCAATAGCCAGGCTAAACTATGTATGTATGTATGTATGTATAACCCCCACAAGAATTGAGCCAGATCCAAAAATCAAGGGAATTAATGGAAAGTATTCCAGAGGGATTTGGTCATGTTCATTGTTTCTTGTATAGTTCCAATCATCAGGGAGGGTGTGTTTTTTCACCATTATTCCATTTGTATAAAGTTTAGCTTCTTGAATCCCAATGCACTGTGCAGCACTTGCTAAATCCTTGCCTCCTAGTAGTCTTTTCACTCATGGGTACAGCTACATGTGGGGCTAGTATGGCCACTGCCCCAGAAGCTAGGCTTTAAGGAGGGGTTCATCAGGACTTAAAAATAACCTGTTTTATCTCTGCTGGAGCTGCCTATGGATTCCCCAATGAGCCAGGAGCAGGTGCTGTGTCTGTCCGTGGCCACCATCCAACTTCAGTGCCTCACCTTTCCCCACTGTCTCCATGCCTCACCTCCGCTAGACCCCAGTGCTCCCTTCCCCCGCCCCCTCAAAGCCTCAGTCTGCTCTGGTGCTTTACTTCCCCCCTACTCCAGTGCTCCCATTCCTCTTTAATCCCACATGCCCGGCTTCTCCTTGTGCCCACCTCAGCCTTTTTGGTCTCCTGCCCTGCTCTCCCCATCTCAGTTGGTATGGGGCACAGTAATTTGTCTTGCCCCAGGCCCTGTTAAATCTAGCTGTGTCACGATCTTTACCCTTCACAGAGGAAGATTTTCATTTGAAATTTCTTTAATGATGTTTTCTGCATATAACTGAGGATAGGAAAGAGCAAAGCAGCTAGACACCACACACAGACCCCATTGGTTCCAGGTTGTTTACAGATTGCTGCTAGGTCCAATGACAGGAATCTATACAATGTCACCTGTGGTGTTGTGTACAGGTCCTGTATGTTAACCAGTACACCAGTTGGGTGTGGCAGAAATTCAGTCTGGGTGAGGGGCAAAAATGGGCATTATTTAAAGCCACTGAAACTAAGGAAAATATCACAGTTTTCAATATGCTTTGGAGCTGGCTATGGCCTTTTCTATTCTAGCCCCCACCTTTCTGACACAAAGCAGGTGAAGAATTGCACTGTAGGAGTAATTGGGATACTTTGAACATGTGTTAGATGGCCAGAAAAAACTATACAGGACATAGGGTTTTTCTTCACTAGCTAAAAGGTCTTTCAAAACCTTAGCTTTCTTCAACCCTATTTTCTTCACTAGTTTTTTTTTTTTTAAAAGCATGTGATAGTTGGACACCAGAAACCCCCACATTTCCCCACAAATGTCGAAAAGGAAGTGGGTGATTGTTTTAAGATTATTTTTCAGGATATAATCATGTTAAGTTTTCTTATCGGTTTCTTTTGTATTGTCCCAATATTATTGCAGGGGCCTATTGCAGGTACTTCATTTCACTTGTGCAGCATTCACTAAACTTCCATAAAATGAAAATAATTTGAAACTGGAAACTTTAAGAAACCTTTCATTTTAACCATCTTCTTTCATTCTTCTCATTCCCCTTTTTTAAAAAAAAAAATTATTAAAGGGAAGGCTGTTTCTAGCAGTCTTTGCCAACAAAGATGAGGAAGGAAGAAGTCTGTTTTAGGTAGGAAGGAACTCTTAACTCTCACCTTAAAGAGCTTGAAGGTCAGTCAGGCAAAACAAACAAAAGGGAAGATAAAAAGGAGTAACAATAGATAGGGAAATGCAGCATCTGCTGCTGTAGCTAGCATAGTTGTCGTTGGAGTAATACATGGGACATACCTAGAACTACAACCAGGTACCTGGCCAGTTGGCCACCTGGGGTGCCTGTTTTGCCCCGGTTGCATTCAGGCCAGAGAGAAGCAGGGAGCAGCCAGGAGACCATAGGAGGAGGAGCCCGGCCAGCAAGGTGGGTCACTCCAATAAGCCATGGATGCTGGGATTGGTGTCCTGGGGCATCCCAGGGAACTCAGGACACCCCAGTAATACCTGCTTTTTTGGGCCTCGGGTACATGATGGGGCACTGGGTGCCAACTGGAGGTGCCTGAAAATGCAGGAATTATCTACAGGTAGCTAAAGTGCTACCCGATGCAGCTCTATACATAACCATAGATGCCACTCAAGGACCAGGCAAATCTCTACTGAAATTGGGTTGTCAAGGGGCAGATACTTTTAGCTCACCACAGTACCCACAACATAGCATTGTAAGAGTGGATTTGCTGTGGTTGGTTAGGTTGTACTCTTATTAGACAGAAAGTGGAATGATGTAGAGAGACTGACACACTCCAAGGAAGAGCTACAGGAACCATAGCTCCACAACTCAGGAAATGCTCGCAACATTTATGGAGATCATTTCATTTGGTTCCCTTCTTCTTCTGATCTGTTCAGAATATCCTGCAGGATCAGGAAAATAAACCTCCACTGTCTGAGATGGTGAATCCTTGCACCACAGCTACAGGACTTTGTCCCAAATTCCCCCAAAGGCTTGGGTGAACATCTTTGTTAACAACATAGGTGTTGCCATTTTGCCACTGGGAATTTTGGTAAGATGCCTTTCACCCACAACCTTAAAACAAGCATACCTGATGTTTTCTTCCAATACATTGAGAATCCAGAAGATCAGAAGTATATTCAGACTATCTCATGGTTGCAGATTAACTGTCCAGTCAAAGACAGTAAATAGCTACAGATTTTTTTTCACTATCTAGCTTAGCCAGTCAGTTGTCAGCCAGGATTATTTATGATGCTTTTAAATTTGGGGCCAGAAAAAGTCCGACATTATAGTGAGACCTCTCTATCCATTCCTCCAGGGAGTATTATGTCTATGGCTTCACTCCCGCAAGGAACAGATGTACACTACTTCCTTGATCTTTTTCCTACCCTAGTACAGCCACACAGAAAACCCCAATTTTTTCTTCATGTCTTAATTTTACTGACAGATCTTCTCTCATTATTTGGTAACGTCTACGAAATCCATCAGAACCCAATTACAAAACACAGTGCCACTGCTGCTGCTGCTGCTGCTGTATATTTTTAAAAGCAATTTTAATTTAAAAGATGGATTGCTCAATATTCTCAGTGTTTAGGCATAAATCAAGAGAGCAAGCCACAATTACACAGTGGAAACAGCTAATGCAGCTGTAGTATAAACATTTACATTCTTGAATGGCTGGAAATGTTGTTAAATCTATCGCATATATCATGATTCACAAGGCTGCGCCTGTGAGAATCAAATGGGTGATTGCTTTGTATGCGTATTCATTAGTCCTACAGACAAGGGATATTTACAACTGGTAATGAAATAATTTGTGATGTAGATTGTGATTTTCTCAGCACCTCTGTGGAAATTGCATCTGTTACAAAAGCAAGTAACTCGTACTTTGTGGTTTCAATGGACTTTGCAAATTGGTTCAAAAAACAAACAAACAAACAAAAATCCTGGTATAGATTTTGTCATGAAATCACAACAGCAATAGAGAATTTTGTTCACCTGCCTTTATGCCTGACTTAGCAGTAGGCTATAGGGTGAATGAGTTTGTCCCACCCCCTTTTAGAGGAGAGGACAAGCGAGATTGACTATGATGTGGTTTCTGCTTAATTTCATGTTGGCCAATAAAGTACTTTGTGAGTTATAATATTTTGTTTTTTGTTGGTTCCTAACAAAACATTCCATTGTGTAATCAGATCTTACTGTCCTACTTAGGGGGTTTCTTCCAAGAACGTTATGTCCATGTTCCTAGGACCTGCTCCCATGTCCTTCCCTGGTACAAGATAACACACTCCTTAATTAGATTATCTGGAGTCCCAGTTCAACACATCCCCAGCTCATCCCTGGTACAGTATATTATACAGCAGTAAGGTTTAGCTGAGGTGTCCTGTGGCTGAGGCCATGTGGATGGGGCTGCCGGCTTGAGTGACATGGGGGGCAGGTTCAGCTGGGGGGAACCAGATGGGTTAGGTGTCCCCAGCCCCAGGATACCCATGTAGCCCTGCACAGCATTGACCCTGGCTGACCCCGGGTGATTTCAGACGTGACGGGCCGCCTATTGGCCCCGTCATGGAATCACCTTTTGATTCCATGCCGGGATCAAAAAGTCACATCCAACAGACGTGCCGGCTGATTCTGGCAGGGAATCTGGGGGTGGGGGGTGGGGCTGCGTGGCGCAACATGCGGCCGCACAGCCCCGCCCCCCCCGCTCCCCCAGCCGCCTGCCCTCCTGGAGACAGGTGGGCGCAGCAGCCATTCAACTGCTGCGCCCGATTCCGACCCGGGGTCTGGGCCACGGCCTGGAATCAGCAGCGGTAACAGACGTTACCATCCGCCAATTCCCAGCTGTGGTTCAATTAACCACATTTTCAGGGATGGTGCCTGGATCATCCTCGAAAGCGTGGTTATTTTACTCACTGCCGGTGGTTCACCATGGTGAACATATGGTGGTGAGGAAGCAGATGTTAGGGGACCATTCACCACCATAGGAGATTCACCGTGGTTGAGTGTGGTATTGTAACGTCTGAAAATACCCCCCACCTCTGCTGAAGTCTCCTTGAGTGGAATCTGGTTTAGCCAGGGTGTCCTGGGGCTGCGTAGGTGTCCTGGGGCTGCCATCTTGAGCAGCACGGGTGGGGTGGGGTCAGCCGGGGAGACCGGGGTCAGACAGACCCAGACCCAGGACAACATTCCTTCTTGTGTATTCTTTCAAGTTGTTTCTTTGACTGTGTGTCTCTTGCCCTTCCCTGAGGGTATAGCAGCTTTGCAATGCAGTCACTCCAGCTCATTTCCAGTTCAGCCTAGACCTTACTTCCCTTGCCTTTATCCCATTCCATGTTTTGGGGATTACTTTTTTCCCTTCTTCTTGGCAAGTTGCAGTTGGGAAAGGGGTGGAGGGAGAAGAATCACACACACACACACCGACTTTCTGCCTGTCACATGTGCTGGTTTGCTTCTCTCTCTCCATAAAAGTATTTTTTCACAATTTCTGCAGTAAGATTTAATTCACAAAAGCAAAAAACCTATCGGGAAAATGAACACTTTGGCTACTATTCTCTCAATTTGCTTCCTTGTATTACCATGTATTAAACCTCTTAACATTTCCCTCTCATAATCATGATGAATGTCATGCTATCACAAAAATCTAAAAACTATAAATTCAAACATATATATATATAAGTTTGATATATATGATATATATAACTTGCAGCAGTCAAACATATATTACCTGCTGTGTATGGATCATCACAAGATATGCAAAATGAGAAACATTAGAAGTTTGAGACATTTAATAAAACTCTCCATTTAACAGCATTAACTCAGACTCCAGTCATTCACACTTACGCTTTTTAATTCTCAACGTTCAGTGACATAGATTAAAATTCATAAACCCCTTAAATTCCCCCTCACATATTTTGGAGAGATCTTCGCTCTTCTTAGGAGATCTTAGGAATTGCATACCATTAGCAGTAACTAAATTTAACAAATAAAAAAACCCTACTACTAAAATGAAACATATCATGTAACCTACTGTGTACTATTTATCATTCAGACATTTAACATATAACGTAAAAATCATCATAAGAGAAGATTAACTCATAATTTATATTTTGCCAAATTACTTTGTCCATGATTTCAGAAATTTAATTTTACAATAGAAAATTCAATTTATTTCATGTAATACCAATTGAATTGTACTGAATAATAAAGCATGAAATAGGGATGGGTGAACAGAACGCAGTTCGGATTCGTCCGTTCGGTTTGGCTGCGTTCGGTTCATCCGTTCGGTTAGTTCGCTGGGTTCGGCCATTCGGTTCGGGTTTGGCCATTCGGGAAGTGTTTTGTTATGGGTGTTTTTGTTGTTTTTTATATTTTTTTTGTTTTTTGTGTGTTTTTTTAATGGGTTTTTTAATTTAATTTTTGTATCTAATATTATATCTATCTATCTACTAGGGGTGGGACCCCGGGGCAAATACCGGATACCGGATTTACCGGTTTCCGGTTCTCAAAGAACCAGATTCTCTGATTAAATCCGGTATACTGGTACCGGTTTTATTTCATTGATTTCAATGGGGCACTGTGTCCCCATTGAAATCAATGAAATACAATTAATTCCCCCCCCTCCCCCTCCCAGGCTGCGCGGGTGGAAGGGGGGACACCTCCCACCCACCCTGCCCAGCCTGGATTTTTGTTAAAAAAAGAGCCCACCCCCCCAGCACCAGCGGCCACGGCGTCCCCGCAGCC
>QEPC01008922.1:291031-301635 GCA_003113815.1 Sphenodon punctatus
GAGGCTGCAGCTAGTTCAGAATGCAGCGACCCATCTCCTTTCAGGGACGGGTCGTCGGGAGCACATAACACCTGTGCTCCAGGCTCTGCACTGGTTGCCAATAGTGTGCTGCTCCAAGTCTCTGGAACTCCCTACCGGAGGAGGCCCGCCTGGCCCCAAGCCTGTTGGTATTTCGGCGAAGATGCAAGACCTGGCTGTTCACCAGGGCCTTTGGGGAGGGGGGTGGGTAGTTGATTTTTATCTCCCCCCCCTATCCTAATTGGTTTTATATCCCAGGCCCTGTTTATTTTTTAATATTTTTGAAATGGTATTTTGTGTGTTTTAGACTGTTTTATATTGTTGTTTTATTACTGGAAGCCGCCCTGAGCTGTGTTCAGGAGGGGTGGGGTATAAATGCAATAAATAAATAAATAAAAATAAATAAATTGGGGGATTAAAAAAATTGTTGGGGTTTTAAATGTTTTTATTGAATTTTATTGAATTTTACTGTTATGTTTCTGGTTTTGTAAGCTGCCCCGAGATGCTGTAGGCTAATAAATATAAATAAATAAATAAATTTAAATGCTGCAAGCTAGGTACCTGCAGATAGACTTTCTCAGTTAGGATTGCAAAATTTAACGTATGCGTTACCATAGAATCTGATTGCTGGGCACTAGATTTCCATCAGGATACTGGATCACTTTCTGAATACTTGGTTACTAATTAAGTCATATGTAATCCTATTTCCCCCTCTCCGTGTTAGAGGATTAGTGCATTGTGTTGGCTTATGCCTATCAGTGCTGAATTTTCCTCCGTCTAACATGGTGGAATTTATTCTTCACTGTTGACTGATTCTCAGACTAAATTCCTGAGATTTCAGCATAATTGGTCTCTTTAATTGCTGCTTTGAGCAATGACAATTGTTACCAGAGAGAAGTTACTTTTGAGCCCTGGACAGTTACAAGTTGTAGTGAGATGTTTTATGGTTGGGCGGCTGCTGCTGCTGCTGCTATACTGCTATACTCATTTCATGGTTCAAAATTATGATTTACATTTATATTTTCCTTTAAAAGATTTTCTTTTAATGTGTACAACGTGTATGTGTGTCTGTTTATGGTTTTATGTATATGCTATGGCTTTGACCACGTGAATAAATTTATTTACTTACTTACTACTGCTCTAGTGTGAAACCAATTCCAAAATGCAGTCATCTTATGGACCCAAATAAACTCGGCACTTGAAGACTGTGTAAAGTGCTGCAAAGGATGTTAATATTTCTACTAATGGATTCAATAGATCAAGCCAAGGCAATGTTTAGAGACAATTCATGTATACCTCTAGAAGGATATTGGCCTGACACATGAAATTCACACAAAAAATATATAATAAGATTAAGAAATGGAATAACAGGTAGTCTTTTGACACTGGGTGTTTTTATACACACATTTCTCCTGGATGTTTGCTGTTGCAGCCTGAACTTTCTGTGTGTCTAAATCACTCACCCACATCTTAAACTTCCGGATCTTTGAACTTCTGTGTGATACTGCTCCCAGAACTTTTGTGTGTAAAACGTTCTCCTGGTAAACTGCTTTGCTCCAGGCAGCTGTGGTCACTGGTTTCCATGGCAACCCTTTAGGCTGCCTCAGGGCAGTGTTTGTGTGAAGAACGCATCCAGGAACTGCGTCAGGGCAGTGTGTGTGTCAAAAATGCATCCGGAACTTACTTGTGGTCTTGTAAACCCAGAAGATTGAAACATCCAGAACTTTAACATGTGTGTAAAGATGCCCATTGCCCACTATCTCCAGGCTGTCCCCTAGGCCAGGGGTGGGGAACATTTTCCCTCCCAAAGGCCACTTTCAAAATTAGAACAAGTTCCAAGGGCTTCATAGGAATTGGGGGTGGATGTATTTAAGGATTGCACTCAGGAAAAGGAGGGTCCAGATCATGGATCTGTGCCATGGATCTGACCCTTATTCTAGTGTGCATGCATATCCTTATCTCTTCTTCCTTACCCTGAGCTCTCTTTTTCAGTGCTTAGGGGCAGTAAGTGGATCCAGGGTCCAGATTCAGGAACTGGTAAGGGGCCACATAAAAAGTAGCCATGGGCTACATTTGGCCCATTGGCCCGAGATTCCCCACCCCTCCCATAGACACTGTGTTCTCTCTGTTTTGAAGAACTAGCTCTATCCATATGTGATCTCTGCTAGAGCTGAAACAAAATCTTGCAAAAGCAAGAAATCTCGTTGAAATCTCAGTGATGAACTGAGCACTGGGATATCTTCAACAAGTTCATGGCAGGGAAGGAAACTAAATAAAAAAATCACCGCACATGTGCAAAATGGCTACCGGGCTGTTCTGCACATGTGCAATGGCCACCACCCTTAACCAAAATGGTGGTAATAGCGTCGCTATCTCCAATGTTTTGGAAAATGATGTGAAAGTTCAGGAAACTCCCGGAAAGTGATGAAAAACTTCCAGGCTGCAATTCCAGACCATGTCCACACACTGTGTGTGTGGGGCCTACATGGTTCCACATGGGATCTGCGTGGTACAATCCCCAGTAACGGGGATGCACATGAGTCCCACGCGGAATCTGTGCGTGCACTCACACATGCCACGCATGGTGCATGGGATTGGCCCAAATGACAGCAAATATGACGGAAGCATGGAATCACCAGCAACTGACAAAGTACCGATGGTCACTGCAAGCACTCCCGAAAAGTCGATTTTTCACTGTGGAACAGGAACACTTGTTCTCGTCTCAGCCCTAACCACGCAGGAGTAAATGCATGCTCATATTGAACTCACCCACGTGTATCGTGTGTCAAACCTTATAAATGGCTTACCATTGGTGTTGGTACATTTAATTTGGCCTCCATGCACTGCTCCCCCCATGTTGGTATCCCAACTTGAATTTTGTGGTCTTCGCACAATACATTGTGGTTCTCTTTCACAGAGCCCACTGGGAAGAAGAAGCAGACTAGCTGTTCCTAGAATTTTCAGGCCATGGCTCCTGGAACCATACCACCCCCAACTATTCCCTCCCCCCCCCCNAAATGGCTTACCATTGGTGTTGGTACATTTAATTTGGCCTCCATGCACTGCTCCCCCCATGTTGGTATCCCAACTTGAATTTTGTGGTCTTCGCACTGATGGGACTGGGAGATAAAGCTGTTTGTTTACAAACAACTCCCCCCCCCCCCCCCCCCCATGCATGTTCCAAAGTAATGCATTTTTATTGAGGAGTTTTAAAAAACAAAATACACATGATCTCTCCTGCTATTCTGCAGGCTAAGCCAAGGGGCCCTAATTTTGGGTGAAAACAAATGAGATGAGGGTAATCTGGATCCCCTGGCTGCCCCAAGGAGGGCCACTGCAGCTGCCACTCCTTGGGTCAGTGGGGAGGGTAGTTCAAATGAGCAGGCCCCCTAGGGAATCCAGGTGGGGGGCTGACATCACAAGTCCCTCCATGCCCTGGATTGCCATCTAAACAGGACAGCAATCCCAGATCCCTGCTGGCAGAGGGAGTGGGGAGCAGGGTCACAGATTCAGACCGGCTTCCAGCAACGCATCAGCCCAGACAGGGGCTTTAAAGCTGTGTGCCTGCTGGGGAGAGTCAGCTGCACTGGGGCCAGGAGTCATCCAGGGCTCACCCCGCTGGACAGAGAGAGGGGGGCTGGGAGCTGCTCAGGACTCACCCCATCCCAGAGCGGGTACTGGGAGCCACCAAGGGCTTGCCCCATCCCAGAGCGGGGGCTGCTTGTATACCGTGCACCTACATGTACAACAATCTTTCTGCATGCTCTGATGGAGGTGGTGTCGATGGTGGTGTTGCGTTCCCCAACGCCACCCTTGGGGGCATGGAGTATGAGTTCATGGCCACCATGACAACCATGGGCCTGTCTCAGGTGGTTAGTGGCCCAACACATCGGGGGGGGCATACTCTGGATCTCATGTTTTGCACTGGCTTTGAGGCAGGTGTTCCATTATTGGGGGTGATATCAGCAGTGCCCTTGTCATGGACAGACCATTACCTCCTGCAGATCTCTCTTCTGCTGCATGTCTGCCCCCGGATGGATGCGGGACCAATTTGTATGGTTTGCCCCCAGAGATTGATGGAACCAGAGTGGTTCCAGAGGACTCTGGGGGAGATACCCTCTGCGTTTGATGACCGTCTCATTGATGACCTTGTGACTTTTTGGAATACCTTGCTAACTGAGGCCATTTTTTTTTTTATCCTTGGGACTATGCCTGTTGCCCATGCCCAGGTGTATACCATTCCGCCCTCCTCCCTAAGGTCACTGCTGCTTGTTCTGTCATCACAGGGATTTCCCAGTCTCAGTCCCTCCCACTACCCAGGCACCATGCTGTTGTCGATGTGCTCATTATAATCCCTCACATTCAGGAGGTGCTGAGACTGTAGGCAAAGAAAAATCTGGGTATAGAATTATAGACTGAGAAAAGGGCCAGGCCAAGAATGACAGACAATGTTAAAGCAGGCTGCACCCTGCTCTGTCACAGAAAGATTTAGAACAGACATTTCTAACATATAAAGAAGTTCAAAGTTAGAGCTATTCACAGCTATGGACATCCACATTTACAAACCTCCTCTCTTTTTTCACATATGGAAATAAGAATTCGATATCTGGGTGGGAAGAGGTGCAAAGGCACAATCTCCTGTTTAAAAGGGTAGTAACATCTGGAAATATCTACTTAGTTATCTATAACTGCCCCTGTTTACCTTTCCATAAAAAGTGAACACCATGCAACCTCAGTAAGCAGAGGTTTGTAGAGGAATTCATATAAAGAGTGGTATCGTTTTTCATTTAAACTTCAAATCCTCTGTTGAAAAAATTATCACCAAAACCTGAATGAAGTACTGGTTGTTCTGGGCTAAGACTGTGTCCGGATTATGGTTGGTAAAGCACTTAGCCCAATAGGGCCCCCCAAATTCTGGCCAGGGCGTCTCTTGGCAAATGATAATGATAACTTGCTGCACACACCTCACAAATGATAATCTCGCCTTTCAGAATCCCTTACTGGTTGTGATACCATAAATGTTGATGATCACCTGTGCACATATCTGTTAAATTATTGGTAAAGTACATTACACCTTATGAATAGACGATGGAGGCCATATAAGTACTTAGGCTGACTCTAAAATGAACTAATTGTATATGCAATTACTGCATGTCTGAGGCACGTTTGCATCATATTCAAGTGTGAAATGGGAGGCTTCCTAGTTCAAAGCTAACCTTGCTTAACTTTGCTCATTTGAACATGTAGTGGGACAGATTCTATTACTGTACTGTTAAATATTCATGGACACCATCAAAGACTCAACATTTTATACTTGGGGTGAACACATGACTCACCCCCTTTGCCTGAGACCTTTCTTGGTGTTTCTCTTTTTAATGCTATCTTTTGAGTAAAGACACAGTAATTGGAAGTTCCCAATTTATAAAAAATTAAATGAACAGCCCCACTGCACCTAGGGATGAATACATTATGGACAAAAAACTGTCACCACACAGTAATGGTCTCCTTTTTGTTCCTCTTTTATGAAGTTTACTGTTACCAATTGGCTCATTAACATGCAGTTTATATTTTTTTTTACAAGAAGCGGTGAGGTTCCTTCCACCATGTAGTACGCTTTCTCAGAGGCACCTGGCAGATGGCAAGTTTACATCACTAACTGCTATGAAGTATTGAGAAATAACAAAATAATAGAATATTTGAGATTCCCAAATTTTCAATTTCCAGTACAAGAACAGTAGCCCACACAACATGTTTTAATAACACCTAGCTCTTATAAAGAACCTGAGCTGTGGCCCTGACCCTTTATTATGAAAAATAAAGATACACAAATGCTCCATATCAGACTTTAACAGTGGGTACAGCCACATGAGACGTTATATAGCTGGCGCTATACAAATAATAATAATAATAATAATAATAAATAATTAATACTGCAATTGGGGAAGCCTTATCCCAGTTTGGGCACTGTTGCCATGAGATGCAGTGGCTCATGTGCCCAGCAGCTGCCAAATGTTCACCTGGTCTTGGGGTGGGGTGGGAAGCTGGCTGCTAAGCCCACATCTTCTAAAAGAGATCAAGGATGCAGGGCGTAGCAGCCTTACCCAACGTGAGATAAAGCTGCCCAAATCACAGTAGCATGCTGCCACTTGTGGACCCAGTCCCCATTTGTCCCACCCTGAGGTGATGTCTGCCATGGGGCTTTGAGCAGCGGGCATAGTCACCATTCTTGTGTGGCCATGTCACAGCCAGGGCAGGATAGCGGGTGAGTCAGGAGAGGTTGGGTGGGGTGGGGCTGGGCCAACAGAAGTCCGCCTGCCAAGTTTCCCTGTGCCAGGAGGGGAAGACAGGGGGAGGGGAAGGACCATCTACCCTGCTCTTCCCACTGGCCCCAAAGTGTGGCAACTGCAATTGCCTGCCCTGGGGCACACAGGGATCAGTCCTGGTTGGGCTCACCTGGCTGTACCCAGTGATAGATGGTATAGTATCCAGGAGCTTGCAAAGAAAATCATTCATGGTACATGTCCCATGTTCCAAGTCCTTAGAGGTAGGGATGTGCAAATAGAACGCGGCTCGGATGTTCGGGCGTTAAGTCGTTGAGTTCGAAACCCGAGTTCGGGTTCGGTTGTTCGGCTCGTCGGAGTTCGGTTTGACCGAGTTCGGCTGAACATCTGAAAATAACGCTATCGATACCGATATCAATTCTTTTTCAGTATTGGTATTATTTGGCCCTGAAACCACCCCATGTCTCCTCCCCTGGTGCCAGGAAGTCTGCCCGTCAGCTGCCTCCCCCTTCCAGACACGTTTTCCCCACCCAAAATCACGTTTTTCCTGCCCCCGAACTCATCCAAACTCATACGAACTTTTCTGAACTGTTCAGCAGCTCCAACGTCCGGTTCGGATTTTCAGTTCAGTCATCCAAACAGGCCGAGTTTGGCCCAAACTCCGAACATCCGAACCGCGTTCGCACATCCCTACTTACAGGTCAACACCCCAAGATCACTGCAAGGGATTCAGCATCAACAATAATCTCCAAGGATGGCAGCTGATGTCAAGTCAGAAAAGCCTAGTGTGGCCATCTCCATCTCTACAATAAGTCTTTCTCACAGAAAATTTCTTTTCAAGAGAGCCTTGACTGCTTTCATTCTTTCAGGCCCCTGCTGGGCTACTGGGCTCCACTTCTGGATCTCAGCTCTCTGCCCTTATTGAGATCAAGCTGCAAACTGACTGAGTCCTTGGAGATTTGCTCTCCTATACGTCCATGAGAGTTGTGGCCATGGAAAAGACAGTTACCCTTAAAGGGCCATTATCCTCAAAAGGTGATATTTACCTTCTTTGGGATTACCAACCACTTACCCTCTTCCTGGGTTCCCTATTGGCCCCACATTAACAAGATGAAAGGTAGTATTACCCTTAATATTCAGTGGATCCTTGCTGGTTCCCATGTGATATATATCTCACACAACATGTGCTGCATTACTCACAATCTACTTTTCACAAAACAATTCTTGCAGTTTCCATATGCTCTCATTCACAATTAACAGAAATCCAACAGCTTATCCAATACTCGTCTTTACACAAAGATATACTGTATAGTACAAAACAGTAACTGGATAGTTTCCCATTTCATTCACACATTATCCCTTGCTCTGAAAGTATGTGCTTGAAAAGGTAAGTATCATTATTTCTACTTTGCCGATGGGAGAAGTGTTGCACAGAGAAGAAGTGAAATGTTCAAGGTCTCAGAGCAGGTGGGTTGCTGAGCCAGAACTAGAGTTCAGATCTCCCGAGTCCTAAACCCAAGTCCTGCAAACATGCATACATGCCCACCTCCGCCCATTGCACACGCTCAGAGCAACAAGAAAAACAGCAATTGCTCCATGTGTGTAGATGGGTGGAGATGGGTGTGTGCCTGTCTACACCCTCCCCCCACCCACTGCACCGGCATGAACACCAAAGACCCACCCCTCCCACATGGTCATTTTAAAAGGGTCTTAGTTTAAAGCAAAGTCAGGGCTGCCTAAAGTTGTTCTGACTGGTAACAGTATGTGAGGGACTGCTATCACTAGACATCTGTCAGACATAATGGCTCTTTGGTCCCATCGTCTATACCAAGTATTGTGCTATGAATGGCTTACCGATGTACTTTTTAAATGGGTGGTGGGTGGGTGGGTGATCAGTGGTTGGAGCACCACTGTGGGGTCAATGGTCAGGAGAAGGGTGCAACAGGCACACACTCACCTCCACCCATCCACACACACAGGATCTTTTCTAACGTGTGCGTGGGGGGATGGCTGGGTGTCCCAGTGGGTGGGCAGTGCATGGGGGTGCATTCCTATGGACCCCACCCACCTCTACACATCTCCATGCACAGAGCATCTGGCATTGGCGCCTATTGCTGTGTGTGGGTGATGGGTGGAGTTGGGTGGAGCGTGAGAGTGTGCATGCACCACCACCCACCTGCCACGGTGTTCCCACAGATGCCCACCCATCCCCCCGCACCCAACACAGTTTTCAAATGGACACACACACCCCACCTGCACAAGTGTACGAGACGGGGTGGGGTGGGGTGGAGGGGTGTCCTGTTTGAAAGGGACAGAGAGTAACCTGCCTTCTCACCAGTTGCTCCGTGCATGGATGATGGGTGGAGGTGGGTGGGTTGCAGGAGGATGCACACACATAAACCATGATGGTCACACGGGCGGCACCCAGGCTTTCACACGCAGTGGATCGGCATGTGCATGCGTGGGTCTGTTTCATGTAAAAAGGGCCAGAGTAGCTACACTAGCCCCTTTGCCTCCAGATAGTGTCCACATATTTGTGGAACTACTAAGGCTGATTAAATCTGTTTTCTGGATCTTTTGTACTACTACACTTCTGAGCACGAATAAAGTTGAAAGAATCAGGCTCTTACTAACTTGAAAATAATGCCACAGCATTTACTTAGAACTCCTTAGAGAGACTTTCAATGCATCTTTTAGTACATTTACCTTCTGGAAAGTGCGCTAAATTTATTTATATCTAGTGTACCTCTGAGTCACCTGCACAGGTGTAGATGTTGTGACTGACATTAAACAATACAAACAAAGCCTGCAGTGTGAATCAGCAAAGAAGTTATTTTGCTTTCTCAAGTGATTCTGTATTTCGGCTATATTTGGGAAATTCATAGTGTTCAGTTGCCCAGAAGCTCATACAGATTTCCATCCAAATAGTGTGAAACTACAAGACAAAACATCTGTAGCACAATTGGCACCTCCTAAGCCTCCTTTGTAATCACAGATCCTCTATATTTTTCCATCTGGACAAATCCCTTTTTGCTTCCAGTTGAATTGAATGCATTAAAATGCATTTACAATCTGTCAAGGAACTCAGCCTCATTCTATAGTAATTAAAAGAGTGAGAATAGGAATTAAAAATAGTCACAGAGGCACCCATAACAGATTAGCTCTATATGGAGATCTAAGGGTGATTTCAGACGTTACGGGCAGCCAGTTCACCACAGTGGATTCCCGGTGGGGGCGAACAAATCAACCACCCTCCCGGGGCCAATAAAAGCCCCGAACAGACGTGACGGGACCGGGACCACGGATGGGAATCGGGCCGCCAGATCATGAACCGGGGCAGCGCAACAGACGTTACGCCGATTCCCAGCCATGGTGAGCACACCAAGAATCCCCCGGGAAGGGGGACATGGCCGCCTGAGGGCAAACGAAGCCAAAAGGCACTAAAGGGAACACCCACACAAGGGAAACGGGAAGGGAGGGGGGAGAGGGAGAGGGAGAACAGGCACCCAGGTACCACACACAGCAGGCACACACACACACCACGGGGACTCGGGGGCACCCACAGCACCAGCACATGCCGGCCCAATCCCACACAACCACAACCACAGACACACACACATGGGCACGGAGGATAGGAAAGAAAGGGAAGGGGGGGACACGGGCTACCGGACACCACGCAAGGCAGGCCGGGCACCGGGGGTGGGTGGGCTGCAGGACCGGGATGAGGGGAGGAACAAGCACAGGGGCAGGGCGGGACACCGGCACCAGGTACATCCCACCCCACAGCAGAACAGTCCCCACGGGCACCCCCACAGCAAACACACAGTCCCAGAAAGTGGGGGCCCTGCAGCTCGGGCGAATGCCACAGCGGGCGGCCAGATGTCATAGCGAACCGGCTGGGAAGGGCCCAGAAGGCACATGCAGTCAAGGCATCCCACCGAGGGGCAAATGAACATCAGCCAGAAGAGGCAGTCTAGCACAGCAGGTCCAAGGATGGGTGGCCCCATCAGTGAAGGAGCTCGGGAGGGGCAGTCCTTGGGCCCCGGACCCCCGGGGCACACAAGAAACCCAGGAGGGGGAAGAGCGTCCAATGGATCATGCCCTGGCAGTACCCCAGCATGGACATGTGGTGGGTGATCAGGTAGTAAGTCTCGAAGGGGTCGTGTACAGACAGCCCCAACTGGACAACTGGACGGGACCATACCCGCCCCAGTGCCAACATCTCCACTGCGGAAGGCTCCGTTACACAGCAGGCTGCAGCAAGGGGCCAATGAAGATGCCCCAGCCCCAGAAGCCGGTGATACA
>QEPC01008922.1:305082-347582 GCA_003113815.1 Sphenodon punctatus
CCGCCTGTGCCCCTGCCTCCCCCGCCTCCACCTCCTCCTCTTCCTCCTCCTCCTCGCCCCTCGCTCTCTCCTCCGCCACCACTCTCTTCCTCCTCCTCCCTCCTCGCTCCAGCCCGCCACATTAGCCAGCCATGTTTTTCCCTTTAAATCTCCCTCCGGTGAGTGTGTTGCTGCCGGTTGCCTGGCAGTGCCGTTACGTGCATTGCCCACACCTGGGCAGTGTTCGACGTCCAGTCGTTATGTTTTGTTGATCAAATGAATGAAACTAAATCAACCACGCTCAATACCAGCGCGGGGTCAATTTCAACCACGCTTCTCGGGCTCCCCGCACCAATGAGAACTGAAATGAAACTTAAACCTTAAACTGAAACCTTGTGTTGTTTGTGATTCCCCCCCAATCCCATAGATAGCTAGATAGCTAGATAGATAGGTTAGAGACAGTAGTTAGTGATTTAGTTAAATATTAGATAAAAAAACTAAATAAAAAAACCCATATAAAACCAAAAAAACCAAATTAAAAAACAAAAAACCATATAAAACCAAATGAAAAACCAAAAAATTATTTAAAAAAAACAACCCATAACAAAACATTTCCCTAATGACCAAACCGAACAGCCGAACCTGACGAACTAACCAAACGGACAAGCCGAACGCAGCTGAACCGAACCGTGATCTGTTCGCCCATCCCTACTTTCCATCACAGTGAAGAGAAGGAACTCATGCCACACAGATACATTGTACTTCTCCTTGCTTTTCTTCTAAATCTTCTTACAATCTAATAATCCTGAACTCTCTGTTGCCCTTGGCCCTGAACAAAACCATGTGAAAAACTCAGGTTTCAAACTGGTAGCCCCAGGGTTTGTGGGCAATGGACAGCTCCACAGAAACATTATTGCACCTAAACCTGGGCCCTGGGTCCAAGTTGAGGTCCTTCTGTTCTTCACATACCACTTCCCCCTGCTTGCTGATCAGTGCCTATCCCCCTTCCCACTAGGGATGTGCGAACATGGTTCAGATGTTCAGCGTTTGGACCGAACTCAGTCTGTTTGGGTGACCAAACCGAACGTTCGAACCAAACTCAGAAACTACCGAACAGTTTGGTCGCATTCGGGTGAGTTCGGATGTGTTCGGGTGGGAAAAATGTGAATGGAAGTCCCATTCAGGTGGAAAAAACATGACTGGAAGGCCCAGGGAGGGGGAGGTAGCTGAAAAACAGACTTCCTGTTACCAGGGGTGGAGAGGTTTGGAGTAGCAGCCAACCTGACCAATCACCATATTTTTTCTCCTCAGACCACTGGCTTGGCAGTCTGTGATTGGACATGGAGGAAGGAGGGGCAGGGCTAGGCTTCACAGAGCTAATGGGACTTGTGGTAAGGTGGGCACAGCAAGTAAAAAAAGTAATTGCCCTCCACTCCTTCCAACACCTTCTGAGCTAGCCACTGATCCTGTCAGCAGGCTTTTTCAAAAGTCTCCCTCTCCTAGGAGTTTGTGTACCTCCCAATCCATTGCCATCCTCCTCCTATTTCGACCATACCACACATTTACCTTCCTAGTATCATTTATTTAGATTAGATTAGATTAGATTAGATAGATTTGGGCATTATTTTTATTTTTTACCCACCCCTGTGTTCTTTCTCCCTACCCTCCATTGAATCTTCCCCCTCCTCCCACTATATATTCCATGCCTGATTCCCTTCCTCTGTTTTTGGATTTATTTAGAGTAGCATTAGATTGATTTAGGTGAGCTGTTTGTATTCCCCACCCCCCATCCCAATGGATAGATAGATAGATAGATAGATAGATAGATAGATAGATGTAGGAGTTAGCTTAGTTATAGAAATAGATAGAGATAGTGTATAGTGATTCTGATTCAGTTTTATAGTGTGTTTGTAGGACTAGGCCTTTGTAGTTATTAGATATTCCATTTAGTTCCATAGGTTTTAGAATAGGTTTTCGGACCAAATGGCCGAACATCCGAACGACGTTCTGTTCGCACATCTCTACTTCCCACTCCATAGGTCTGCCAAGTAGGGAAAGGATGCTCGACAGCACAGTGGTCCTTCCTGTTTCCTAGTCGGCTCCTGACCTGTCTCTGTTCCAGTCTAAACCTGAGCCTGTTCCTGATGTTCCTGAGTGTGATGATGATCTGTGCTTGTTCCTGACCCGAGTCTTTTTTTGTTCCTGCCTGAATCTGTTCCAGACTCTGCTCTTGAAGCCAACCCTGACTGCAGTTCCTGGCCTGGTCCTGCTCCTGCTCCACCCTTGTCTGAAGAGTTTCTGAAGTATGTCCTGGACAACCCAGTTGTTAATTGGCTGAGAGACAGGCACACAATTCCACAGTTTAGTGCCACATCACATATTGGTGGAGATGCTGTCTACACAATGCATTGCAATTGTTTATCAAGTGTGTATTTCTAATTTCTAGGAATATATTATCACTGCTAAATATTTATAGACATTTGGATGAAATGTGTGTGCTTAATCTGCCATATTTCTCAGCATCTCAGAAGTACACATTTCTCCCTGTGTTACCGATCCATTACCATATGTTTCATTTCCACAAGCATCCAGATGCTCTTTTTCTGGAGACTAGCAAGCAGATTCATTACAGAACTCTTTCCCCTTAATAACTTCAACTCCGTTCTCTTCAGTTATCAAATTCTTTACACCTGCCATTCTCCACTCTTCCTAATTGACTTGATGTGGTAAGGTCTAAGCTGTAGAGAAAGTCTATGCACATATTCTCAAATATAAAATGTCATTTTCATCCTTAAAACTTGCAGGTTTGAACATCACCACCACTCAAAATATTTCAGAACTGGAAAACCTAGCTAATTATTGTTATGGGTACAACCTCTGCTATCAAAGTAAATAGGAGATGAGCCATTAGCTTGGAAGATTGCCTCATATAGCTTTATTGTAGTGCAGTAGCTGTGCTAGTAACAATGGACATGGGCCTCAGCACAGGGGGCTTGATGTACGCTACGGTCCATATGTGGTGGGCGGGGGGAGGGTGTAGATGGGCGCACACCCATCTACATCCAGCTCCACGCATCAACATGCATGGAGCAACCACTGTTTTTGCTGGTTGCTCTGTGTGTGGGGGATGGGTGGAGGTGTGTGTGCATGTGTGTGTGCGGGAGCATGAACGCATGCACATGCCCCATCCCCCACCTGCCATGGAGTACACAAGCGGCACCTGCACATGAGCACCCAGATGTCTGGGTGTTCATGCGTGGGTGCCGCCCATGTAAAAAGGGCCAATGGATGCAGCTGAAAATCAGTTTCCATTTCTATTCTAGCCTCCAAGTTCTCATTTGTTCATAGCTTTTCAAAACACCTGTACTAGATGATTACCATTTTCCATGCTTGGTTTCTGAATGTAGATTTCTGAATGTAGATTTTTTTCTGTGAAACTAATTCTGAAAATGATATAATTCCAAGAATGACATTAATTAATTTAATTTTCAAGACTTTTAGAGTATATTCTGGATCAGGGGTGGGGAACCTATCCTCAAGCACTAAAAGTGTGAGCTCAGGTCGAAATCAGAGATGAATAAACATGCACTCAAGGATGGCAATGGAAATATGGGGTGATTTCAGATGTGACGGGCGGCCACTTTCACCATGGGCCTGGGGTGGTTTGGATCATGGCCGGGGGTGAAGGGGCGTGCCAACAGACATACGCCCCATTGCTCCCGGCTGTGGGGACTGCCAAACCATGGCCTGTGGTGAAAGCGGCCACCCGTCATGACTAAAGCGGCACACACCCCTGGAGGGGGCAGGGCCGCGTGGCGCAGCATGCTGCCACACGGCCCCACCCCCTACGTTCCCCGGTGGCCCTCCCTCCTCCCGACAGGCAGCCACTGCCACAACCACAGGTGGGGGTGAATTCCATTGACCGCAGTGAATGGTAAGTAAACAGAAGTTACTTTCCGTTCACCATGGCCGTGGTGGCCTTTCATCACACTTCTCGACCCCCTCACGTCCAGAGGTCCAGAAGGATAGTGAATGCAAACACAGGCCGCATTTGACTGTGGTGAACATTTGGCGGCGAGCAAACAAATGTTCACCACAGTCAAACGTGGCCCGTGTTTGACTGTGGTTCAAGCGGGGTGAATTTCAGGCTCGTAACGTCTGAAATCCCCCATGGTATATATTCATGCTCTAGACCCTTTTCTTCCTTCCCCTAGCCTGACCATACCCTTTAAGCATGTGCACACACTCATGCGCGTATCTCCTGCTCAGATGAGGGAAAAGATTCCCCAGCCCTGTTCAAGATAATGCCTGCTATATTCTTGTAGACTGGAATTTCACATGAATCAATATGGAAAACCCTTTTTTCACTGGTACTGCAAGAGCTAGATTGAATTAAATGCCATTTGGAAGTTATAAAAGGTTGGTGAGGGTTTTACCTTTGGTTTTGTATTGTATGAAAATTGAAAAGCTAAGGATGATTTATTTGAACTATGCAAAGTAGATGGGCTATTTATGGGTAACAATTGGAAAAGGTAATATTATTATTATTATTATTATTATTAACAACAAACATTTATATAGCACCAGCAGTGTACCTAGCACTTTACAAAGTAATAAAATAGACACGGTCCCTGCCCCTAGGGCTTACAATCTGAGAGACAGGAGCTGGGGGAGAGACTTAGGAAGGGGAACAGAGGGAGAGACAAGGGGTCTAACATTCATGAAGATGCGAGGTCTCAAGTGCACGTACTTGGCTTGGTTACGATGAGAATGACAGCAGGCAGGTCCATGTTGCAAGGATAAGGGTAAACCGATCGTAGGTATAGGAATAGTGGCTCAGCAGGATAAAGAGTCAGACAGAGCAGAGCGAAAGAGGTGAGTTTTAAGGAGAGATTTGAAGGTATGAAGGGAGGGGGCAAGGCGGATGTGGACAGGGAGGGAGTTCCAGGCATGGGGGGCAGCAAGTGAGAAGGGACGAAGGCGCTTAGGGGAGCAGGGAAGGCGTGGAAGGGTGAGAGAAGGGACAGAGGAGGAGCGAAGTGCACGGGCTGGAGTATGGAGGGCGATAAGTGCAGAGAGGTAGGGGGGAGCAAGGTTGTGAAGAGCTTTATAGGTGAAGACTAGGAGCTTGTGCAGGATTCGTTCAGGAAGGGGAAGCCAGTGAAGCGAAGAGAGGAGGGGCTGCACATGGTCGAAGCGACTGGCGAGGTAGATGACCCTGGCAGCAGAGTTTTGGACAGAGATGAGGGGAGAAAGGTGAGACCGGGGAAGGCCAGTGAGAAGGAGGTTACAGTAATCGAGGCGAGAGATGACCAGAGCATGAACAAGAGTTTTGGCAGACGAGACAGAGAGAAAAGGGCGAATCTTAGCAATGTTATGGAGGGAGAAGCGACAGGATTTAGCAACAGAGTCAATGTAGGGTTTAAAAGAAAGGGGTGAGTCAAAGATGAAGCCTAGGCTACGGGCTTGGGGGACAGGCATGATGGTGACTCCATCAATAAAGATGTGAAATCGCAATAATTTTATTTATATCAGTGACATCTCAAAGACTGAGGTTTAGCAGGTCTTAACATATGGAATGCTAATATTTTTTTCTTTAGGATTACTAAATCTGGAACAGTCCCAATCACATGTTCACACAAGAATTCAACTTTATTCTAATATTATTAATACTTGCAGGTGCTAAAGAAAGTTGGGGACATTATGAATAAATTAAAGCTTTGTTCTAGTGGTATGAATGAAATATCATAATCTCCTCCTACATTTATTAAGTGTAATATACTTAAAATTGATTTAAAATGTAAATTTAGTTAAACTAGTTCAATTTTCTATATGAACACTTGCGTCAATTTAAACCTGGCTTGTATCAGCTCACTTGTGTCTGTTGTACCAGTGTAAATAAAACAGTTTACTATGGGCATATTTAGGTAAGACTGTGTTTCTCTTGGACTTTTGAGTCTGGGAGAAAAAAACTCACGGGGGGGAGGGTCTAGACATTCACCCCCTGCTACCGGAAGTCGGCTGGGCACCATAGGAAACAACGGGCGCTGGGAAACTCGCACATGCTTGAAGAGCTGAACTTGCAAAACCCCAATATTGATGTTCAAGTCTGGATCTCCAATGTGAGTGTCCTGGTGTCCGCTGTTTCCAATGGCACCTAGCGGACTTCTGGTAGTGGGGGGGGGGGCACATCCTCCTCCCCCCACCCTTATGCAAGTTTGTTTCTCATGGACTCAGAAGTTCGGAAGAAACATGGGTTAGTCTAAAACCACCCTATGAGACCGTTAATAAAACTGGTACAACTTTGTTTGATTGTTTAGAAGCCTAAGTCCCATTGACTTTAGGTAAGACTTAGATAAGGGGAAATAGGCTTTTATAAATCAACTTCTGTTTAGAAGCCTGAAGTCCAATCCATACCCAATGGAACCCAGTCAAAAGGACTGAGGTGGCTTGGGTTCACCACTTTAAGTGTCCTCACTGTGCTGTGATGACACAGCACGCTGTGGATCCCTTTTTAGATGTGACTCCACCTCTGGCTAAGCATCATGAGGGTCATCAAGATCCACAAGAGTTAGGCCCACCGCAGCTGCATTTTGGCTACATCAGGACCTCAAAGCAGGTCCTTACCTCTATTGACTTTGAAAGGGAATTTGGCACCAAATGGCCATTTTGCCACTGAAAATTACCCAAGTTGTTCATAAAAGCGGGACTTGAATTCCTTAATCATTTTAGAAAATTGTACCACACTCTGGGGACCGATTCCATGGCCAGCAGAAACCATGCAGTTGCACAACCCGTGTGAGGACGTGCATGCAAATTGTGCGCAAGTCCATAGCAGAGACATTGTTCTGTACGGATCCTGCACAGATCCCACATGGATCCCACATGGATCCTAGGCAAATTCTGCATGGAGGAGTTTGAGATTGCGGCCAATAAAAATAACAACAGTAATTCTTTATCCATGTGGGAAAACAGTGACAGTTCAGTTTTATAATTCTATACACAAATACACACACACACACACACACACACACACACACACACACACACAAAATTACCTGAGGTCCCTTGGGTATTCTGGGTGGTGACGATGGAGAGGGCATTCTCAGTGGCTGCACTGCAGCTGTGGAACTACCTTCCGGTGGAGGCCTGGGTGGCCCCAGACCTCCCTGCATTTCGACTCTAATGTAAAACCTGATTGTTCTGCCTGGCTTTCGACAAGGGAGTGAAAAAAGTGATTCTGAAGACTGATAGGACACCATTGGGAGCACTCCTATCATCCCACACACTTCCTGTAGCTGCCTCCCTGCTATTCCAATCCCTATTGGCTCTCTCTGACTTATTCCATATCCTCTCCTGTTTCTTTTTTATCATTACACACACACACACACACACACACACACACACACACACTTAGGGCGCTTTTAAATGATCCAAAAAACGCAGCTGATCCTTTAATCAGCCGCCTTTCTTTGTGATCGTTTAAATGTTTGGCCCGGTTTGATGCCAGATCTTTCCTGCATCAAACTCCCTATCCTTTGACTCCCAATAGCCTCCCTCCATATTATTCCATTTCTTCCCCTGTGCTGTTGTTTTTTGTTTGTTTCTTTTTTATCATTACACACACACACACACACACACACACACACACACACACACACACTTAGGGCGCTTTTAAATGATCCAAAAAACGCAGCTGATCCTTTAATCAGCCGCCTTTCTTTGTGATCGTTTAAATGTTTGGCCCGGTTTGATGCCAGATCTTTCCTGCATCAAACTGGCAGAGGATTCCTGCCCCCCTCACTTGCATCCATGGGAACCACTGCGTTCCCTGGTTTGCAATCAGGGGGAGGGGGGGAGGAGGGGGAAAGCTAATGAAAACTGCCTCCTCCAGGCACGCTGACAAACCCCCTCCCCCCTCTAAAGCCCCCAGCCAGTGATTAAATTTAATCACTGGCTGGGGCAGAGAAGACGGCTTCTCCCAAACCCAGCTTTCTCCCAAACCCACTTTGGAGCCCTCTTCTCCAAAACGCGCTTGGGAGAGCGCACGTTTAAAAATGCCCTTAGTCCTGTTCCCTATCATAGATACAGCTCATTGTATTTTTCAGGACTCTTAGGTTCTCTGTGAGGGGAGTGAGGGCTATTGGGTTAGAGAGGGGGCTGGCAGGTGAAGTGACTCCTCAATGTCAGTTCCCCAATCCCACCATGCCAAGTGACTCACATGGCAGATGGCCAGCACCCTTAAGTCAAAATGATGCCCTGGCTACCCAGCCCCCACATGGCAAGTGTGCTGCCTGTGCCAGCTCTGCACCCCTCACACACCAAGCAGCCCCCCATGTCACAATCCCTCCATGCCAAGTGACCCCCGTAGCAGCTGTCCAGCACCCTTAATTCCAAGTGATCCACTAAGGCAGCTCCCCAGTATCTTCCATACCAAGTGATCCCCCATGCAGCTCCCCAGCTCCCCCCATGCCATGTGACCCCCCACCAAGCAAGCTCCCCCAAACTCTCCAAATGTCCATGTTCTGAGTAACCCCCATGCAGCTAACCAAGATGCGTGATACGGAAAGGGTTAGAGGAGGAAAAGTAATGGAAAACACACTGCACATACAAGACGTTATGAATGCCGGACACAAATTAAAGTGTTGGAGCACTTCCTTGTGGGTACCATTCATTATTCCTGTTCATATGACAAGAGCTCCCAGGGTTGTGGGGGAGGGTTCTTGCTTGCTGCTCCAGTGTTTTGGAACTCCCTTCCCTCAGAGGTTCATTTGAGCGCAAGCCTTAGCGTCTTCCAGAGTTGGTGTAAGACTTTTTTTATTTGAAAAGGCATTTGGCGTGTGGAGATAGGGAATGGGATGGGTTTTCATGAGTGGCTTTGGGGTAAGGGTGTGAGAGGGGGTTGGGTGGGGAGATGGTATTGGGTAGGTTTTGTGGAGATGGATTCAGGGGGGGGGAGCGGGTTGTGTATTAGTTTTAAATGTTTTTATGGATTGTAAGCCACCCTGAGCCTTGAAGAAGGGTGGCATATAAATAAATTAAATAAACTCTGCATTGACTAGCATGGGAAATTAACTGCCCATGTGTGACATTATGAACTCTCCCATAGACTAACATGGGGAATTAACCGTGCGTGAGTGGCTTATGAACTCTCCCACTGACTAATATGGAAATTAAGAAATTTACAACTTTTAAACTACCAGATGGATTCTGAAAATTCAAAGACATTTCATCCTTGCCACTGCTCCTTTTAGTTTCCTTCTAACTAGTTTCCTCCTTTTAGCATAGTCTCCCTTTTTAAAGTTAAATGTTACTGCGGTAATTTTATTTACTATTCTCCCTTCCAGTAATTAAGTCAACTCTAATTATATTCTGATCACTATTGCCAAGTGCCTGTTACCCCTTGTACCAGGTCCTGCACTCGATTAAGGACTAGATCCAAAGTAGCTCCTCCTCTTGGTTGGGTCAGTCCCATGCCCCATGGATCCCATATGCACCCCTGGAAACCGTGCGCACCTTAATTGCAGGCACATTGTGCCACATGGAAATCACATGTATGCGCGCACACGGGATGGTGCGTGTGGGATCTGTGGGGAATGGGATCGGCCCCACTGGTTCCAGGAGTAGCTGCTCCAAGATGCAGTCATTTATGGCATCTACCTCCATATCATGCCCAGAGGAGATATTCAACAGTCAATATAAGGATAATTGAAATCACCCATTATTATTATGTTACTGACTTGAGTAGACGGAAAATATTAAAGTCCACTAAAAAACAACAACATTCCCCTGCCCCACAATGCCTGTTCCCATCTGCCAAACAGAAAGGTCTGACATTACTCGGGTTCAGGCTTTGATGAGCCTCCAGGGTAAGGGACTTCCATAATTGAAGAGCAGCCACTGAGAACACCTCCTTACATGTCCTTGCTCTACAGACTTTACATGCCAGAGATACTTACAAGAAGGCATTCCTGGCTGACTCCAGGGGTTCCGATGGAGACTAGGGAAGGAGGTGGCCTTTCAGATACATGGGCTATGAATGCTGGTCTTATTGCTATATTCAGAATTGTGTTGATTTGTTCAAGATAAGATATATACCTTTTTTGGTACACATGTTAAAGAGATGGAGGGCAGTGTGGCACACTCTCAACAACAGAAGATGGACTAATAAAAGTTCTCATCTGAACTACTTTGTCTCGATCTCTTACATTTGGGACCAACACGGCAACCACACTCCCTATAGACTGCATATTATTAAAATCATTTTTTCAGTTGATATTGTCTTAGGGTTTTGTTTGTGACAGTCCTTACAGGTTGTTTATTCTTAGAATACCATCCTGACTCCATTGAAGTCAGTGGGAATTTAGCCATTGAATTAAAAGGTGTCAGGATTGCAGCCTTAGTTTTTAGATTTACTATTTGGGAACTTTTTAATACAAGTTTCCTTAGACTCCCTATCTTTGCAGACTTCTGTATGTTTACTTGAAGTTATGCTTTACTTTAAAAACAACAGTTTATTATTTATATTTTGACTTTGGATAAAGAAGAATTTGTTCTTCATCTATACAGTTACATTTGACTGCCACACAGACTGTGGTTTCTTGCCCACATTACGGGAAGGGGGAACTTAGATGAGGCAAAATCACAGCGGGGAAACTCATGTGAAGCTCTGCTTGTGGGCACGGAGGGTAAAAACATCATCAGGTGATTTTTCATGAAGATTTCACTCACGGATTACAGGGCTGGATTTTGAGCCCTGACATCCATGAGTGAAATCACTGTATGTTTTTATTCCCCATGCTCATGAGCGGAGCTTCATGTGAGTTTCCCTGCCATGATTTTGCCTCACAGAAGTTCCCCCACTTCGCGTAACATGGGAAAACAGCCTGATTGTTAAGGCTCTAAGTACACAGTTGCTTAGTGCTCTCCTTCTTACCTGGCATGAAACTGTTACCGTTCCACTAAGTCCCAAGTCCAGTGTTCTCAAGAAGTCTGTTATTTAGTAAAAGTTTGGAGCCCGGTATGAAGCAAAACATTGACTGGAATTATAACTTTTTAAAGATCAATGAGAATGATGTGAGCAAAATTGATTACTTTAAAACAGGGGTGGGGAAACTTTCCCAACCAGGAACCACTTTGAAAAATTAGTACAAGCTCCAAGGACTGCATAGAAGTTGGGGATTAAGGGATGCACTCAAGAAGATGAGGGTCCATATCATGGATCTGTGCCATAGACCTGTCTACCCATCCTTGTGTGCATTCCCTCATTTCTGATTCCTTATGCTGAGCTTGGTTTTCTGTGCTCGGGAGTAGGAACGGGATCCAGGGGCCAGATCCAAGAAATGGAATAAAAGCTAACTGTGGGTTGCATTTGAGACTTTAAGATCTGGGTTTTAAATGGTTTTGATCTAACTAAGGGTGTTTTTTAGATGAGACATTTTTCTTGAGGACTTGTGAAGTCCAGGAGAAAGAAATTCCTGGGAGGCGTTCACCTGCGAAACCAGAGGTTTGCTTGCGCCATTGAAAATAATGCAATCGTGCATGGACAGAGATGTGGATTTATGAAACCCTGATATCGAGGTTTCATAAGTCCACGTCTCTATCCATGCAGGAGTACACTGTTTCCAATGTTGCTGGTAAATTTCCAGTTTTTCAGGCAAATATCTAACCCTCTCCTTGTGGGAATTTCTTTCTCCCAGACTTCACGTCTGTGAGAGAAGAGTCTTGTCTAAAAAGGCTCTAAGAAAATGTCTGAGACTAAATATAAATCACATACCAGAATAACAGTGATTTTCAGTGATACTTAAAGGAAAACACAACCTGATCAAAACTTTTCTTTTTGCATTAGATTAATGTTATTTAGTCTCTTCTTGCAATGCAAAACTTTGTGTGTGTGTGTGTGTGTGTGTGTGTGTGTGTGTGTGTGTGTGTGTGTATAGAACAAAAAGGAATGTTTTCTGATGGCACATTGGGCATCTTTAAACGTAACATTAAAACGAGTCTCAAACTGTGTTTGGGATATTGACATGACACTGGTTGTGCCTCATGTTCAAAACTGCCCCATGTTTAGACATGCACCCAATTACGGAGCACCCTACCTTCCCTCAGATTGCAGGCACAGTTTCCTATGGATGGGATTTCTAAGTAGCTGTGAAAGCACTTTCTTCTGTGCTTTGTCTTGCAGAGTAGATGTTTAATGTCCCTGGCAGAGGTTCCTGCCTTGAGGGAAATGCAAACATGTTTGCAGCAGGAGGTAATTTCAGGCATGCTTTCATAGCAAACAAATGAAAAACTGACTTTACAACTCCCTTTCAACTGGCACTTTTATTTATGTTGTTTCCTTTGAGGGAAATATTGCTTGTTCTTCATTAGCATTGAACTGGGCAGACCCGAGTCCCCTCTAGAAAACACAGTATTCTACTGATCCGATAACCAGAAGTTGATGCAAACACACCACTCAATGTCCGCGATCCCATGCCCCGCAGATCGTGTGTGCGTGCACACGTGCACATGCTTACGCACAGTTTCTGCAGGGCAAAATGTGGATCTGCACAGTTTGTGCGTGGTTTACGCATGTGCATGCGAGCATGCAATCCATGGAGCATGAAATTGAGCCCACCATATTTAAACATTACACTCCCAACATGTTCATGGGGAACACATGAATTTGAAATAGCAAAGCAAACGTGTTCACATCCTGGGTTTACCAGAAGCCCAACACGTGGATAAAACAATGTTCAAATCATTATGCTGCTTATACACAATGCTCAAACATGTGCTGGGGTCATTTGCCACCTGACCTGTGTTATGTTTAAAGGTGTCCATTATTTCCCAGGAATTATTTCAGAAGTTCTTTCTGGAATATAGATTGTCTCACCTTTTTGGACTAAATGCAGCTCATTTTGTTGTTGTTGTTTTTTGCCTTGATGTAGGTCAGGTCCGACTACTGACTCCATGTATTAAAACATTCAGAGAGTTCCCACATGTTTTCTTGAGGATAAATGTATGAAAATAAATAAATAAAATAAATAAATAAATAAATAAATAAATAAATAAATAAAAGATCACCAATCAAAGGATCAGTGTAATGAATTAGAATGGAAATAAACAAAACAGGAACATCTACAGTAGCATTTACAATTAAGAGTCCTAAATGTTCTGTCCTTTTTTCATTCATTTATGCCAACGAATGTGATGAACATGTACTATTGCTTGCTGACCAAGACCTTACTAGACTTCTAAATATTCTAATAGTCATGATTACTCTTTAAGCTCTATCAAACTAGTGAATTTAGTTGACTCCTGAAACGACAAGTTAAGACAGAGAACTTCACAAACTACTGGACAAAAGAATATGTAGTACAAATTGTGCTGACATGTAGCTGATGACAATCACTAATTAGCCAGACTAGTTGTACACATCATCTTGAAACAGACTTCTATGGATGTTTTTACACAGACGCTGTCACAGGCCCGGTGAGTGGAGGTGTGTGGAGATGGGTGGGTGAACATAACCACTGAACACCCAACGGCGCTGAGCAGGGAGACATTTACACAGACACTGCTGTGGGGGGGTTGTAGGAAAGAAGGGAGGGGCTGGCACACACCCATCAGGAACACACACACCCAGGGCAATACCGAGCAAACACCCATAATGCTTACACGGACCGCCCGTACACTGAACGGGAAAACCAGCCCCAGCACAGTGACGTTACAACATGGCAGAGCGACGGCAAACAAAGCTGTAGCACACAGCCATGCCCTTACACTGCCGGACTCTGAGCGGGCAGGGGAGGAGGGAGCTGGAATGTCAATAGATACAAAGAAGCAGCCCCTGTCAAGCCCCGAGACACAGGCCAGACAGCTGGGCACCACGGACCCCTCGGAACCCAGACCATACCTGCACACCACAGTGCACACAAACACACAGGGAAACTCAGCAGGACGAGGGAGAAAGGGGACCCCAACTGGAGGAGGTGGGTCGGGAGTGAGCACAGTCACTGGGAAGAACAGGGGAGTCCCAAAATGGGTGGGGACCACACCAACTCCCCCTGGCAAGGACCACCACCTACAGAACCAAAACAACATGCCAGGAATAGGACAGCTGAGGTGACAGTGCCAGGAGCTAAAGTGCACAGTGGAGCCAGGATCGGAGGGCACAGGGAGTAGACGCACTTCCCAACAGACACAAACCGGCTGCAGTGCAGCATCTGGACACTAAGCATGGGGCAGAGATGCACAGGGCTCAGGATGAGCCCCACACCACAGCAGGGACAGTGAATTGGACATGGAAACGTGCGCAAACTGCGGAGGGGGTATGACCCAGATGACAGGGTACCAACGGGCAAAGCCAAAGAGGACCCACTGATACAAAGCACAACCGTGGGGGTGGGGGAACACAGGGCAAAGGACCTATGCCCTGCCAGACAACCACTCCACACCAACCAGACATGGCCTACACAGAAGGGTACAACAAAGGGAAGGCGAACACAGACACCAGGGGGAACCAAGCAAACCAAACTTTATTTATAAACCAACTAAAGCAACAGGCTCATGTCAAACAACAAACACCAACACTGAGTGGCTACAAGATGGGGTGATGGGGTAGATCTGAGCCCTCATAGGGCCTGTGACCTTGGACCTGGCTCCAGTGATCTGCTTGGGCATGGTCCAAGTGCTGTACCCACTGAAGCACATGCAGGAGCAGCTGCACCACCTCCTCCTGCTTCCTGGTCCTTTTGTTAATCATTGCCTGCACTAAAGGAGAGAAGGAGAGGGAGTGCACCAGTAGGGCAGCCTACAGACTGAAACTTTCAGGGAGCCCACACATACGGGGGGGGGAGGAGGACAGACACACACACAGGGGTAACTCATGGATCTCTTGGTAGACCCTGGCCCCAGCACAAAGCTCAACAGCCGCCCGCTGGAGCTGACAAGTCATCTCCCCCAGCCACAGCACCATCAGGAACACAATCACAGCAGCTAGAAGGGAAGAGGAAGTGGGAGATGGGAACGAGGAGCCAGCAATGACAGGGGGGAGCACCTTGGTCAACACCCAAAAGCTCACAACAGTCCAACCATTCCCACCGAGCCCTCCCAGCCACCGCCCCAGTGGCGAAGCCCAAGGGAGCGCACAGGGAGGTGGATCGTGCCTAGGGATGGGCGAACGCGGTTTGAAAGTTCGGGGCTTGGCCCAAACTCGGCCTTTTCAGATGACTGAACCCGAACCTGAATCCGAACCCAAACTGACCGAACTGAACTCAATTCCGAACGTCAAAATGACCGAACAATTCAGTCAGTTCGGATCGCATTCAGGTGAGTTCAGGTGGGGAAAAAAGGGTCACTGGAAGGTCAAACGTGACAGGCAGGGGTAGTCAGCTGAGGAGCAGACTTCCAGGCAGCAGGGGTGGAGAGGCTTGCAAGAAACAAAACTATCTGCCTCCCCCCTTCCCAACACCTTCTGAGCTAGTCACTGTTCCTGAACAGCAGGCGTTTCAGAAGGCTTCCTCTCCCAGCATTTCCCAGCTCCCCAATCCATTGCAATCCTCCTCCTATTTCACCCATCCAACCCATCTACCCCCATATTCTCATTCATTTATTTAGTTTAGCTTAGATAGATTTAGTGGTTATTTTTTGTTTTACGCCTCCCTGTGTTCCCTGTGTTCAATCTTCCTTCCTCCCTCCCCCCTCCATTGAATCCTTTCCCTCTCCCATATATTCCATCCCAGATTCCCTTCCCTTTCCCTGTTTTTTCATTTAGAGTAGGATTATTAGATTGCTTTAAGTTTCATTTCAGTTTTGTACTGAAATGAAACTTAAGCCTTAAACTGAAACCTTGTGTTGTTTGTGATTCCCCCCCAATCCCATAGATAGATAGATAGATAGATAGATAGATAGATAGATAGATAGATAGATAGATAGATAGATAGATAGACAGACAGATAGATAGATAGATATAGTAGACAGTTGTAGGAGTTAGCTTAGTGATAGAGATAGCGTTAGTGATTTAGTTTTAGTGTTTGTAGGAGTAGGCCTGTGTACTTATTCGATAATCCATTTAGTTCATAGAATTTAGAATAGTTAATAGCAGTTAGATTTAGTGTAGATAGATAGATATAATATTAGATTAAAATTTTAAATTAAAAAAACCCATATAAAAACAAGAAAGGCAAATAAAAAACCATATAACCCTCCCCCAAAACCCCCATATAAAAACATTTCCCGAATGGCCAAACCCGAACCAAATGGCCAAACCAAACAGCGAAACCCGGCAAATGAACTGAACAGATGAACCGAATGGATGAACTGAATGCAGCTGAACCGAACGGCTGAACCCGAACCGCGATCTGTTCGCCCATCCCTAATCACACCCAGAAGACTGCCCAGACTCACGATCAGGAGCCCTCCGATTATGGCGCCCCTGCATGGCTGCAAGAGTAGGAATGGGGGACCAATATGGGGTGGTAGACACAGTGCACCATGGGGTCAGAGCAAGGCCAGGCCAATAGGAACCTAAAGTAGCATATGGAGAGAAGGAAGGACCATGCCCCCTGCAGCAAGAAAAACCACCCAAGAGGGGTTGGGTCGGAGGTAGCCAGGGACTGAGCACAGTGACAAGTGACAGGGAGGGCAATGACAGTGGGCACCCGGAGCCATGCACAACCACACAGCCCCAATGCAATGCCAGCCATGCAGAAGGCTGCTCTGGGAGACAAAAAAGTCCTGAAACATGCCATGGGGCTCACAGAGCCAGAGGAACACAGCTAGGAAGAGTAACAACAGGGCAGGAAGTGAAAGACCGCGGAGGGAGTACACACTGGAGAGCCAAGAGCCCATACCATGTAACATTCCACCTGGAAGAGCTAGGAACCACCACCCATATGTATGCGCGAGGGTGCACAGGCCACCATGACAGAACAGCAAAGTGCCCATCCACACAACCCATGCAACCCCACCATCCGTGGACCCAGAACCACCAGACCAGTTGCAGGGGGTGAAAGACAGGGCCCTGCAGCATAGTAACACCCAGCTAATCTGAATCATGAGCTGAAAGAGCCTGCAAGGTGAATGGGAACTGCACATCACCAAAGCTCAGAATTACACACACACCCCTCAGATACGGCTAGCCATAACAGCAGCACACCTAGCATGCTGATGGCAAGGTGCCCCCATTGGAGCAACCATCCTGCCCTAACAATGCACCGAGCCCCCCAAGGTCCAACCCCCATAAACAACACCCATGACTCCAGCACCAGCACCTACAGCACCCGGTGGAACGAACCCACAGACACAGCAGAACAACAGAGGCAGCTAAATAAGGCCGATGTTTATTGGCACAGGGACCTGTAAGATTCTACACCAACCAGAGAGATCAGATGGCAGGGACAGGAGGGTAGCACCCCAGGGTGCACGGAAGGAGCATTTATGGTGTCCAAAGGGTTGGTTGACAGGCAGACCTGGAAGGAAAGCATCAGTAGGTAGACCCACAGAATGCACTACAGTAGACAGATGGGGAGGCAGATACATCACACAGGTGAACAGAAGCCAGAAGCAAGGTCAAGGGGGAGCAATAGCACCAGTCCATCACAGGGAGGAGGGATCCATGATGGAGGTTGCAGGAACAGCGGGGTCATGATGCTGGCATCAGGTGCTCAGGGAACACAGGCTCCTGGACAAGACCATCCCAGGCGAAGAGCCCCCAGCAATATCCACAGGCACACATATGGGCATCCACCATGAAGTGGGACAAGAGGGGGTGTCCTGTGGCAACAGCTTCTCTGACATATGAATGGCTCAACACAGCTCTCTAGGGATGTGCGAACGTGATTCGGAAGTTCGGGGTTCGGCCCAAACTCCGGGTGCCCGACCCATTTGCAAAGACTTTGAATCAGAACTGACCACCGTCCAAACTGACCGAACAAAGTTCAGGAGGGGACCGGGGGTCAGGGATAAACCCAGTTTTCCCTCCCCCTCCAGGTTGCACGGGTTGAAGGGGTGCCGGGAAGCACCTCCCCCCCGCCCAGCCTGGGATTATTTTTTTTTAACCCCACCCAACCCCAGAGCTCCAGCCCTGGGTCCAGTGGTGGAAGCAGCAGCAGCAGTGGCAGCGGGTTTGGTGGTGGTGGTGATCCGGAGTGCTTCAGGCTGCTACTAGGCCTTCCGGGTCAAACCAGAAGGCCTAGTAGCAGCCTGAAGTGATCCAGAGTGCTGCCGCCGCTGGATCCACCACCGCCACCATTGCCGCTGCCGCCGCTGAACCCAAAGTCAGGGCCCCAGCACCACCAGGTAGGTCGGTGTCCAGGTCTGGCAGCGGCAGCAGCGGCGGTGGGTCCAGTGAGTCTGGCGGCGGCAGCACTCTGGAATGCTTCAGGCTGCTACTAGGCCCGGGCAGCCCTTCCACCCGCGCAGCCTGGAGGGGGTAGGGAAAACCACCTCCCCCCACCCAAATGGGTTCATCCTGCCTGAACGGGTTCAGTCCAAACGGGCTGAACTGAATGGTTTCGGGTTCGGCTGAACCCCAAACGGGCTGAACCCCGAACCCCCCGGGCTTTGCACCTCCCTACAGCTCTCAGGGCAGCCCTCTCCAGCACTGTGGGATGCCCAGTCAGGAAGGGCCTACTGACATCAGGCAGAAGCAACCAAGCTCCCCAAGGTGGTCCTGGCAAGCAGATCGAGGGCATGCAAAGCCACAGGCACATAGGAGGACACAGGCATAGTAGCTCACTACATATGGTCCACCAACCTGGAGGGCCAGACCGAACTCCCGATGACCATCCACCTGGCAAACAGCAGCAAGCTCCCAGGGTTCCCATGGCAGCACAATGGTGGGTGGGAGCCCATGTACAGGTTGGCATAGGGGAGTGAATACAAGTTCCCTGGCATTCCTCTGGCACTCCAGACCCCCCCAAAAGGGTGCCCCAACAGCCACATGTAACAGGACAGGAGATTGAAACCATCACCTACGGAAAGGGTTGGACAACAGTTGGACATCGCTGCCCTGCCACAGGGTTTCCAGCAGCATGGTGGCACACACCGGTCACTCCTCCCCAGCCCAACAATAGAAAACATGGCCCATTCCACAGCTGGACATGTCCTGCACAAGGGCTGTGAGCTGGAGAGCGACCGAAGTGGATGGTGAGCTGCAGTGTCTGAGCTCGGATGGAGCTGGAGCTGCCAGCTATCTGGAGGGTGACTTTGGCCAGCTGATAGTGGCCAGATTTGGAGGGTCTGGGAATCTCAATCACACACACAGGGCAGATCCATCCCTGCTCGATAAGTGGCAGGGAGGCAGCTCACGGTCCGGGGGAGGAAGGGATGGCAAACCATCAAGGGGCCACCGTAGCTGTACACAGCACAGCGGAATGCCTGTTTACCTGACAACAGCTGTCCCAAAGAATGGGGAACCCATGCTGCATATCACATGCCCACCATATGGTGCAGGGGCTCGGACGGCAAGGGGGGGCAGTAGGGGTGTTTGGGCTAGGCAATCCGATGGAACCATTCGAGGCACCCACTGAAGGCAGAAAAATTGGCTTAGCATACAGCTGACACCCAGTGCACAGGGGTAGCAGCAAGGAGACCCTGGGCAGGTGTGCATGCTGCACTCAGAGTGCTGTACCAACCGCTGAAGCCCAGCAACCCATCACCCATCTACTTAAGGGAGCTGGGTGAACTGCTAGGGCATGGCGTGTTGGTTGTGGTGGTTGTGGAGAGGAGAGAGTGCAGTGAAAGTGCAGTGAGAGCGATAGAGGGAGCAGAGGGAGTGAAGTGGGGGGCATATGGAGAGTGAAAGAGGCGCGAAAGGGTGTGTGATCGTGGGGCATGTGGGAGAACGGTGTTGAGTGTGTGGAGTGCTGCCTGTGGGTGAGAGGGTATGTGTGAAGGGTGACAGCACAGGGCGGCTAGCTGGTTCAGGGTACCCAAGCACAGGGTAGGTTGTTGGGTTGGGCGCTAGTGGGCGGTCCCTGGGTGTGTAGCTGGGTTCACGGGGTGTGGTCACAGTGGTGGGAGCACAATGCCCGTTGTGCGCACACCACATGTGTTAGCTGTCCTGATTGCCATCCTGGCCTCATGTTTCGGTCTCCTGATGCAGGTATTCGAGCAACTGGCCGACCTCCTACGCCCAACCCCCTGCAGGTATACCCATGGCCCACACTTTCAGAGACAACAATAACAAAAAATGACATTTTGTTATTAATGAAAATGACATTTTAATAAGGAAAACAATAATGAAAAATGAAAAATGACATGGAGCCCTGGTTCACTGGCCATTCTGCTTTCTTTAAGGACCTCCCCCTGTACAGGACCCCTTCCCCGCCCCCCCCCCGACTAGTTCACTCCTTGTACAGGGCTCCCTGACTCTGCTGTGCCCATGTACAGGACTCTCCACCTGGCATAATGCTGCCCATTCTGCAGCTCTCCCCCTGTATAAAGCTCCCTCACTCAGTTCTCCTCTGTCCAGGGCTCTCCCCTGGCACAATTATGGTCATTATTCTGCAGCTCTCTGTCTCTACAAGTCTCCCCCACTTTACTCCCCCTTGGAAAGGGCTCCCTTCTGCTGCCCAATCTGCACACCTCCCTCTGTACTGGGTTATTATTATTATTAAACATTTATAAAGCGCCAGTTGCAACCTGGCGCTGTACAGAATATTTTGTCTCCCCAATAAAGCTGCTCCCTGTAAAGTGCTCCCCCTGTGCATGGCTTCTACTGTGGAAGCTATTTACAGAGGCTCTGCCCCTACTCTCTGCCCTTAATGCCCCCCCCTTTGTGTGTGTTCCCTCCCTCCCTGCTCCCCCAGAGGAGTTTTCTCCCTGGGCTGAGGCTCTCTTTTAGAGTCCTCCCAAGAGGACTACACTTGCCACTCTGCCCCACAGGGCTGCTTTGCACAGGACCCCACCATCTCCCTGCCCCCCTCCTTCAGAACACCCACTGTATCAGCCCAGAGCACCCACTTACCCCTCATTCCTTAGTGAGGTTGGGAAAGTTGGAGGGAGAAGCGCTGAAAGAAGATCGATTCCATTCTGCCTGTAGCTTCCTGTCCTCATCTCTGGAATAAACCTCTGCCCTCTACCTGCACCTGGAACCATGCCAGGCAAACTCCAGAGCTCCAGACCCAGCTATTCTCCTCCAATGGGGTGCCCCATTGGAGCTGCAGCCCAGAAACCCCACCTTTTTGGAGGGGGAAGAGCTGTCACTGAAATCCATGCACTTTGTGGTTCTGGACAGGTTTAGGGGGCAACATCAGCCACCCCAAACATCACTGTGGGATTAGCTAGCTCTGTTGTTTAGCCATCTCGTTTCCCCGAAGCTGACATGCCTGCTGTGTGGGATCGGATCAGATCAGAATGACCTTCAACTCTCTACCTTCCACAGGCCTTGCTCTCCTCCTCTCCCCCTCCAGATCAGTTCTAAACATGGCTGACCAGACACTCACACTGCCCCCTGGAAGGTGCAGTTCCCTTTCTTTCCCCAGCAGTGATAGGCTGTAGGAAGCAGTGCCTGCTGGGAGTTGTAGACCCCAGTATTGAAAACTGTTTCCTTTTAAACAGTCTCTGCATTACACATAGAATGTCTGCAAGCACTCAGAATGGTCTCCAACCCATTCGGCTGAAATTTGGACAGCTTGAACAGCTTACTCCAGTGATCTTTCACTACAAATGTTATGATCCTAACTTTAATCATGTCAATTTTATAATGTATAGAATGTTCAGGCTTTATAATGGAGCATGTAACACACCTTAACTATGGAGTGGCCCTGCCACTCTATCATGCCCAGCTCTGGTAACATCAGAACTGAGAGAGAAGGAACTTAGAAACAGAATGGACTGCTGCTTAAATAAGTGTTTAGCCTAGAACTAAAAAGTAAGATAGAGTCGCATTTTCCATTATGTTTATTTGATTTATTGCGCTCTGAGCACAATCTTGCATTACACATTAATCTTGTTTCTTATAATAAACTTCTTTAACTAAGCCGCTGTGTTTAAGTGAATTCCTAACTTTGGGGTAACACAGTTTGGGGTAATTCTGAGTGAATGTACTCAGACAAACCAGACAAAGTAAATTTTGTGCTTTAGGAAATTCTGAGGCAAAGGTGACTAAGAGAGTTAACCCCTTATGGGCTGGAACTGTTTTGTGGAGACCTGATCTAGTAGGAATTGTAAGTGGGGAAAGTGAGTCATAGCTAGCCCAGATTGGGGAAGATAGGTCCCAATCCCATGGGGAGAGGGCTGCCCATGCAAGAGTTGTAAGTTCTAGAAAGGCATAAAATATGGCCCTGCTTACTGAATGGCAAGGGTGGAGTCAGAATTGCATTGCTAGTAGCAACAAGCACTTACACAACTTGGGGAGCTGGTAGCAAGGCCCTGCAGACACAGGAAGAAGGTCCAGGAGAGCATTCAAGAGCAGTGTAAGGTTCAGTAGGATATTGGGAATGTTACTCAACACATCCCCTCCTCGTGTGCTCATGGGAACTTGGCAGGCAGAAAGGCAGGAGATGGACAAGAAACAGAAGTTTCTTCCATGTGGTGCAACAATAATGACTTTGCGTAAAAAATTTCTTCACCGGGGAGGTAGATGTAGTATCAAACAAGTATTTGCATTGTCCAAATGACAGGCACCTCCTCATGTTTGAGTTTTATTTTTGGCTTTCCAGAAAGTTAGAACGGAAGTCAAGATCCAATGAACATGAATAATGCAAACTGTGGGTATCAAAAGACTTTTTTGACACGAGAAAAAGGTAGGTTAAAACTACGGCCATTTTCACATGGTACTGCTGGGTGGGGGGGGGTGGGTATGCACCAGCAGTGGGTGGAGGTAGGTGTTCTCCTTTTCCCATGGGCACACACCCATCTCCACCCACCACCATATCCACCCATGGAGCCTCCTCCGCTTTGTCAGATGGCTCCGTGGATGAGTGATGGGTGGAGATGAGTGTGTGCTGGGAGCACACACATACCCCCACCCACTGCTATGGCATGTGCCTGGACGCCCCCCCCCGCTTACCCGCCTACACACCCAGCGGGTTGGTGGGGGTGGCGGCGTCCATGTGAAAAATGCCTGCATGGAAAGCTGCGTGAAAATGCATCCATTTTCACATTGCTTTAGCATGCAAGAATACAGAATTGTCATTCTTAAGTTATTATTATTATTAACAAACATTTATATAGCACCAGCAGTGTACCTGGTACTTTACAAAGTAATAAAATAGACACGGTCCCTGCCCCTAGGGCTTACAATCTGAGAGTCCTTGCAAAAGCATTTCACAGGTAATGTCCTAAATTGTTCTTAAGATTTGAGATTCCATAAACACACTGATGGCTGTTTTAGATAATACTATGGCAGTGATACATACACTAGTATGTATCTCTGCTGTTTTCCACAAAGTTTTTTGAAACAAGGCAATCCTTTATATAAAAAACACTTAAATCTATAGACACATACAGTATTTTAGTTTAGCTCAATTTGTGGGTGATCTCAGATGAGATGGGGCGACATTCGCCCCATCCCGGAATCACCCAAATGATTCCCTGCCGGGATCACTCTGGCATGTCCAACAGATGTGCTGGCTAATCCCGGCGGCGAATCGGGGAGGGGGCGGGGCTGCATGGCGCAACGTGTGGCCGCACGGCCCTGCCCCCCCCACTCCCCACCACCCACCCTCTGGACAGATGGGCGGGCGCCACGGCCAATGCGGCTGCAGCGCCCACCCGATTTGACCATGGCCCGGAATCCCACCGGGGATTCTGAGCCATGGTCGCCGGCCAGACGTGACTTTTTGTTGGTTCCCGCTGGGGATCTCTTTGACCACGCTTTCAGGGATTAATCAGCAGGAAGCCCCAGAAGTGTGGTTGAAATTGACCCCATGTGGGAATCGACCATGGTGAACATCTGGCAGCTGCCTAACAGACGTTCAGGGCACTTTGTCCGCATGTGGGTATTGACCGTGGTTCACTGTGATCTCATCACGTCTGAAAATACCCTATGTTGTCCTCAAAAATAATACTTTAATAATTAGATAACATGCATTAATTTTATTAATGATATCAAAGGAGATGATGATGATGATAACTCCCGCTTTTTTAAAATTAAATGCCATATAGTGACACTAGAACCCTATATTACTTCATTGATATAATACTGGCGCTAAAACCTGTACAGACTAGCTGTTCCATTTTAAAATTTAAAATTTGGCTTGTCATCACACATGCTTCTAAAATCTGAAATTTACTAGAATGGTGACTGTTTAGCCAAAGAAACCCAAGAAATGTGTGTGTATGGGGAATGGGGAGTCCATAGTAACTTTAAGAAAGGAATACACTTTCCAGTGTTGCTTGTGTAAATTGTCAGTATATATTTTTCTTAAAATACTGCAAAAAACATGCACTTGTCTAGGTGGCGTCATAGTGTGAGATATGGAGATTAAATCCATTAATTAAAGTGCAAACCAGAGGAATATCCCCCCTCCCCCAAATTAAATTCAAAGCTCAGTGTTGCTTATGAATATTAACATTTCATAATACATGCAGACAGCTTGATCCTCAAAGTGCTCTGCCAACACAGGTCCTGAGATCAGAACCACAGGCAGAATCGGTCTGTTGAGAGAATCTGTATTTGCAGATGATGGGACTGAATAGCAGAGGAGAGAAGCCAAGATAATAATTTGTTTGATTTTATAATTTATACTATTTTAAAAATAAACCCTGTGTTTTAAAAGCTAGAGTTCTGACACTAAACCAGTATAATTTTTTCTCAACCTCTACTAGACTGTAATACCTATATTTATGCTCATAAGAGGTACAGTCCTAACAATTAAAGCACTGGGGAACAACACTTAGACTAGTGCTGTTTTAGCATTTTAGCATTGAATTTATATTTTGCCTTCTCAGTTTTGCTCTCTTAATGAGCATATTCCAGCTCCTTGTACCGGGTGAGCCTATTAGACAAATGGAACAATTACCCTGTTGCAAGCTTTGCAAAGCCAGCAGCAAGACAAATTATTGTCGCCTTCACTACATTTTAACTTCTGGGAGATGAATGGACCTTTTAAGCAAATTGAATCCAAAACTCAGTCATGAGGAGCTGGATGGGGCAGAGGCTTGATTTTGCCCCCCTTCTATTTTCACAGGACTAAATGTATCAGCTTTCCTCCTGAGCTGCTCATGATAATAGATTCTGGTTTCATAATGAGTTTTACTTTTCATCAGAAAAGAGAATGGCCCTTTTAAAAACATTTTTACATGGTGAAAAATAGGATACGGTAAATGTACATGGTCTCCTCTCTTCCTGAAGCCCACAAGGCTGATAGATATAGTAGAATTAATAGAACTGTGTGGATGTCCCTCACCCAGTCCCCAAAGCATTAGTGGAGGGTGGTGGGGATAGGTGTGCAGTCACGGTGGGTGTAGGTGGGTGGGTGATGGGTGTAGGTGGGTGTGTGCCGGGAGCGCGCACGCACAAACACCCACCGCCCATGGTGTTCACACAGGCACACACCTGGTGCACATCCATTCCCCCCATCGCCAGCCAGCGGGGAGCCCCCCCTCCACCTCGCACCTGCCGGAACACCCAGTGGTGAGTGGGGCCGTCCGTGTGAAAACAACCAAGATGGGTGTGCGTTGGAAGCGCGCATGCACCCCTACCCACAAGCACTTACCCCCTACCCACTGCCCGTGCTGTTTGCAGAGAAAAATACCCATCCCCCCACCCACCACAGTGGCTTTTACATGGATACACACACACATACACGCATCTAACACCCTCCCGTACACCCGGTGTGTGTGTGTCCATATAAAAATAGCACGTGTGTGAAGATGGGTATGCGCCTGTGATAACAGCCCCACACCCATCTCCACCCACCACGCTGCACCTCCCCATGCACCCGCAGGGCCCCCAGTCCATTTGAAAAGGCCTTCAGAGTTTATTGCTGACTGAACATACTGTCTCCATCAAATAAATGGTAGTCAGTTGCATGAGCTTGGTTTTCTGAAGTGCTGTGTGCCTACAACATTAAGTAAAGGTAGGAGGATCTGTAGGAAATCAGCTCCTAAGAAACTAGAACCTAAATATCTGTTATTTGGTTCTGACTTCTATCCCAATGCTAGGAAAATGGAGGCATCACTTGAACCTCACTATACGTTTACTTTGGGAATGGAATTGCTGGGGATCAAAAAAATGTATTAAGAATCATCAAATAATGTCAAGGAAATGTCCTAAGAATTGAGAACCTTAGTAGCAATTATCTGGGATAGACTTGGGGACTCTGCTAAGCAGATGGGGAAAATATGAAACACCTCCTCTGCTGTTTTGCAGCTGTTGAAGTATGATGATACATTTCAGTCTCCAGATTAGTTTCCCTCTCAATAGAACCTAGGAGAGCATCAAAACTCCTGTGGTCAACAGCCATGTAAGTTAGTGCAGTTATTAAGGAACTTAGCTCTCACTAAAAAGTATTATTGTTGTAGGTCATCGTAACTGTATATATGCACATAAAGGGGTGTGCATGTCATTTTCGTTATTACAATAATGATAACAAAAATTGTCATTTTCATTATTGCAATAACAAAAATAACAACCAAGAATAATGGGTGAAAACAGACATGACGCTAACCACCCTTTAACCACCCTTGGTGGTTATTTATTAGGGGCGGGAAAACCGGTAAATCCGGAATCCGATAATGCCGGTACTGGGCGTACCGGCATTATCGGATTCAACCCGGTAATCCGGTCCAGTTACCGGATTCCAGGTACCGGATTTTTTTTACATTGCAGCCATTTAAATGAATGGCTGCAATGTAAGCAATGAAAGCCCCACCAAAAAGTAAAAAAAACACAAAAAACTCCCCGAGTCCAGGCTGCGCGGGTGGAAGGGGGGACACCCCCCACCCACCCTGCCCAGCCTGGATTTTTGTTTAAAAAAAGAGCCCACCCCCCAGCACCAGCGGCCACGGCATCCCCGCAGCCGCCGGTAAGTATAGACCCGATCCCTGGGGGGGGTGTTTAACACCCCCCCAACCCCCCAGGGATCACCCCTACTAAAGTTGAGTGCTTTGCTTACCTTTGCGGAGCTCCGGGTGCGGCGGCGGCGGGCGGTCCGGCGGCCTCAGCGCCGGCTGTGGCTGCCGGCGTCAGAGACGCTCTAGGCCTTCCGGGGAACTTCCGGGTTTCCCCGGAAGGCCTAGAGCGTCTCTGATGCCGGCAGCCACAGCCGGCGCTGAGGCCGCCGGACCGCCCGCCGCCGCCGGAGCTCCCAAAGGTAAGCGCACTGAACGTTAGTAGGGGTGATCCCTGGGGGGGTGGGGGTGTTAAACACCCCCCCCAGGGATCGGGTCATACTTACCGGCGGCTGCGGGGACGCCGCGGCCGCTGGTGCTGGGGGGTGGGCTCGCCTCTGAGTCTTTTTTTAAACAAAAATCCAGGCTGGGCAGGGTGGGTGGGGGGTGTCCCCCCTTCCACCCGCGCAGCCTGGGAGGGGGAGGGGGAAGGAATTAATTTATTTCATTGATTTCAATGGGGACACAGTGCCCCATTGAACTCAATGAAATAAAACCGGTACCGGTATACCGGATTTAATCCGGGAATCCGGTTCTTTGAGAACCGGAAACCGGTAAATCCGGTATCCGGTATTTACCCCGGGGTCCCAATGCTATTATTTATGCATGTTGCAGGGCTGTATTGGTGCCCTATGCAGCCCTGAAACATGCATAAATGACCACAAAAGGGTGGTTAGCGTCATATCTGTTTTCACCCAATATTACCGATAGCGATACCTAAAACGATACCAAAAACAATACCGAACACGAAAATGACAATGTTGTTATTGTTGTCATTATTATTAGTGCTGTGGCAGTTGGGTTTTGGAGGGAAAATGTGGAGAGGGGAGGAGGGAGCAGATAGCTTTGAATTCTTGAACTGTGTCTGTGTTGGGAGGGGTGAGCAGCTCAGCAGTACCTGATGGATGTATCGCTGGCCAATGAGCAGCGCAAGCAGGCCCCAGCAGTCTCATGGCACTCTGTGATTGCTCAATGCCTGCTGCCTCCCACAACCAATCAGGGGGGTTCCGGCCTGGGGGAGGGCACTGCAACCCTTTATAACGGGAGGGCTAGGCTTTTTCTCTCCATTCTGTGAGAGCTCTGCTTGTCAGGTTGCCTTTACAGAACTGTGGTGCTTGCACACACAAAACTCCACCCTGGCCCTCATTGTATTACCACCAATACCTTTCCTTCCTCAAATCCTACATTTTATCTTCTCCCTTTCCTGGCCCTTCTCCTCCCTGCACATTATATATAGAAAAGTAGCATAGATTAGATATAGATATATATTATCGACATAAAGATTAGATTAGAATAGTTATATAGATAATTGATAGTATAATAGATTGTTTTCCTTTTCTCTTCCCCTGTCTCCCTTAGTTTTAAATAGCTATTAGTTGCCCATGGAAATTTATAACGATACCGATACAAAAAAAGCTTCATTTGAAACGATAACGATAACAAAATGACATTGTCGTTAATAATGATAACGAAAACAACATTTTTGAATAGCAGAAATGAAAATGAAAACCAAAAATGACATGAGGTTCTGCTGCACACCTATACTAAAAAGGCAGGCAGTTAGCTTCATTCCCCACCCTCCCATTCCCATTCAAAATGGTTTCTCTTCTTCTGGCTGAAATACTGCATCCAATATTAATTCTAATTCATGTAAATAAGTAACCTTTAAAATTCATCAAAAGTTGGACTAGTCAGGAAGCAGATTTTCCCATCCTGTGAAAAAGTTCAAAATTTATTTTTGCTGAACTGAAATTCATGGGGGGAGAGGGCAAGTAGGGGTATAGCCACATTAATGCAAGTTGGGCAGCCTTACCCCAGTTAGGGCACCATTGTCATGTGATGCAGTGACTCATGTGTGCACCAGACACCAGATGTTCAATCCATCCTGGGGTGGGCAACTGGAAACTATGCCCTTCATCTTTGGAAAAAGGCCAGGGATGCAGGGTGTAGCAGCTTTACCCAAAGTGGGGGAAGGCTGCCCAACTTGCAGTAGTGCACCACCGCTTGTGGGCCCGATTCCTGTCTGCTCTAGTTTCCAGTTGCCCGATTCCTGTCTGTGGAACTTCAGAGAGCCTGCCCGCCACCTGAGGGTCCAGGAGAGTCGGGTCCAGGGTTCCGTGGCGGGGGACCGATGCTATTGAATGTGAGGTCCGTAGTTAATAAGGCCCCAATAATCCGGGATTTGATCCTGGATGGGGTGGCAGACCTCGCATGTATAATGGAAACCTGGCTGGATGAGGAGCTGGGGTCAATTTTGGCAGATCTTATTCCAGCCAGATATGCCATGCAGCATCAGTCTTGCACCGAGGGTCGGGGAGGTGGCGTAGCTATGATTTTTAAAGAGACGTGGTCAGTTAGGAGGTATCCAGTTCCAGATATCCCTGGGATCGAGGCCCTCCATGTGGTGTTTGATTTGATTGGGAGCAATCTGGGGGTGCTGCTGGTGTACTGGGTCCCTACCTGCCCAGCAGCATCCCTTTCTGCTCTAGCGGAGCTGCTCTTGGTGGTGGTACTGGGCTCCTCTAGGACTTTGGTCCTGGGGGACTTCAATGCCCATGCCGACACCGGCCTTGTGGGGGCGGAACGAGAATTCATGGCCGCCATGGCAACCATGGATTTGTCCCAAGTTGTTAGTTGCCCGACTCATGTGGGGGGGCATACCCTTGACCTGGTGTTTTGCTCTGGCCTTGAGGCAGGTGATCGGGTAGTGGGGGATGTAACAGCTATGCCCTTATCATGGACGGATCATTACCTCCTTACGACCGGTCTCTTAGTGCGTCATCCCCAGACGGGGAAGGTACCAGTTAGGATGGTCCACCCTCGAAGGCTGATGGAACTGCAACGGTTCCAGGAGGCCTTGGGGGAGTTAACCCTGGACCCAGCCAGCCACTCTGTTGATGAACTCGTCTGGGCTTGGAACATCTTACTTGGGGAGGACATTGACAGGGTGGTGCCGAGACTTTACTGCCTCTGTCTCAATTTCACAGGACCCCTTGGTTTACCAAGGGGCTGCGAGGTATGAAGCAGGAAGGCAGACGACTAGAGCGATGCTGGTATTGGACTTGCTCTGAATCCGAGCGACTTCTCCGTAAGGCCTATTTGCGGTCCTACATTGAGGCTGTGAGCATGGCAAAGAAGGATTTCTTTGCCACCCTCATAGCGTCTGAAAGGTCGCGTCCAGAAGAGCTGTTTCGGGTGGTGCGGGGGCTGGTCAATCCGGTCTCCCTCTGCCTGGATGGGGACTTGTCCCAGGCCTGCTGTGAGGAGTTCGCCACCTACTTTGCAGACAAGATCACTCGGATCCAGAGTAACTTCGACACTGGATTAGAAACAGTAGGAATTGAGCGTGAGGTGATGGAGTTGCCATCTGGTCCATCTTTGTGGGATAAGTTTGAGGACGTGATGCCAGCCAACACTGTGGAGATCCTGGGGTCGGTTAGGGTCACCAGTCGTGAACTCGATCCTTGTCTGTCCTGGTTGGTGAAAGCCTCCAGGGAGATATTGGGGCTGGTGCTGGCAGGGGTTGTCAATGCGTCCCTTCGGCAGGGGAGTTTGCCTCCTGGTCTCAAGGAGGCCATGGTGTGCCCACTGTTGAAGAAGTCATCTTTGGATGTGGATGCACTCACCAGTTACCGACCCCTCTCTAACCTTCCTTTTTTAGGGAAGGTTATTGAACGGGCGGTGGCCTTGCAGCTCCAGGCTCACCTAGACAGCATTAGTTTTCTCGACCTCTTTCAATCAGGGTTTCAGCCCGGCCATGGCATGGAGACGACATTGGTGGCCTTGGTGGATGATCTCTGCCGGGAGATGGATGCAGGATGTTCGACACTACTGGTCCTTCTAGATCTCTCGGCCGCATTTGATACAGTGGACCATGGGCTGCTGCTGAGATGACTGCGTGACCTGGGGGGTCTGGGTGGGACCACCCTTGGGTGGTTCCAGTCATTCCTCTCGGGGAGGACCCAGCAGGTTTTCCTGGGGGCAGAAACATCTAGCCTCTGGGCCCTGGACTGTGGCGTTCCGCAAGGTTTAATCCTGTCTCCTTTATTGTTTAATATATATTAGGGATGGGTGAACAGAATGCTGTTCGGATGTTCGGATGTTTGGTCATTCGGTTCGAAACCCGAGTTTGGGTTCGATGGTTCGGTTCAGCTGAGTTCGGGTTGACCGAACTTGGCCGAACAGTCAAAAATAGCACTATTGAAACCAAAACGTAATTTTTGGCTATGAAAAGATGTTTTTCCTGCCCCTGAACTCATCCGAACTCATCCGAACATGACCAAACTGTTAGGTCATTCGAGAGTTCAGTTTGGACGTCAGTTCGGATGTCCAAACAGACTGAGTTCGGTCCGAACTCCGAACATCTGAACCGCATTTGCCCATCCCTAATATATATATGCAGCCCTTGGAGGTGGGTTGTGAGAGGGTTTGGTGTGTGTTGCCACCAATATGCTGATGACACCCAGCTCTACCTCTCTTCTTCAGTCGACCCAGGCCCTGCCATCTCCATGTTATCTCAGTGTTTGGAGGCCATGGTGAGCTGGTTATGGCAGAGAAGACTGAAGCTTAATCTCGATAAGATGGAGGTGATGGTGGGAGGCCGAGCGGGGTGTGTGTTGCCCCCTCTTGTGGAGGGGGTGTGCCCTTCCATGGCCCAACAGGTTTGGCGTCTGGGGGTGTTATTGGATGCGGGTCTCCGTCTAGATCAGCAGGTGGATATGGTAGCAAAGGTGGCATTCCACCAGCTGTATCTGGTGCGGAGGCTGCACCCGTACATGTCCAGACCCGACCTGGCCACTTTTATCCATGCCTTCATCCCCTCGAGGCTGGACTACTGTAATGCGGTCTACATGGGGCTTCCCTTGATGCTGGCTTGGAGGTTGCAGCTAGTGCAGAATGTGGCCCATCTCCTAACAGGGACGGGCCGACGAGAGCACATAACACTGGTGCTCCGTGCACTGCACTGGCTGCCGGTAACGTGCCGAGTGAGATTCAAGGTTTTGACTTTGATCTATAAGGCCCCATATGGTCTTGGACCTGGATACCTCAGGGACTGCCTCACCCTCCGCAACTCGGGATGGACCCTTCGGTCCGCCGGGGGCACCCTCTTGGAAGTCCCCCATGTAAAGCAGGGGGCTACAATGGAGAGGGCGTTCTCAGTGGTTGAGCCCCGGTTGTGGAACTCCCGCCCAGAGGAAGCATGGCTGGCCCCGAATCTAATGGCCTTCTGTCAGGCCTGTAAGACATGGCTGTTCTCCACATCTAGATGTGTATAAGAGACAGGCCTTGAGGCAGGTGATCGGGTAGTGGGGGATGTAACAGCTATGCCCTTATCATGGACGGATCATTACCTCCTTACGACCGGTCTCTTAGTGCGTCATCCCCAGACGGGGAAGGTACCAGTTAGGATGGTCCACCCTCGAAGGCTGATGGAACTGCAACGGTTCCAGGAGGCCTTGGGGGAGTTAACCCTGGACCCAGCCAGCCACTCTGTTGATGAACTCGTCTGGGCTTGGAACATCTTACTTGGGGAGGACATTGACAGGGTGGTGCCGAGACTTTACTGCCTCTGTCTCAATTTCACAGGACCCCTTGGTTTACCAAGGGGCTGCGAGGTATGAAGCAGGAAGGCAGACGACTAGAGCGATGCTGGTATTGGACTTGCTCTGAATCCGAGCGACTTCTCCGTAAGGCCTATTTGCGGTCCTACATTGAGGCTGTGAGCATGGCAAAGAAGGATTTCTTTGCCACCCTCATAGCGTCTGAAAGGTCGCGTCCAGAAGAGCTGTTTCGGGTGGTGCGGGGGCTGGTCAATCCGGTCTCCCTCTGCCTGGATGGGGACTTGTCCCAGGCCTGCTGTGAGGAGTTCGCCACCTACTTTGCAGACAAGATCACTCGGATCCAGAGTAACTTCGACACTGGATTAGAAACAGTAGGAATTGAGCGTGAGGTGATGGAGTTGCCATCTGGTCCATCTTTGTGGGATAAGTTTGAGGACGTGATGCCAGCCAACACTGTGGAGATCCTGGGGTCGGTTAGGGTCACCAGTCGTGAACTCGATCCTTGTCTGTCCTGGTTGGTGAAAGCCTCCAGGGAGATATTGGGGCTGGTGCTGGCAGGGGTTGTCAATGCGTCCCTTCGGCAGGGGAGTTTGCCTCCTGGTCTCAAGGAGGCCATGGTGTGCCCACTGTTGAAGAAGTCATCTTTGGATGTGGATGCACTCACCAGTTACCGACCCCTCTCTAACCTTCCTTTTTTAGGGAAGGTTATTGAACGGGCGGTGGCCTTGCAGCTCCAGGCTCACCTAGACAGCATTAGTTTTCTCGACCTCTTTCAATCAGGGTTTCAGCCCGGCCATGGCATGGAGACGACATTGGTGGCCTTGGTGGATGATCTCTGCCGGGAGATGGATGCAGGATGTTCGACACTACTGGTCCTTCTAGATCTCTCGGCCGCATTTGATACAGTGGACCATGGGCTGCTGCTGAGATGACTGCGTGACCTGGGGGGTCTGGGTGGGACCACCCTTGGGTGGTTCCAGTCATTCCTCTCGGGGAGGACCCAGCAGGTTTTCCTGGGGGCAGAAACATCTAGCCTCTGGGCCCTGGACTGTGGCGTTCCGCAAGGTTTAATCCTGTCTCCTTTATTGTTTAATATATATTAGGGATGGGTGAACAGAATGCTGTTCGGATGTTCGGATGTTTGGTCATTCGGTTCGAAACCCGAGTTTGGGTTCGATGGTTCGGTTCAGCTGAGTTCGGGTTGACCGAACTTGGCCGAACAGTCAAAAATAGCACTATTGAAACCAAAACGTAATTTTTGGCTATGAAAAGATGTTTTTCCTGCCCCTGAACTCATCCGAACTCATCCGAACATGACCAAACTGTTAGGTCATTCGAGAGTTCAGTTTGGACGTCAGTTCGGATGTCCAAACAGACTGAGTTCGGTCCGAACTCCGAACATCTGAACCGCATTTGCCCATCCCTAATATATATATGCAGCCCTTGGAGGTGGGTTGTGAGAGGGTTTGGTGTGTGTTGCCACCAATATGCTGATGACACCCAGCTCTACCTCTCTTCTTCAGTCGACCCAGGCCCTGCCATCTCCATGTTATCTCAGTGTTTGGAGGCCATGGTGAGCTGGTTATGGCAGAGAAGACTGAAGCTTAATCTCGATAAGATGGAGGTGATGGTGGGAGGCCGAGCGGGGTGTGTGTTGCCCCCTCTTGTGGAGGGGGTGTGCCCTTCCATGGCCCAACAGGTTTGGCGTCTGGGGGTGTTATTGGATGCGGGTCTCCGTCTAGATCAGCAGGTGGATATGGTAGCAAAGGTGGCATTCCACCAGCTGTATCTGGTGCGGAGGCTGCACCCGTACATGTCCAGACCCGACCTGGCCACTTTTATCCATGCCTTCATCCCCTCGAGGCTGGACTACTGTAATGCGGTCTACATGGGGCTTCCCTTGATGCTGGCTTGGAGGTTGCAGCTAGTGCAGAATGTGGCCCATCTCCTAACAGGGACGGGCCGACGAGAGCACATAACACTGGTGCTCCGTGCACTGCACTGGCTGCCGGTAACGTGCCGAGTGAGATTCAAGGTTTTGACTTTGATCTATAAGGCCCCATATGGTCTTGGACCTGGATACCTCAGGGACTGCCTCACCCTCCGCAACTCGGGATGGACCCTTCGGTCCGCCGGGGGCACCCTCTTGGAAGTCCCCCATGTAAAGCAGGGGGCTACAATGGAGAGGGCGTTCTCAGTGGTTGAGCCCCGGTTGTGGAACTCCCGCCCAGAGGAAGCATGGCTGGCCCCGAATCTAATGGCCTTCTGTCAGGCCTGTAAGACATGGCTGTTCTCCCAGGCCTTCAGAGGTGGGGAGGGGAGGGTGGGTTGAATTTTTGTAAGGGGGTGTTTAAATTGTTTTAATGATGATATTGTGGATCTTTTATGTTTTATAATTGTTTTATATTGTTGGAAGCCGCCCTGAGATGCCATGGGCATGGGGGGGGGGGCATACAAATATTAAATAAATAAATAAATACCCTGCAGCGATGTCCTCAATAGGGCTTTGACAAGTGAATGCTGTTGCCATTGTCACATGGCCATATCATGTCAGGGGGGTGGAATAGGGGCAGATCCTTACTTGGACATTGGGGTGGATACCCCCGTCCCACTGCCCCTCCCAGTGCCCCATGTGCCCATGGTCATTGGCTGCTCCTCTGGGCCCACTCTGCTGCCTGCCTCCGATGGCCACCCCACTGTGCAGGTTCCGTGTGCTGCACAGATAGAGCTCTTCTAATGAGACCTCGGTGTCAGCTCCTGGCTGTGAGCCAGTGCCAATCAGCTGACTGGTGCTGACTTTCAGGCAGGAACCAACTGGGGAGGGTTGATTAGAAGATGCTCCCTGTGAGGCACACAGGACCTGCACCATAGGTAGGCTGGGGGACATCTAATCTCCTCTGGCTCCTCCCTTCCTGAGTCCCTCCTGGGGCTGGGGGAGTGACAGGGCTGAAGAGCCTCCACACACAGCACAGGACCTGCGCAGGGAGGTGGGAGGGAGGCACCCTCCTCCTCCCCCCATCCTGCTGCCCTTGTAGTCAGACGGAGGGGGGACTCTGGGAAGTCACCTCCCCAACCCTTCAGAGTGCATGCTCTGGGCACCATTTCAGAAGCAATGTTCTCTAGGGGATTGGAGAGGGACTGGGTGAGGTGCAAGGGGTTCATTGGATGGGTTCCTATGGAGGAATCAGTAAGACCTCGAATCAGCAAGGCCTTTAGGCCAGTTCAAGGAGTCTTTTTCGGAAGCCCTGGCCACCTTGATAGAAACCTCAGCCTCAGCTATCTCTACCCTCTCACCTCTTTACCAGAGGGGAAGGAGAGAGAGAGGTGGGGTATTTTCAAACATGACCAGCTTTTTGCCCGCTATGCTTAAACACACCCCAAGTTGAGAGCCATCACCCCAAGTAGGAGTCTTCCCGGCCACCAAACAAAAATTCTGGTGGCCGGGGCTGGGGCAGGCGACCAGCGGACATGGGCCTGAATGGCCCCGCTCCCTGTGCTCCTCAGTGCGGCCCCGCATTCTCCCTGATGGGTGGGTGTGGAAGCCTATGAGGCCGCCGTGCTCACCCAGAACCACTTTGGCCATGGGCCAGTGTTAGATGGAGCAGGCTATCAGACATGACGGTCTGCGCTACTGTGGTCCGGGGACGCTTACCCCGGATCATGGCAGGGCTTAACATGGAATGTGCACTGGTCGGGCACCCAGCACATATCTTGTATTAGCCCTGCCATGGACCAGTGTAACTTCTGCTGCAGCCCATGGTGAATGTTTGGTGAGACAGGAGCATACATGACACCCCAGCCCGTGGCCATGCTGTGGTAAGCGTTACCATGGGCCAGGGTGTCATGTCTGAAAATACCCAGCCAGTGCAGAGAATGAAACACTGGCTTTATATGCTCCTGATGGCCTGTTCCCATCAGTAGGTGAGCCGCCGTGTTCAGCACCAGCTGCAGTTTCCAGGATGTTACCAAGGGTAGCCCCACATAGAGCGCATTGCAGTGGTCTAATTTTGAGGTGATAAATGCATGGATGATGGTGGCCAGGTCGGGGCCAGAAATATATGGCTGAAGATGATGGACCAGATGTAATTTACAAAAAGTGCTCCTTGCTACAGTTGCCACCTGAGAATCCAGATGGAACTGTGCATTGAGGAGCACTCCCAGACTCTGGACATGGGGGCCAAGGAAAGACACACCCCATCAATGATGGGAGCCTCCACTCCTTTGCCCTTGCCCACCAGCATCATCTCCATCTTCTTGGGATTCAGTCTCAGATGACATAACTTCATCCACCACTGCAGCAAGGTAGCAGGTAAACACTGAGACAGTCAGACCTGGGTCAGATGAAAATGAGAGGTAAAGCTGGGTGTGATCAGCATACTGATGGTACACAACCTCAAACCTTCTTATGTTCTCACCCAGAGGCTGTATATACACGTTGAACAGGAGAGGGGACAGAACAGAACCCTGTGGCACTCTACACATCAGGTCCCAGGAGGTTGATGAAGACTCCCGCAGCACCACACACGCTGAGTTCTACTGGCTAGGAAATAGCAGAAACATACAAGAACAGTCCTGTCCACCCCTGCACAGTCCCACAGGTGGGCTACCAACATCTCATAGTTAACCGTGACAAAAGCTGCTGACAGATCTAATAAAATCAGAAGAGTGGACCGGCCTCTATCCAACTCCCAGTGCAGATCGTCGACCAAAGCCACAAGTGCTGTTTCACTGCCATAACCCAGACAGATGCCTGACTGCAAAGGGTCAAGGAAACCGCTGCGGTCGATGCCCCTGGAGCTGCATGGCCACTACCTGTTCAATAACCTTCCCTAAAAAGGGAAGGTTAGAGACCGGCCTTTAGCTGGCCAGGGAGTCAATGTCAAGAGATGGTGTCTTGAGCAATGGCTGAACCACAGCCTCCTTCAGACACCCCTGGACCTTGCCCTCCACAAAGGAGGCATTGACCACCCCCACCAGCAGCAGCACCAATGTCTCCTAGCTGGCTTTCACCAGCCAGGACTGGCATGTGTCTAGTTCACAAGTTGTGGCCCTCATAGCCCCCAGCATCTCCACCACATTGGCAGGTGACACCTGCTGGAATTGATCCCACAAAACTGGACCAGGCGGGACATTCATAACCTCAGGTACAGCCTCCACATTAAGTGCAGCATCAAAGACATGATGGATATGAGTGATTTTATCTCCAAAATAATCAATAAACATGCCACAGCAAGCACTGGACAAATTCAGTTCCAGGTGGAGAAAGGGCCAACTGACCAGCCCTTTTACCACCCAGAAAAGCTCAGCTGGATGAGATTTAGCAAATGCTATGATGGTAGCAAAGAGCCTCCTCTTTCCTGCCCTCATAGTCACAGAATAAGCTTTTAACACAGCTTTATGCTGCAATTGGTTGGCTTCAGTATGGGTGCAGTGCCACCGTCGCTCTAACCCCCTCCCTTCCTGCTTCACCTGATGCATTGCAGGTCTTCCATAAACCATGGGGCCCTGCATCGCCTATGCTTGGGAAGCAGATGTCTGGGAGCTGTCCGGTTGATGGCCTTGCATAGCAAGGTGTTTCCAAAGAGTGATGAGAGCATCGATCAAGGGGCCGTCGAGGTCGGAAGGTATTTCCCCCCGGAGTGTTCTGGAACCGCTCCGGTTCCATAAGTCTCTGGGGGCGAACCAAACAAACTGGTTTCGCACCTTTCTGGGGGAAGACATGTGTCAATATTCTTTATCATTATTGATATCGTTATTTATATCAGTACGATTTGAAAAAAAGATTTTATTTTTGGTATCAGTGTCATTATTGATTCTTGTGCTTAACTAATATTTATCTAAATCTAAGGGAGACAAGGGAAGGGGAAAGGAAAACTATTATCTAATCAATTATCTATATAACTATTCTAATTAATCTATACTTCTAAAATATATATCTATATCTAATCTATACTACCTATCTCTATATAATGCACAGGGGGGAGAAGGGCAAGGAAAGGGAAAAGGTAAAATGTAGGGTATGAGGAAAGAAAGGTATAAATACCTAATAAATAAATAAATAAATAAATAAATAAATACAATGAGGGCTAGGGAGGATTTTTTATGTGCAAGCACCACAGTTCTGTAAACGCAACCTGACATGCAGAGCTCTCACACAACGGAGAGAAAAAACCTGGCCCTACCATTACAAAGGGTTGCAGTGCCCTCCCCCAGAGCCCCCTGATTAGTTGTGGGAGGCAGCAGGCATTGAACAATCACAGAGTGACATGAGACTGCTGGGGCCTGCTTGTGCTGCTCATTGGCCAGGGATACATCCTAGGGATGTGCGAACGTGGTTCGGAAGTTCAGAGTTCGGACCGAACTCGGTCCGTTCGTATGACCGAACCCAAACCAACTGAACCAAACCCGATACCGAACTCTGAAACGATCGAACAGTTCGGCCGGGAGAAACGTGACCAATGAGTGACCAGTTGACCATTGCCTGACCCGGGGGGGTGGGTGTTAGCTGAGGAGCAGGCTTCCAGGCAACAGGGGTGGAGAGGCTTGGAGTAACAGCCATCCTGCCCAATCACCATCCCTTTTCTCCTCAGATCACTGGCTTGGTCGGCTGAGATTGGCCACGAGCTAGGCTGCACGGACCCAATGGGGCTTGCAGTGAGGTGGGCGCAGAAAGTAACAAAACTCATTGCCCTCCCCCCTTCCCAACACCTTCTGAGCTAGTCACTGTTCCTGACAGCAGGTGTTTTCAAAAGGCTCCCTCTCCTAGCAGTTTGTTCTCCTCAATTCATTGCCATCCTCCTCCTATTTCACTCATCCAACCCATTTACCTCCATATTATCATTTATTTAGATTATATTAGATAGATTTAGGCAATATTTTTATTTTTTACCCCTCCTTGTGTTCTTCCTCCCCCCTCCATTGAATCCTTTCCCTCTCCTTCTATATATTCCATCCCTGATTCCCTTCCCCTCTTTTGGGATTTATTTAGAGTAGGATTATTAGATTGATTTAGGTTTCATTTCAGTTTTGTACCCCTCCCTGTGTTCTTTGTGTCCCCCCAATCCCTGTGTAATATTAGATAGATAGATAGATAGATAGATAGATAGATAGATAGTAGGGGTGGGAAGTTTGGTTCCCACGGTGTCCGATACTGCCAGTATTTTGCTGTACCAGCAGTATCGGATTAATCCGGTTATTGGGGGTACCGGTGCCGGTTCCCTCGTGCCGGATTTGTTTACATTGCGGCCATTGAAATGAATGTCCGCAATGTAAAAGAAAGAAAAAGAAAAAAAAAATCACCTCCCCCCATCCAGGCTGTGCGGGTGGAAGGGGGGACACCACCCACCCACCCTGCCCACCCTGGATTTTTAAAGAACTTTTTTTTTACCCAAGTCCCTGCTAGTGTGGGCTCCGGCGACCCGAAGCCCTCACCAGCAGGTACTAGGGTGATCCCTTGGGTGGGGGGTGGTTTAACACCCCACCGTCTCAGGGATCACCCTACCCCCCACCCAGAGATCGCCTAACTTTTGCACTCTGGGGGGTGGCGGCGGCTGGGCGGCGGTCCATTGGCTTCAACACTGACTGGCTTCAGTGCTTGACTAGGCCTTCCAGGGAACTTCTGAGTTTCCCCGGAAGGCCTAGTCAAGCGCTGAAGCCAGCCAGCGCTGAAGCCGCCGGACTGCCGTGCAGTCCCCACCGCCACCCGAAGCGCAAAAGGTAGGTGATCTCTGGGTGGGAGGGTAGGGTGGTCCCTGGGATGGGAGGTGTTAAACCAGCCCCCACTCCAGGGATCACCCTAGTACCTGCTGGTGCAGGCTTCGGGTCGCCGCCTCCGGCATGGTGGCGTCCTAGAGCCCGCACTAGCAGGGACTTCAGCTAAAATGTTTTTTTTTTAAAAATCCATACTGGGCAGGGTGGGTGGGGGGTGACCCTCCTTCCACCCATGCAGTCTGGATGGGGGAGGGAAAGTGTTTTTTTATTTTTTCCCATTGATTTCAATGGGGACAGTTCCCCATTGAAATCAATGGGAAAATACCGGTACCGATATACCGGTTCTAATCTGGTAAACTGGATTTTTGGGAACCGGTATCCGGTAAAACCGGTATTCATTTTTTTGGGTGAAGATCCACCCCTAAATAGATAGATAGGAGTTAGCTTAGTATAGTTAGACAGAGATAGTGTTAGTTCAGTTTTCTTAGAGTGTGTTTGTAGGACTAGACCTTTAGATATAATATTTAGTTACATAGATTTTATAATAATTAGTTAGAGTTAGTGTAGATATATTAGAGAAAAAATTTCAATAAAAAATTATATATATATATATATATATATATATAAAAAAAAAATCTTTGTGTGCTACTGTGCTTTGACTTGGAAGCCATGGAGAAGGAAAGGAGAGGCCGGTCTGCTGCCCATGAGACAGGCAATGTGGCACATGGGAGAGGTGGGAGGGGTAGGGGCCATGCCAGCGGAGTGGAAGCAGGAAGCAGCAGCAGCCCAAACACATCACCATGCCCCAAACTCCACAGGCCTGCTTTAGGGCAGCAACAGGCTTCAGCAGCTCAGCATCGCCTCCTGGCAGTACCCTCCACTGCCACGCAGGGCACTGGAAGGCCTGCAGGATATGAGGCTGTGTCTGTCTCTTTGCTGCTGGTACTGGAGCAGGTGCTGCTGCTTCCGATGTTCCTCCAGGGCCACCAATGTCCCCCATTGTTGAGGCGATCCTCAGCAGTCCAGAGCTGGTGGATCCCACCCCGGCTGATAGAGGCAGGGCCCAGGCAATGGCAGCAGGGAGAGGAGTCACAGCAGCAGCAGCAGCAGCTTCTAGAGGAGGGCACAGGGAGAGTGCCAGCAGCATGGCAGGCAGTCAAGACTCAGGGTCCCAGTACTCCCCTTCATGGGACATCACAGTAATTGAGGACAGTGAGGCAGAAGAAGACACTAGTGCCACAGAGGAGATGTCTGGAGCTGAGGCAATGGCTCAAGCTGTCCGTCCTCCCATAGCTGTGTCATTGCCACCAAATTGTGCCCCTCCCAGAAGCACTGGCAGCAGCGGTGCATCACCTGGGGTGGGTCAGAAGGTAGGAGGGGGGGAATCCTCTGTCTGGGAACATTTCAAGCTGGTGCAGGCGGATGATCCCAGGGAGGTGCAGTGCACTGTGTGCAATAAGCTGGTGAAGCGTGAGCAGGTGCTCGCCAAACTGGGGACAAGTGCCATGGCGAGGCACCTGAAATCATGCCACAGTGCTCTGCTGCTAATCAGGAAGGCAGGGGAAGTGGATACCAGCAGGTCCCCCACTGCAGCGGCCAGTCGCCCGCCTCCTTCAGTGGACAAGCATCCTGCACCAACTGCTTCCTCTAGCAGCAGGAGCAGTATTCCTGCTAGGGGGGAAGAACAGCAGCAGGAGCCTCACCAGCAGCATCAGCCCACAATAGAGGAACTGGAGTGGGGGCAGCTGCCAAGGCTATCAGCAGCTGGAAGGCAGCATGGGTTTCAAGAGAAAGCCAGGTGCCTGTTGGGCGAAATGATTGTGCTGGATGGGCAGCCCTTTTCCATTGTAGAGGACAGGGGCTTCACGTGGCTGATTGGGTTCCTTGCCCCCCAGTTTATCCGTACATCTCCGGTCCAGACCTGGCCTCCCTCATCCATGCCTTCATCATCTTGAAGCTGGACTACTGCAATGCGCTCTATGTGGGGATGCCCTTGTTCCTGGTTCAGAGGCTGCAGCTAGTGCAGAATGCAGTGGGCCGGCTCCTTGCAGGGACGGGTTGTCGGGAGCACATAACACCTGTGTTCCGGACTCTGCACTGATTGCCAATAGCAAGCCGAGCCAGGTTCAAGGTTCTGGTATTAATCTATAAGGCCCTTCATGGTCTGGTCCCCTCATACCTCAGGGACTGCCTCACCCTCTG
>QEPC01008922.1:350696-369029 GCA_003113815.1 Sphenodon punctatus
AAGTTACAGGCAGGGAGGGCTGTGGCCAATACCTAGAAGCTGCCACCTTAGCCCCAGACCCACCATCATGGGTCTGGGTCCATCATTCCTCGCACGGAGTCAATGTCTTTCCACCGCATCATGAAACAGTCACTCCAGCCCCGGAACCCACCGTCAGGGTTCTGGGGCCAAGTTACAGGCAGGGAGGGCTGTGGCCAGTATCTAGAAGCTGCCACTCTAGCCCCAGGACCCACCATCATGGGTCTGGGGCCATCATTCCTCGCACAGAGGCGATGTCTTTCCACAGCATCAACAAACAGCCACTCCAGCCCCAGGATCCGCCCTCAGGGTTCTTGTGCCCTGTCATTCTGCTCATGGGGTACTGTCATTCCACCTTTTCTTTACGCAACCTGCTGTTCATGGAGAGAGAGAGAGAGAAAGAGAGAGAGAGAGAGAGAGAGAGAGAGAGAGAGAGAAAGTCTCCCCACAGCTAGAAGGAGAGACACACAATCCCACCCATGCTTCCATCTATGGCCAGAGAGAGTGAGAGGTTCCCAGCTAGAATGAGAGAGATGGGGGTTGGAGGGGGAGAGGTAGGTGTATCCAGCTACCCTGGCTGACACCTGTCAGAACCTGGAAAAACTCCCATCTGTGCTTACGCGCTAAATGCCCATTGCCCACATCCAGCATGCAGCAACCCTATCATAATGAGATGGAATATAACACAATGTATTATATGTGCCTGCCTGCATGCATTCCTGTACCTGCTGCTACCACCTATTGCATGATTGAATAAAGTGTGCCTGATAGGCTTTAGGCTGTCATTCCACTATCCCCGAATAGTCATGCCCACCCATCCCAGGAACCAATAAGTAGATTCTGGGACCATCATTCCAGTCACTGGGGGCCGCATTCCATTCCACTGCATCCAGAAACCCGGTGCCTGCACGCCAGCTGACCCCTCCCCCCCCCAAACAGCCTACTCCTCCGCACCCACCCATGGATGCCTGCTGAAGCTACTGGAAATAAAAGCCCCCATGACCACCAGCTTCTGCCGCCTGCTGCCCGCTGCCAAGGAGCCTGTCTCTCTTTCTCTCTGTCACACCCACTCACACAAACACAAGCCCTGCACCTCCTGGGGGGCTGTCTGCAAGTTGAGACCCTGCTGCTGGCACAGCACATCTTTGGGTTAATAACTACGCTACACGGGGTGGCAGGTGCTGCTGGTAGGAATTGACAAGCTGTATGAGATTCTGCCACCTGCCAGACAGAACTTCAACACATAGGGATAAAAGATTGGATAGGTCAAATGAAGCTCATAACAAGAAATACAACAACTTTTATTAAAACTATTTAAATAACAACAACAAAAACAAAACAACAACAACAACGTTCTGAAACCAAAAGCAAACATTGAAAGGAAACTTATAAATTAAACTATTAGTCTCTGTCCCCCAGGACTTGGGGGAAAGGCAATAGCTGTTGGGGCACAGCACAGGGCTGAGGGGAGGCCACCTGGGACTCTTGTTGGTCGTAGCCATGGGCCACGGCAAACTCCACGGCCCCTTCTATGGTCTGATGCCACCTGGAGAATGCCTGTTGGTATAGTTCCAGGCATTCCATCTCGGCAGAGACGTACTGGCCGTATGCCTCCACCTTCTTCTTCTCCACCCAGAACATCTGGAACTGCTCCACCAGGCAGTTCTCCATGGTAGCTGCTGTCATCTGCAGGGCAGTCATGAAGTCCCGGGTGGGCCTCTCCAAGTTGGCCCGAAAGGCCTTGACCTCATCAGAGTCCTGGGGCCTGGGGGACTCCACTTCGGGGCTGGAGGGGGGGAAGGGATTACAAGCCATCTTTTTTGGGTTGCCTTCCTGCCCCCCCCTTTCTTCTGGTGCTGAGACTCCACGGCCACACCAGAGTCTTCCTCCTGCAGCCTCACTTTCCTGTCATGCGTTCACTCTATGTGGGCAATGAGCCCCGATGTGGTCCCCTCTTTTTGCAGCTGAAATCTTTTCTGGCAGATCTAAAAAGAGCATAAAAAGATAGGAACATAAGAGGTGCATACTGTGTCAGACCAATGGTCTGTTAAGCCCTGCCTGCATTCTGTCTCCACATGTGGGTGGACTGGGAGGCCAATCTCTCTCTTCAGGGGACTTACATTCCTAACAGGTCATAGGGCAATTCATTCCCTGTTGTTCCAGTCCCCGAGCCTTACCTTGCCGGTGGCGATTCCGTCGCCCTTGTCATAAAACCTCCAGACATCCGACCTTGTCCGCCGAATGTCTGGGGGTGTCACTGGCGACCTCGGCCTAGGGGTCCTCCTTGGCCTGGAAGTGGCACCAGCGCTGGGGCCGGCATCTGATTCCTCTCTGAAATGGAAACACATTAAGAACACCAAAGTAATATCATGCATTTATGATGATGCCTCTAGTCCTCCCTACTTGGGGTGCTTGGGATGGCAATGGAGTGACCCTGTCTGGCACATGCAAATTCTGCCCTCCTTGGGGTGCTAGTAGCAATAGCAACAGGAGATGTGACCCTGGCTGGCACCTGCAAATCCTGTCCTTTGGGTGCTGCGGAGGGATGAGACCCTTGCTGGCATGTGCAAACCCTGCCCTCCTTGGGGCACTATGGATGGCAACTGGAAAGACCCTGGTGGCTGGCACGTGAAAATCCTGTCCTCCTTAGGGTGCTAGGGGATGGTAGGGTTTGAAACTAGAAAGGCCCTGGCTGGCACGTGCAAATCCTGCCCTCCTTGGGGTGCTTGGGATGGCAATGGGAAGACCCTGGCTGGCTGGCATGTGCAAAGCCTGCCCTTCTTTGGGTGCTGTGGAGGGATGAGACCCTGGGTGGCACGTGGAAATCCTGCCCATCTTTAGGTGCTGCGGAGGGATGAAACCCTGGCTGGTACTTGCAAATCCTGCCCTTCCTTGGGTGCTAGTAGCGATGACAACTGGAAGTACCCTTGGTGGCATGTGCAAATCCTGCCCTTCTTGGGGCACTATGGATGACAACTGCAAAGCCCCTGGTGTTTGGCATGTTCAAATCCTGTCCTTATTTGGGGGTGCGTAGGGAATGGGATGGCAACTGGAGAGTGGAGACCCTTGCTAGCCTGGCACATGTTTGGGTGGGGGTGCTGCTCATGCTCATGCCTGACTTCTGGAAGAGCCACACACACTACAGTACCCTCTCTCTCTGTGGAAGACATCCTCTGCTACCCGCTGATGCCCACTGTTTGTGCCCGACTGATGCCCACCACCCATGCACCCACCTGCACGCCAGTGAGCTCACTCTAACAGATAGAGCCTTAGGTTTCTTGTCCTGAAAGTAAAAAAAAAGTTTTCAAACCTGGCAACAGTGGCAGCAGCACCTCTGTGCCCACTGGCTCTGGCTCCTCCTTCTCCACTGAAGGTCCAGCAGCAGCCAGAGGAACCTCTTCCTCCACCACTGGCTTCACCACCTTGGCCTTCCCCCAGGCCTGGCATTTAATGGTGATGGCACTGATCATCTTCTTCTCCATTTTTTTTTTTAAACAGACAGCCAACACACAGTCAGTTACACACAGCACTCACCAACACTCACCAACCAGCCAAACCAAAACCAACCACACACCACACAGCCAAAACACATCAATCACAACCGAACACCCAGCCAGCCACAACACACACGCCCTCACCCACACAAGCTCTGCATGCACTCGAATTTCCAGTTTCTGGCACGATCACGGGCTCTCGTGATACTTTTTTCGAACACCCAAACCGAACACGACCGAACCGAATGACTGAACCCAAACTCAGCGACCGAACCGAATGGCTGAACCGAACGGGTGAACCGAACCAAACCGAACTGAACAACCGAACCCGAACCACAATCTGTTCACCCATCCCTACTGTGCAGGGCTGCATATGATGTCCAACTCCAGACTTTCGAAGCATGTTTTATTCTCCCAGCTCAGTCAAGATGTGCATTTAAGGAGAAGGCAGAGAAATGGTTTCAAGTATGTTCTTAGGACTAATCTGAAAAAAAAATGTAAAATTGATACCAATTCTCATCCCAAATGGAGGATTAGTCTACTTCAAGTGTCTCAGTACTTTGAAATCTCATGACAACAAGAGATGGAAAAGTAGGAGTGGTGAAAACAGTGTGTTGTGGACCAAACTCAGAACCCAGAATTGTCCACTTCACTCAGAATCACATGCTCAAAATGTAATATCAATCAATCAATCAATCAATTTTGTTGTCTTGGCCATTGGCCATAACAAATTCAGTATAAAATTAAAATACATAATTAAAAATACATCACATAATTTAAAACAACAACATGAAGAAAACAATTTAAAATAAGTTAGAAATTTACACATTCTTAGTATTTTGCGTAATAATAGCCCGATGCCTCTGAACACTTAAGGCAAATGCCAGATTAGCTGTATTGAGAATCTTTTCACAATTTGTATTAGCTAATACATAGGTCAACCTTAAAGTCTGATCCCAATAATTATTTTTTTTAAACAATGGGCTTAAATTTTTTTGCCCGGCATCTGTTTTAAGAAGACAATCAAACATATGATGGATTAAATCTTCTTGTTTCTGTTGACCACACAGAGAAAAACGCAAATCGTGGGGGATATCATTGTATCTGCCTTTTGTCAAAGAGGAGGGCATTAACTGAAATGATAATAAAGTAAGAGATTCACGTAATTTATAATTAGTCACCACCATGAGATATTGTTGAAATTGATGTTGTGTCTTAAACAAATGACTCAAAGGGGCAAGCCTACTCTGAGTCAAGGCCTCCAAATCTCTTTTACGCAGTTATCAATAAGGTGGTTTTTAATCATCAATTTGATTTTATCCTTAGGAAAATAATTCAAGAAGGTAGTTGACATCTGTTCAGCTAAAGAATCTAATTTTTGCTTCCATAGGGAGTTAAAACCGTCCTTTTGTTTTTCTGTCTAACACAGTTTGGGAAGTGAAACATCTGCCTTATCTATTAACCTAAGCCAGTATAGAAAAACAGTGTGCAATATATTAATAGGTGTTCCAAGATGGACCCCAAGAACTGAATGAAGCAGCCTGTTTGGAAAAATTTCAAGCTCCTCTACTTTCGTAAAGCCCCAGATTTCTGCGCCATAAGCCGCTTCAGGTTTTAATTTATGTTCTAATAATTTTAGTGCAGGTAATACCAACCTCTCACCCTCTGTTCTCCAGAAGCGGATCATTCCACTCATTGATTGAACCAGTTTAATTTTAGTTGTTGAATATGACCATTCCACGTGCCCCTTGCAGAGAACATTAGCCCTAGGTACTTATATTTATCAACTTGTTCCAGGGGGATTGAATCTAGTTGCCAGCTCTTGGTATTCCTGTTTTTCAAAGACCATAACTTTGGTTTTGTCATAATTAACACTTAAATAGTTCTTTTTGCAATATTCACTCAACCCCTGAAGAAGCCTATGAAGTCCAATTTCGGATGTAGCCAGTAAAACCATATCATCTGCATAAAGCAGAATTGAGAGTAATCTCCCATGGATACTTTCTGGATGATATACAGTGCCACTTAACTCAGTAGCTATATCGTTAATAAAATAATTAAAGAAAAATGGACTCAATAAACAGCCTTGCTTGACACTGTTACTAACTGGAACATCCTTAGTCAAATGGGCACCACGAGCTAGTCTGACCCTTATGGATGTATTGGAATATAACATTTGCACCAACAATAGCAATCTTTTGTCCAAATTAGTTTCCCCTAGCTTTGACCAGAAAATATTTCTATCAGCAGTATCAAAGGCTGCTCTGAGAACCACAAATGCAGCATGCAACTTCATCTTCCTATTATTAACATATTTTTCTATCAAGCGTGATAAGACAAAACAGTGATCTACTGTCAAATGACCTACACGGAAACCTGCCTGATCCTCAGGGAAAATGCGATTGTCCTCGGCCCACTTTTCTAACTTGCCCAGAAGATACTTTACATAAAGTTTGGCCACTACGTCAATCAAACTGATTGGACAGTAATTTCCAGGTTCTAGTCTATTTCCCTTCTTGAATATGGGGACCACTATACTAGTGATCCATCCCAAAGGAAGAACACACACAAAAAAATGTATATGATCAAAAAGCTTACTTAGGATTGGGATTCACCATTCTATATTCGAAAGACTTCCCCTGGGAGACCGTCCTCACCTGGGGCCTTATGTACCAAAAGTCCCAAAATGAGTGTCCTTAACTCAGAGGACTGAATAGGGTCCCATGGGGGAAGAGAGATTATGGCCACATTTACACGGATGCCATCCACCCGCGAACACCCGGAAACACCCATCGGATGGGCGGGAGAGTGTCCGTGTAAAAGTCCATGACTGGGTGGGGGTGTGTGTCTGACCCACCCGCCAACACCCACAGAGCAGCCGCAAGGAAGCCGGCACCCCCCGTGGGTGGAGATGGGTGGAGATGGGTGTCCAACACCTGAGCATTCATGTAAAAGTGAAAACACCCACACCCACAATGACTGGCCCGGCGAACCCCCACAGTACTGGCACCATGGGTCACGCACGTGCCGCCATGCAGACACGCCCACGGGGGGGACACTGGACTTCCAGTTGAGAGCCCGTAAAGGAGGGCAGAACCATGGCACACGCATGTGGGCTCCCACGATGGCAACCAGGAAGGCCAACGAGAAGGCCAAGGGATTCAATGATGCCCCATGTGCGGGAAGGAGCTGGGTAAGCACGGGGACCCAGGAGTGCCCAGGGGGGTAATCCCTGGCAAGGAGGTTCAGGGGGGGTGCGTCCCAGGCAGAAGACACAAGGGGGGGTCCAAGGCCACCGGTATGGGGGGGCCGGATGGGAGGTACAAGGGGGGGTACCTTGGAGGGGGGGAAAGGGGGAACGCACCAGGCCATAACACAGCACACGTCTCCCGGCACAGGGCAGAGGGCCTTCACTGACCCCCCCGGGTCGAGGACACCCAGCCCAGCACATCCCAGGAGCATGACCTGTGGAGCAGCAGTGACAGCGAGGTGAGCACAAAGGAACCACCACCACCCCAGGGATGGGAGGGCCACGCCCCAGGCCCAGCACCACGGGCCAGGGAAAACAGGGCAGGCAGCAGCCGCATAACCCGGTCCCCCGTCTCCCCCAGGACAGCTCCCAGACAATGGAGCACCGCAACACTGGGACTACGGCCGAGGAGGGGTCCCCAGACAGCCAGGTGAGCAGAAGGGCACCCCAGGGGGATTGGGGAGTGCAGGCCCCTCGGGGGCACTGAGGGGGCCAGCAGTACCCAGAGTAACCCCTAATGCACTACCCCCAACAGGACATGACCATCACCATGGCAACCACATCCACAGGGCTGGTCCCATGCCGCCAAGCCAGTCATCCCCCCACACACGGGTCCAAAAAGGGGGAGCCCTGGTCCAGGCAGGATATCAGGGACTTTATACACGTGTGGGGGTCTGAAAGGGTCCAGCACAACCTGGTGTGCAGCTACAAGATGAGACAGGTCTATGAAGCCATCACCCAGGAGATGCAGTGGCAGGGGTACAATAGGGACTGCACCCAGTGCATGCAGCAGGCAAAGGACTTGAGGTCCGGATATAAACATATCAAGGACAACAATCTCAAGTCCAGCCGGGCCATGAGCACATCCGAGTTCCAGGAGGAGCTGGACAAATTCCATTCATGGACAGGGACATTGTGGCCTCCTGAACACATGACAGTGCCTTCACCAGGGGCAGGGGCAGGGCCACCACACAACCCCCCCAACCTACCCCATGGAGCAAGGGGGGAGGTGCCCCTGGGGAGGGCAATCAGGAAGTGAGAGGGGACAGCCCCATCCCACAGGGGGAGGAGGCACCCCAGGGATCCGAGCGCCAAACCACCACAACCCACGCCCCCCCAAACACCCACAGGCCTACCAGCCACAGGGACAGGGGGCACATGAAGAGCCAACAGAGACCCAGGATGACCCCCAGGAAGCAGAGGAACAGGACCTAGGTACGCTCACCCCAGCAGGGCCGGGGGGGGGGGAATGTCCTGGACAGAGGTGCAGCAGCTGGGGTCGGAGGCCAGCAAGCACTAATGACACCCCCATCCCATTGTAGCACAAGGCAGCCTGGAGGTGGACGAGGTGGAGGTCACGGAGGAGGAGGTGGATGAGGCGGGCCCGGCAGCTCCCCCCACCACTAGGTGGGTGCACCTCCATGGCGGGGCACACTGGCCAAGGGGCCACAGGGGGGCCTGGTGCAGAGGGGGGCAGAGGTACAGGGTTGGGAGGGGGCACCCGGGGGCATGCAACCACAACCAGCAGGGCCCAACTGGGGTTGGGGTGTTGGGGGCAGACAGGAGGGGTTGGTGGGCCCACAGCGGCCCCCACGGCATACATGACCATCACGGGCCCCTCTGGCAGTGATCAGATCCCAGGGGCCATGCCATGAGAGGGAAGGGCAGGGGTACCCCACAGGGGAGGTCTGAGGGGAGCTGCCACACTATGGGGGCCACCCCACCATGCACCCCGGATTATGTGGTAGCAGGCAGTGGGGCACACAGACCGGAAGCACTAATGTGGTGTCCAACCTCTCAGTCACAGACCAGGTGGTCACTCGCACGAGGGGTACAGCTGCTGTCAGTGTGGAGTGGAACCGGGAGATGCAGGCCAGGAACTGACTCTGGAGGGAGGACCTCGGCAGGGAGCTGCTGGAGAAATCACAATGGTTAGCCGTGGTGCACTCCCGGGAGCTCACTCTCACAAGGGAGCTCCTCAGAGGGGAGGGGGAAAGGGACCGTGAGATCCTGGCTGCCATGATGGCCCGGTCCCGCACCGAACACCTCTTGGACAGGCGTCAGGCTGCTGCCCTCCAACGCGAGCAGCGACGCGCCTGTGATGGGCTGAAGGGTCAGGCTGCATGGCTCATGGACCTTATGGGGGAGGCCCTGGAGGCCCTCCAGCATGAACCCCAGCACGACAGGTGCCACCATGCCATGGAAGGAGAGTCGGCGGCTGACCAACACCATGGCGGCCTCCCACTGGTGCAGGTGCCCTCCTCCCTGCACCTCAGCCACCCATGGTTTCCCATCAGCAGCCCTACCAGGGCCTGGTCCAAGGGTTCCCCTCCCCCACATAGGGCAACGGGACCCGCTGGCGGGGCTGCTCTTCCAGCCCGCAACCCCTGTGGTCCTGTCCCCACTGCCACCCCGACCCTTCCACTGGGAAGCGATGCCCCCACCCCAGGACTGTGCACCCCAGGACAACCAACCACCCATGGTGGCTGCCCCACCCCCTTTGGTAAGGATTCAGCACCCCAGGGCCCTGGGGGGTGGGGGTGCTACACGGGACGGGAGCTGGACAGGGATGAAGGGGCACCGCATAGGGCACTGGCCTGGTAGGGAACCCAGTACAGAACCTGCATCGAGCACATGTACCACAGGAGCTGTGGAGCCACTGCTGTGGCCACAGCCATGCATATTGGCTCTGGGAAGCAGGTCCGGCCTGCACAGGGTCATGGGAGGGTCAGTACAAGGGCCCCCTTAATAGGGGGTTGCTCAACGTTATGTGTTATGCTCGTGTGGGGTGTAGGGGGCTCCCTGGGTGACCACGGGGGCCCCAGTGGCCTGGGCCCTGGCGTGGGACAGAGATAGGTGCACATGACGATCACTTACCCCATTCTTGTTCCTCCTTGCAGGGGCCATCAGTGGAGGTCAGGATGGAGTGGACAGTGGATGACGGGGGGGGGCGGGCTGTCCAGTCGGCCATCCCTGTGGTCAGCTGCGGCTAGGGCTCACCGGCCTGCGAGCCCCGGTGGTGCAACCAAGAGGGAACGTGGACAGTTCCATGGTGGGTCAGGCACTGTACATTGCCTGGCGACCGCCGGGGCTAGAGCCCAGCCTGGTCAGGCAGCTGGCAGTAGTGGTGGCTGGAACAGGTGTACACAGATCCATCACTGGTGGGCCGGCAAGAGGCGGCAGGCAGGGCACCATGAGGCCCCAGCACCCCACAGCAGACAGTGAGGGGAGTTCGCACTCAACCCGGCAGCCCACGGTACCCAGTCCTGGGACCCCCGTCACCCACACATGGCACAGAGGCAGGACTGAGGTTCATGGGTACTGTCCAGCTTTATTAAAGGGGTGCACAGGACTATGGACATGGGTGTGGGTCGGGCGCTGCCCGGTGTTTGGCTGCCTGGGCAATGATGTGGTGGCAGATGGTGTCCTTGTTCTCCTCTGAGATGCTCCGGAATGCCCCGCCCTGGGCATGTTGGTACAGGGGCATGGGGCTGGCCCTGTGCACTGGTGGTGGGTTTTCCAGGGCAGCGCCCCCTGTCTCTCATACATTCTGCAGCATGCACGCTGCCAGGACAGGGATGGGGGTGTGGGCCTGGTCGAATTGGCTCCTGTTCATTAGGAGGTGCCAGCGCATCTTCAGGAGCCCAAAGGCCCACTCCACCACACTGCATGTGGATGACAGGCACTCATTGAACAGGCAGTGGTTGGGGTTGCGCGCCACTGGATAGGCCTGCATGAGCCACGGGCTGAACGGGTAGGCAGGGTCCCCTATCACAACAGGGGCCATGGGAACCCCCGTTATCACGTGGTACAGGTTGGGGGCAATCTCCCCGTCAAACATGTGTTTATAGAAGGGGGAGGCATGCAGGATATGCGCATCATGGCTCTGCCCTGACTGGCTTGTGTACACATCTATAAACAGGCCCCTATGATCCACTATGGCCTGCAGATTGATGGAGAAGGCCTGTTTTCAGTTTATGTAGTTGATCTTTGCATGAGGGGGTCATATGATGGGGAAGTGGGTGCTGTCAATGGCCCTGATGCAATGAGGGAACCCCATTTCCTCGAACTCATGCATCACCCCCTCAGGGTCACAGAGCTGGATGACCCACTGCAAGGGGAGCTCCGCGAGCAGGTCACACACGTCATGGAGGGCCCTGTTCACAGTGGTGGTGCCCATCCTGAACTGCTCCCCCACATTCCTACAGGAATCCGGGCTGGCGAGCCACCATACCACCATGGCCACGCGCATACCTGGTGGCAGCGGGAAGCGCATGTTTGTCTCCCGCCTCCAGAGGTGGAGGTTGAGGAGCTCCCCCAGGCGGGTCAGGAGGGAGCGGGTCCAACCATTCCCTGTCCATCCAGGTGGCCAGCATGTTCTCCTACCAGTTGTTGGTGCGGGAGCGCGACCAGTGCCATTGCAGGGTCAGTAGGGTCATGTGGTGGGTGTACACGTTGAGGGTCCATCGGGCCAGGATGAGCTGGCCTTTCTGGGACACCATGGAGCCCAACAGGGCATGGTGTCAGACGCCTGCCCGCCTTGCCCATCGGATAATCGCCGCCCTCCTGAGGTTTTCTGCCCTCCGCCGCCGTGCCCCCATGAGGACGGAGCCTTGACACGGAAGGCGTAACTGGGCTATCTGCTGTAGCAGCATGCGCAGCAGCAGGAGGGCTGTGCCTAGGAGTCGCAGCATCACGTCCCTGGGCTGTGGGTACTCGTCCCCCGACAGCATGGTTCAGCAGCTCCCCACCCCCAGTCACTCATTTTATGGCCGCAGCGCACTCCGCTGTATGGCCTGTGTCCATGGCCTGCTGTCCCCTGGTATCACAGGTGTTCCTCTGTGTCCACCAAGCTCGGTGTTGCCATTCTCTATTTGCTGCTTGTCCCCATGCTATAACGCCCCACATGCGACCGCCTGCATCAGGTCGCTTATGTACTGTGTAGCCTGGTGGGGGCAGGGCACTGATTGGTGCTGCACTGTAGGGATGGGCGAATGCGGTTCAGAAGTTCGGAGTTCAGACTGAACTCGACCAGTTCGGTCGATCAAACCGAAGTTCCAAACCGAATTCAATTTTTGAACTGAAGCAAACAAAACTGAATTTTCGAACTCGACTCTGTTCGCCCATCCCTAAAAGATAATATTCCATTTAGTTCAATGGAGCTTGAATTTCTGAACTTTATTTGGAAGTTCAGAGTTTGGACCGAACTCAAATAGTTTGGTCTACCGAACCGAACCGAACTTCTGAACCGAACTCAATTTTCGAACAGAACTGCCCAGAACCGAATTTCCGAACTTCACTCTGTTCACTCATCCCTGCTGCACTGAGGGTGTGCTGGGGCTGCCACTGGTTGCTGGGCCTGGCTGATCAGCCCCACGAGTGCACCAGCCGCATGCCCACTGGGGGGGATGGGACCGTGTGTACCCCAGGGTACCGCTGCCTCCGCACCCGCACTGCAGTCCCCCATGCCATGGTCTGCCTTTGCATGCTGCAGCTGTGTGCAGTGTGGATACAATGCTTGGCTCAGCTCCTTGGCCTGGCACAGTGCCCAGCTGTGGCCTCCCTCATCTCTCATTGCCTGTGCTGCATCCCTTCTGTCCTATGTGTGGGTTGCGGCACCCCGGGCCCAGCGGGCTGGCCTATCTCTGGCATGCAAGGCCTCTTGTGGGCAAGGGTAGCCACTCATTACATGCTCGTCCCAGTCACTGCAGCCCTCTGTCTCCCGCCTGTTGCTTCACCGGAGCGGGCCCCACTCCTGCCATCGCTGGTTGTTCTGCAGGGCCCTCAGTCAGGGATGTATGGGAGGGGTGGTCTCCCTGTGTGGACATGCTGTTGGCGGCCCTCTGACTGAGCCCCGATGTTCAGCTGTTGGTGGGTGACCCCCTGTCGGTGGAGGAAGGCTTTCGGCTCCTGTCACAGTACATGTGGACGATGGGTCACCAGGTCGGCGCCCCAGCGTGCCAGGGCCATTCCCCCAAGTTTGGCTTCACCCCCCCATGCCAACCTCCTTGGGGGCACCTGCCCGCTGTTGTCATGCCGTGGACTGCTGCAGAGGTAGCGGCAGCTCGCATGCTGATGGAGCGACCCAGGTTCAGCCTTGCCTTGCTTTCCAGGGGTCCCCCTGTTGCTGCCCTGTACACCAGAAGCCTCCTGCATGCCTGCGGCATCCTGCACGTACCCTTGAACGTGGGGGACCTCCTGTGGGATCTGGGCTTGCTTCCCCCCGAGGTTGGTGGCCCAACTCTGGAATGGGGACCCCTCTGCTGTGGAGCTCGCCACCCTTCGATCAGTGAGGGACCTTCCAGCTGTGCGGGCTTTGGCCACTGGAGAAGATCTGCTCCTTCCCCACTTCCTGGTGGATGCTCATATGTGCTGGGGTTCTGACCCTGGGTCTGGCGGCGGCAGCGGTGGCAGAAGTGGTGGCGGGTCTGGTGGTGGCATCACTCCAGAGTGCTTTAGGCTGCTACTAGGCCTTCTGGGTCAAACCAGAAGGCTTAGTAGCTGCCTGAAGTGCTCCGGTGTGCTGCCACCACCAGACCCGCCACCACTGCCGCCACCAGACCCAGACCCAGAGCCCCAGCACCACCAGGTAGAATGATCCCTGGGGTGGGGGGTGTTAAAAAATTTTTTCCCAGGCTTGGCAGGGTGGGGGGAGGTGCTACCTGGCGCCCCTTCCACCTGCATAGCCTGGAGGGGGGGGGACCGCCCTCCCCCCACCTGAATGGGTTCAGTGAACCGAACGGTTTGGGGTTTGGCCGAACCACGAATGGGCTGAACTCTGAACATCCGGGGGTTCGCACATCCCTAATAATTACAGAAGTGTCAGGAAATCTATTCATAATACCCAAAAAATGGGATATCCACTGATGTGAAGAGACCATTGGTTGATAGACTGTTGTGTCTTTTACGACACCTCCATGTTCTAACTGCCAAAACTTAGTGGTGTCTTTTTGCAGAACAGCTTCCCCCAAACATCCCCAAAAAAACTTCTGATGATTAGCTTTCATGTTCCTAATAATATTTCTATACTGACTCTTTAGTTCTATATAGGTATTGATAGACTGGCTTGTCTTATCTTGCCTAACCTGCCTGGCTGCCTTATTTAAGGCAGATTTTAATCAAGAACAGTCTACATCAAACCATGGTAATTTAAAAGACCTCTTTCCTTGTTTACAGTAAGGGAACATCATGACTACATTATTAATTTGAGACATTAACTCATTAAATAGGGCCAGAATATTTTCACCCATTATATCAGTTTCCAAAATAACCCTCTGGCAATATGCATATCCTGCGATGCCAAGAATTCGTGACACCTAAACGAAGTCTTTCCCGCTCCCCACAACTCTGGATTCTAGAGCCCTGAAACTCAAGGCCCTCTAGAGTAGAAGAGTAATCATAATATTCCAGAGGTTCCAATTGGGAGGTAAATTCTACTCCTATTGGTTGATGATCCCTATCTAATAATAAGGACCTTAAAATTAGAGAAGTGGTGTATAAATGCAGCTGGTAAACAAATGTAATCTATAACCCTTGTACCAGCTTTAGAAATAAAAGTAAATTCCCCATAGGGATCAGAACTAATTCTCCCATTTAAGATTTTCCAGTTAACCCTATACAAAAATTTTAACATTTGGTGTCCAGTGTTTGACAATAATTTATCTCTAGATAGTCTAGAAGGATGAAAAAAGCAATCCGCAAAGTCAAAGCCCACCACCTCTGCAACCACAGCATCATCTTCTCCTGTACGGGTGTTGAAATCCCCAACCATAATTATAGGAAATGAAATGTAATAGAATCTGTCACTCCTGGATTAGCCTCGCCAGTCATCTTCAGACCCATTAATAAGGCAATGTATGGAAGACAATTATCCTTGACTGAGAGGGATTGCCTATGATGATGACTTGTAGCTATTGGTGTGATTTTTCTGTGCAGATCGTTGGGGTGAGGTAGGTCCTATAGTGGTGGAAGGTGCTTGACTAGATGACCCTTGAGGTACCTTCCAGCACCGTGACTTGGTCCTAAAAAGTGCCGTGTGCTCTTGCATCAGTGCTCAAAATCTCTTAAGGATGTGCTTAGTTTAAGTTCAATGGGACTTCTCATATGTTTAAGTCAAATATATGCATAAGCATTTTGCAGAAAAAAGGCTGGAGTGCTCAGCAAATTGCTCCATTGAACCCTAAAATATTTGATCCCTGATTCCTCATTTTTACATATCCCATTCCAATGGTGAGTGTGTGAGGAATGGATAACCCGTTCCTCCTAGGGTGATGCATATTTCTAGTTGTACTGGAAAGCAAATGCAGTCAATCATACTGAAAAGTGAAGTGCATGTAATACATATTACTCTGGGCCACCTTTAAATCTTTGATCAGTGGAATATGTCTGTATCCATGGCAACAGGTATTGCAAATTTACTGCACTGGTATCAATAATGTTGAAAGCTGGCTTACAGCTTCCCTCCCCCCTTTATTCCCCCTTTACTACTAACAGGTATGTGTGACACCAGGTTCACTTTCTCAAGGTTTATTTCTTCAGCGAAGAGGGTCCTTAAGAGAGACATTTAAGTCCTACAAGAATGTATTCCTCTCTTCCAGTCAAATAGATTTTCATTTACCACACACATTCTGTCTGCCTGATCTGCCTTATATTTCAGATATGCATGATGGATAATAAACTTCCTTAAAATATTAATGTGAAATCATTTCAGAACTCTGAACTTAAGCAGAGTCTTGTCTATGTAACTTTGCCCCTTCCTACAGTTCAGGCTCTGATCAGGAGTGGAAGGGCATCACAAGGATGCAATTAGGGGATGTTAGAAATTTAGTACTGGATTTTACTTGTCAGGTTTTGAATCTGGTTTTGAATATCCTCTGCGTAAAATAAATTTATTCCAATGAAATGAAATATTTGCTTCATTTATTGTGACAGAAATGGCCCACGCCTGTACTCTGTAGCCATAACTCACCCTGAGTTTTACTGATAATTATGTGGTTATTAAGAAACTAACAGATGTGACACTTGACTATTTTAAGTCAGAGATCCACGTGAGCCCTTCCCTGTGTTTGATTTAGCAGCAATCCTGACAGATTTTTACCTTTGTTAAAGGGCCCAATTAACCAAGATACTTAAACATGTGGCAATTTTAAGCACGCAAATAATTCACACTTAAATAAACCCTTGTTATGAAATACTCTATGGTTGATATCTGAAGCAGAATTAATTGACTTCAGTGGAACTTTTCAGGTGTTTAAAGATAAGTAAATGCACACATCAAAGTACGTTGCTGAATCACGACCAAATTTTTTTTCAAAGGTATTCAGACTTGTTGTTACACTTGGATACATCAAACTATTGCCTGTGTTACTCAGATGTATGCAAGCTCTCTCCAGTTCTTTCTTTTCATCTTTGTGTTATAAAGAAGCAGTCCTTCATCCAAAGAGTCATAGCCTGTCTTACCCTTTAATTTTTTATACTGCAGTGTGTGTCTGGGTACACAAGTTAAATTTTCAGTTTTACTAGTTCGTTATTTTAATGTCTGAATTGGAGTTCTGTTATCGTCCCCTGACCCCTCATCAGACTTTTACTTCTGACCAACTTTATGAGGCCTTTGTTGTCTAACAAATATGCAATCTAAACTGGATGTTCACACAGTTTAGCAGTGGCAAAAGGTCAGATGTACAAGGACGTTAGAAGAAAACTTTTATTTTTAATTGAGTGACTTTGGAAAAATCTAATAAGTTTTCCTTTTTATTCCTCATCCTTAGAGTATAAAGGTACCATCTGTTCACATGTGATAAAACCAAACCACTATATTTTTGACATTGTGTTGTAAAACAATAAAACTGATAGAATTACAGTAATAAATTTCTTTTTTAAAAAACATAGAGCTAGTTTCATTGCTCTAGTTGTGATTAATATCCTTTTAAAATTAAAGACTTCTAAGTCGTATTTTGGGGAAATACTACTTGAGGAAGTAGTATTTGAGAGAAATATCCAATAATAAGAATTGGTAATACCCCCTCTCATTTCGCAGGGTCTGTTATAAAATGAGCCTACAGAGTGAAAGCATTCATGCTTTATGCATGTTATCTTCTAGAATGCTCTTTTAGATCAATTGGTGATATTGTGGATAAGAACTACATGGAAATCATAGAATGGCAGTTGCCACTCAGTTCTTTTGATTGCAAGTAAACGTCTCTTCATCTCTCTTCCCCAATCAAAACATTTGAGAGTTTCGAAGCAAAAATACTTGAATAGGTTAATTTTTGCAAGGGAAAACAAATTCAGTCATCTTCATTGGTTAAAAGCATCACACACAATTGGTTCCTGCACACATGCTGTGGAGGGCTCAATGCACGTGCACCCCATGGCAGGCAATTACTGCTACCACACTTCAGGGCTAGTGTGGGGAGCAGGACAGATGGTTGTCCCCCAGCAGGACAGCCATCCCTTCATGCCTCATGTTGGGCCAAAGTGTCACCCACATGAGTGCGCACCCGACCTGGCCCTGCCCCTGCCCAACCTCCACCCCGTCCCACCCACTATCCTGCCCCCAACCATGATGTGGCCATGTGGGACTGGAGTTATTACCTGCCACTCCAAGTCCTGCAGCAGAACTCGCCATGTGATGGGGTATATGGGGACTGGGCATACAAACGTAGTGCACTACCGCACCTTTGGGTAAGGCTGCTATGAGCTACATAGGGATGTGCGAACGCGGTTCAGTAAGTTTGGTGTTCGGCCCGAACTCGGCCAGTTCAGCTGACCGAATCTGAATCCGAATCTGAATCCGAACCCGAACCGAACTGAACCCGATACCGAACTCTGAAACGACCAAACAGTTTGGTCAGTTCGGATCGAGTTTGGATGAATTCGGCTGGTAGAAAAACAGTAAAATAAAAACACCAGTAAAACATGACCCCTGCCTGACACAGGGAGGGGTGGGGTCAGCTGAGGAGCAGACTTCCAGGCACCAGGGGTGGAGAGGCTTGGAGTAGCAGTCAGCCTGCCCAATTACCATCCCTTTTCTCCTCAGACCACTGGCTTCGCAGGCTGCGATTGGCCATGACCTAAGTTGCACAGAGCCAATGGGGCTTGCGGTGAGGCAGGCACAGCAAGTAATAATGCTCATTGCCCTCCCCACTTCCAACATCTTCTGAGCTAGTCACTGTTCCTGACAGCAGGTGTTTTTCAGAAGGCTCCCTCTCCCAGCAGTTTGTGTACCTCCCAGCTCCCCAATCCATTGTCACGCTCCTCTTATTTCACCCATCCAACCCATTTACCTTCATATTATCATTTATTTGGATTATATTAGATAGATTTAGGTGTTATTTTTTTTTTTTTTACCCCTCCCTGGGTTCTTTCTCCCTACCCTCCATTGAATCCTTCCCTCCTCCCTCTATATATTCCATCCCTGATTCCCTTCCCCTGTTTTTGGATTTATTTAGAATAGGATTAGATTGATTTAGATTTCATTTCAGTTTTGTACTCCTCCCTGTGTTGTTTGTTGTGACCTGTCTGTGTTACCCCCATCCCTGTGTAGATAGATAGATAGATAGATAGATAGAT
>QEPC01008922.1:384954-401826 GCA_003113815.1 Sphenodon punctatus
CCCAGCTCCTGTCTCTCAGATTGTAAGCCCTAGGGGCAGGGACCGTGTCTATTTTATTACTTTGTAAAGTGCCAGGTACACTGCTGGCACTATATAAATGTTTGTTAATAATAATAATAATAATAATAATAATAATTATGGAAATTAGAAGAGAAAGGAATATCCAACATTAATGCACTATCCATCCAAATTAGGTACTCTAATCCAAATCTATTAGACTGGGCATGCAGCCTGCTCCACTGTTGGATATTGTTCAGTTTGGTCATTGTTCAGTTCAGCATAGCTCCATCCAAACTGGCTATCTGGTTCAGTCCAGTCATTCATTCCAGTTCAGTTGACATTCAGTCTGGTTTGTTTGGGCTTGTCATTCGTTCTTTAGTCTTGTTTGGTCATTGTCCCACCCCTGTTCTAAGGAGAAGTAGGCAGGGACAAATAAGTTGGAAACTCTCTTAAACCAACAAAAAACAAACTGGACCAACCCTGAACCAAGCACCCACAAACAAGACTAGCCCCAAACCAAATCCCACAATTCCAATCTGAACATCACAAACTGGACCAACCCCAAACTGAAAACAAAAAACCAGACCAATCCTGAACCACACTAGCACTGAGGAGAGAGAAAGTGTTCCCATACCATCTGGGAATACATACCTTTCAGGAACACTTGTGACTGTTTGGTATTTCCTCACTATTCATTGATTCCACTATTGCTGAATCAGTGCCAGACAATTTCTTCATTTTTGTCAGTTTTCCTCATTTTCCAGCAATTTTCCAGCCATTCTGGTATTTTTTTTTGTGCAAATTTCCATCATTTTCTGCCAATTTCCGGTATTTTCATCAATTTTAATCCATTTTATTTCGTTGGAAATTTATGGCATTTTGCATCAATTTACGTCACTTTCTGTAATTTTTGGCAGTTTTATGTAAATTTTTGGTATTTTTCCATCAATTTTATGTCACTTAGCCAGTATATAAACCATAGTGTTAGAAGTTCATTTTATTTTGTGTTAGAATGACACACTGACTACTGCACACTACCAAAGAGCCACCAGAAGTACCGAACAATTGTGATTCCTAAATGGGAACTAGTGAAAAATAGCAAAAATCCACTAAATTTCCTCATTGTGTGAATGAAGGTGAATGACCTATTTCTGATAGAAGCACACTGCATGAAGATCCACTCCAACGTGGACATTCATTTACTGATCCAATCAAGAGAATAACAACCAGGAATAAAAGATTCATTATTTGTTTTATTTCATTATAGTCTTTTGACATATACTATATAATATAGTCTATATTCACAAATGTAGGCTGAATTAAGGTGTGTGTGTGCATGGGTGTGTGTGTGCATGTTTGTGTGTAAGAGGTTCTGAAATCTGCCCCAACCCAGACCAAGCCAAACTGTACCAGGGTTGACCTGGTCAAATGGTGGTTTGAGGATGGCCTGATCTGATGATGTCACGACACTTCATGTGAGTAGAGTCACATCAGGAAAGGGGAGGGGGAATTCCCTTCCCAAGACCCTTTCCTTACCTGCTCCTGCCAAACACTGATGTCACAGTGCTCTGTGGGAGTGAGAGGGCACATCAGGAAAAGTGTGGGGTAAAGACATTCCCCCATTTTTGACCTTGTATGGCCGCCTGCCACCAAGCAACATGATGTCACAGTGCTCAGCAGGGGCAGGATTTCTTACCCTGGGAGCCCAGCCTGAGTTCTAGAGACTTGGGCTGGGAAGGCTCCTGAACTAAGTCCAGCTGAAACACTTGTGTCCGATTGTGTTTGGTCCACTGGAGTCTTGTATTTGTGATAAATTGAATCAGTTTTTACTGCTATTGATTGTACAAAATATTTCAGAAAAATGCAAGAATGACCTTTTTGAACTATAACCTGTGGTTGTTTTTCTGCCCTTATGCTAATCAGCACATTAGGGATGGGCGAACAGAACCGAGTTCTGAAATTCAGTTCGGTTCAGAAATTCAGTTCGGAAGTTCGGTTCAGTCGAGCGAACTATTTGAGTTCGGTCCAAACTCTGAACTTCGGAAATTCAAACCTCATTGAACTAAATGGAATATTATCTTTTAGGGATGGGCGAACAGAGCCGAGTTCGGAAATTTGGTTCGGTTCGGTTCGAAAATCAAGTTCGGTTCAGAAGTTCGGTTCGGACGACTGAAATGGTCAAGTTTGGTCCGAACTCTGAACTTCTGAACCGCGTTCACCCACCCCTACAGCACATCTCTCGTTATGCAGGGAATCAGGGAGAGGTGAGGTGGAGGTGTGGGTACAGCTGGGACTGAGGAGCAATGCTTAATAACTCAGGCTCTTTTCAAATGGTAGTGCCCGCCCCCCCCTTGCACATGTGGGGGGGGCATCCATTCAAACACTGCAGCGGGTGCAAGGTGGATGGGTGGGCGTCTGTGGGAATGCCATGACTGGTGGGTGTGTGTGTGCATGCTCCCGCACTCCGTCCACCTCCACCCATCACCCACGCACAGAGCAACAGGCACCAATGATGGATGCTCAGTGCATGGAGATGGATGGAGGTGGGTTGGGGTCCGTGGGAATGTATACCCATGCACCATTCACCCATCGCACTTCCCCCCATCCCCTCCACGCACCTGCGCCCATTAGAAAAGGGCCTCAGATCATGCAAAGATGTTGATAGCTATAGCCAGCTACTAAGTAGAGAATCCGCAAAGAATTCAACCACTCTTGCAAGAAATCAATACATCTTTTAGTTCTGGGGCTTTTATGATTGTATATTTCAAAGGCTGGGGAAAGGAAAGGCCTGAGTGAAGGAAAGCTGAGAAACAAAATCAGAAACAATGAGCACAACAAAGTTAGGTGTGTCTGATGGATTCCACCCCCATCTCAAATAGGCAGCCCTTCTACCTTAGCAACATTCCCTTCTAATAGTTATCAAATATTAAACGGGCAGGATTTGTGAATGTTAATGCTATAATTTCCTATTCATCATGAATAGTAAACAGAATAATTCACTATGTGCACATCTCCAGTTTGCAAATGAGCTCTCATAGTGAGTCAGAATGCAATGACCAGAGCAAATTTATCAAGTGAACTTATGCAAGCAGAAGGAGGTAAAAAAAACCACACTGTTCATAAATCATCAGGCTTGTTGGGTGCTCTGAGTCCTCTGAAATTCTTAACTTTCAAACCATTTGATTCAGCCCAGCACCCCTGTAGCTATTTCTTGAGACAAAAGTACATGAAAGCCTGCATGGTTTCTCCCTTTGTATGTGTGTGTGAGAGGACACATGCATAATACTCCCACTGAGAACAAATAGAACACAGATCCATTCTCTTTAGTCACTCAGTCAGGAGCTGCACAAAAATATGGAATTTACATCTCGCAACATTTAAAAATATTTCTTAGGATGTTGTCAAGGCCCGGCGGGGGGGACGGGGACGCCCGCGGCATACGGGCCGGGGGGCGGACCCAGCCCCGACCCCGACAGCACCAAGCGAAAGGGAGGCGCCGCCCCCGTCCTTCCCCACGGCAGGGGGCGAGGTGCCCCCGCCCACACAGGGTGCCCAAGCGGAGCCACAGACGATGGGACAGGGAAAGGCAGGGACCAGCAAAACGGAAGGAGAGGCCATGCCCCCGTTTTTGGCGCTCCGTATGTTTATGGGAGCACACAGAGGGGCGGGGCCAGGGAGATAAGAGCCAGGGCCGAGAAGCACTCGGCGCTGGTGAGATAAGTGACTAGGAATTGAGCATGTGGAGCATTTCCTTGACCCAGGCAACTGGACTTCAGAGTGTGCGTGCGTGATCCTCCTACCTAAACCTTTCCCTGTGAGCGTGTGGCGATGGGTGAGTGCGAGAGCGGGTGAGTGCCTGGAGAGTGAGTCCTTCCCTTTCCCCTTCCCCCTCCCTGAGACTCAACCCTAGAGTATACCCCCCTCCCTTCAGCTGTGTGTGACCTGTACCCCGTGTGCCGCCTTGTCTTCCCGGGGCCCCGGCTCCCTCCTTGCCGGGCACTTCCTCCTCACTGCCACCCTAACCCCAAGAGTCATGTGTGTGGAGAGACCTGTGTGCCTGGGGCTCAGACTCACACTACTCACCTGGCGCCCTATGATGATAGGGACCTGGGCACTGTGAGGCCTATAGGTCCAAACACTATCCTGACGGGCACGTATTCCCAGAGAGAACTCTTCCAGGGTAGGAGTCTGAGCTCGTGTGTGGGGTACCTAGTGGGGTGGGCGGTTCGGCGCTCTGCCCCCTCGGGGCCCGGCTGGGCCTGTGACCCCTCCCCCGTGACAGATGTGTCCATAGATGGAGACAAAATACCTCAGACGATATCTTTTATGGACCAATTTCTCTTGGTGAGTGTGCACAAGCTTTCAGGCCATATTCTTGCACACTGACACCAGCAGAAGCTGGTCCAATAAAAGATACCATCTCAAGTATTTTCTCTCCATCTCTTACAGTTGGGACCATCATGGCAACCATGTTCTCTCTAGACCACAATGGATGTGTGCATAAACATTTGTATAGTCTAGGGATAAAACAAATATTTGAGGCAAATACCAAACGGAACAAATTTAGTCTATTCACTTCTTGATTTCCATAGCAAAGATGAAAACTTTCATCTCTCTATCACCAATCGAAGTTGATCCAATAAAAGTTATTGAGCGTGAGCCAGCTCCCATTGAAGTCAATGGCTGAACTCCAGTTGACTTGTATGGAGCTGGATCGTGCTCATAGTCTCAGTTTATTTAGTTATTTGTTTATTTATTTATTTTAATTTCTATCCCACCCATTTCATAAAAGGCAGGCTGAGGGAGGGTTACAATAATATAAAAACAGATACATACATAACCAGATAAAAGGGGGGGGGAAAAAAGAACAAATGTTTAAAATATACACACCCTTAACCCATCCCCGGCTACCAAAACAAATGCTAAACAAAAATGCTTTACCCTGTTTCTGGAACACACATAGGTTTGATCTTTAGCAAACCTCAGAGGAAAGAGAATTCCACAACTGGGGAGCAGTTGCTGAGATCACCTCTGCCTGCACACTTGCCATCCATATTTGGTGCACCACAGTCAGACCGCTCCCAGCTGACTAAAGAGAGAGTGATGGGACATAGAACAGGAGGAGATCCCAAAGATGTGTTGAACCCAAGCTGTTTAGGGCTTTCTAGGTCAAAACCAGCACATTGATTTGGCTCCAGAAGGCTATAAGAAGCTAGTGTAGACACCAGAGCACTGATGTAATGTGCTCCCATTGGCCCACCCCTGTCAGGAGGCAGGACATTCTGCACCATCTGCAGTCTCCAAACACTCTTCAAGGGTAGCCCAACAAAAAGTGCATTGCAGTAGCCAAGCCTTGAGGTTACGAAGGTTGCTAGGACCAAGTTTACAGGAAAGGATCACAGCCTTCTCACCAGATTGGGTGTTTTTAAATGAGAGTGGTGGCAGGGTGGTGGTGGTTGTTCATGGTCGTTGCATAGGGTGTGTGCAGGGCATCCACACATGGGATGTGTCTGGGAAGCGCTTCACATGGGTGGCTCCCTTCATGGATGTTCCATCCACAGTGGTGGCCACCCGGGCCCACACAGGACACTCTGAATTTCTCAGGAGAGCTCTGTCCACGACTATGGGTGGCCAATGTGTGGATCTTGGGAGCATGCCTCCCCATGCACTGCCACTGATTCAAACGAGTGGTTTGCCACATGGACAGTAGGGAGCCATGCATGGAGGTGTCTCATTTAAAAACACCCAGAGATGGTGAAAAGCAATCCTAACCACTACCTCAATGTGAGAATCCAGGGGAAGTGATGAGTGCAGGAGCACTCCAAGGCTGTGAACCTGAGTGACTAAGGAAAGTCAGACCCAATCAGTGATAGGAGTCCCAACCCCAACCACGTCACAGGGCCCACCAACCATCATTACTTCAAAGTTTTCAAGATTCAGCTTCAATTGACTTACCCTCATCTTGTTCCCTACTACAATCAGACACTACATAAGGGTCTGATTAAAAGGAGAGCTAGAGTTATGTGTCATCTACATACTACTGACTGCACGTGACCCAAAATGTATGATTTTTCTCAGTGACCTCAGTTATATGTTGAACAGAAGGAGGGAGAAGATGGAACCCTACAGGATCCCACGAGGAAGACTCTGAGGAGCAATCACCCATTACAACCTCTGAAATTTCCTTGTCAGGAATGAGCAGAGCCACTCAAGTGGTTCCACGAATGTCTGTTAGGCACTGCAGTTGCATCACCAACACCTCATGGTCAAGACAGAGTATGAAAGGTTGCTGACAAATCCGAAAGGGTACAATTCCCCCAATAGATTTCTAGGCAAAGATCATTGACCAAAACTCCAATAAACATCTCAGTTCCACACTCAGATTGGAAACCAGACAGGCAGTGGTCTAGGAATTTGACAGTGTTGAAATGTGCCTGGACTTGGCAGGTAATTCCACTCATGCCACAACTCTGCCCAAAAGAGAAGGTTGATAACATGACACTTCCTGGCCAGTAACCATTCTCAGCCCATTCTTTCTTTCTAGGCTGAGGTCCATTCCGCATGCTCCGAAAGTCAGTTGCCATTGTCTTAACTATAGCGTTCATCCCACTTCACTATAATTGATGTCTGACTGTATGGTTTGTTAACACAAGAGAAAACTTTAAAGGCCTTAGTAAAGTCTCAACGAACTTTTGCAAGCTAAAATTCCAGTCTTTTTGATACCAAAACACAAACAAGAACTGAATTTGTGAAATGTCTAAAAGAGTGGATTTCTAAGCTTGTGTTCAAGTAGAACATCTGCTTTAATTAGTTATGAAGTTCCTCTATTATGCCTCTGAACAGCAGAACAGGAAAACAATGAAAGTGATGGGAGGAACATGAAAAGTTGTTGCAATACGCTTCCTGATTTTTTTTGGCTGATATCTTTGCATACTAATGTCACATAATAGAAACAAATATTACTTACTCAGCTGCAGCAATGTGACAAAATTATTTACTGTATCTATGAGTTATATAATTCAAACAACAGTTTGCATTTTTAAACCACAGGTCTTCAGGGAAGAAAAATAGTTTACATTTTTTAAAGGGTTCCATGTTATTTATGACATGCTAATCATTTTCCAAGCAAAGTTTAGCAGAATAAAGGACAACAGTGAGCTTGATTTTTTAAAATATAAATTAGTAAGTTAAAAATGTTAGCATTTTTGACAGAGCACCTTTTTATCACTGCATTGCAGAAGGAAGCAAGGACACAAACTTTGGGGTTTAAAGGCTGTACCCTTTATTAACAGACATAACAATCGGGCGGGGGGGCATCCGCCCAATAAACCTTAGTCAATTACATATAAAAACTTAACTAAACATGCCCTGGAGGACACCCAAGGTACATCTTGGGTCCCAGCCTCGAATGGTGGCAAGTTCCATCAGGCCCAGCAACCCTAAGATGTATGGGGCCTAAAAATGGGGAGGAGGATGAGATCCCTTTAAACCACCCTAGAATACATCTGTCCTGCAGGAGTGTTGTCAGCACACACACACACAGTGAAGATGCTAGACAGTCCAATGCCTTTGCAGCTGTCCCTTTCCCCACATCTCTTAAAGAGATGTCTCCCTTTTATTTCTTTGTGACCTTCTCAGAACTTCAGAACTTAATGAGCTGCCTAAGCAGAAACGCCCGACTGCTTTAGGTGTCTGCTCAAGTGGTAACACTGTGGGGATGGCTAACAAATTAGGAGCCGAGTCAGGGCCAATCAGGGCCAATCAGGGTAACCTGGACAAATTCCTTCCAGGCCCCTAAAGTGGTACGCCATGTTAGCTCACAGTGTTGTGTTACAGAGAGGGTGGGTACCGCTCACACATCAGACTCCTGTTCCCTGCCCTGCTGCCTATGAGCGTGGGGCCAGCTTAAAATGGCTGTGGACGAAGTCTGTCCTTGCAAAGATTCCTTTGCCCCACCTCTACCCTGGTGACTAGTCTCCCCTCTCCTTGCCCCCTCCTCCCAGGAGGTGAGTGGGGACAAACTCCCTCAAAGGAGGTGGGGAGAAGATTTTTTGTATATAAATCTGATTTTTTACAAATTTGTGCCTGTTTGTTGATGTAGACATATTTTCTGCATGTTTACCTTGCTGTATTTCTGTGACCGTCACCCAGGAACTACCAGGAAAGTCCTGGCATGGATCTCCCTTGCTTATTATTGCCATGCATTAGATAGAGTAGAGGTGTGAAAAGATTTATTTTTCTTTTTATCACACTTACACCCAGTCCTCATTTTCCAGTGACCTCATTTGCAAGAAGATACACAGACTTGGTAAAATGAAAAGTTAATTCTGGTCTCATGATACCTATGCTAAGCAAGACAACTGGGGGGAAATGGTATTCCCTAAGTATTGCCACTTTCATGCATTGCATTTTCACCTCATATTGTAGCAATAATATTTATAAAAATATAGCTGGAAGCATGATATCTATCATCTAAACTGATTTTCTTAGGTGATGCTGGTTGTGAAGAGACAAAAGCAATAGAGGGTGTTTTTAAATGAGATGGGCGGATGGAGGGATCTGTGGTTGGTGCATGGGCAAGGTGTGTGGGTGTCCTGCATTGAGGAGAACTTCAGATGAGTGCCCCATCCACACCCCGCCCACCCCGTCCCCACATGTGGCACCCCAGATTTTTCCAGAATGTCACATGCATGGACTGGGTGAGTGGTGCATGGATTACTGGAGCATGCATCCCCACACAACGTATTTAAACTAAACATTCCACGTGGACGTTGAACGCCCCAAAGTGTGGGTGTCTCATGTAAAAACACCTTGTAGATTAACACACCCATGCAATCATGCTATTGAAATTATTTTCATTGTACAAGTATGCCCAAGTAAGAATTATGCTTCCAAGGGCATGTCCTCATGAAGAATAGCAAACAGCCCATTTACTGCCACTCTGGGGAAGGTGCTGTATTAAGACTAATTGAAACCTTGATGCTCCTCACTGGTGAACTTGTATTGACTGCACAGCCATGGAGCAGTTTTATATTGCTCTATAGCAGATAATTCCCCAAGAACTAATAATTACTATGAAGGAATGCTCAATTGCTATGGAGGAATCTGTAGCATGACAGTCAGTGAGGGGAAAGCTGCACTGGCAAGGATAGCTTTTCGAGACCTGTTAGGAGACATGCTTTCTGCAAGCACTAAAGGGCGCAACCAAGATTAAAATCTCTTTAGAAAAAGATAGGTCTAAAGTGTTGAAGAATTGAAACCTCCACCCCCACCCAACACATACAAATGAGAAGAACAAGGTGAAGACTTGTGAGTATAGAAAGATGTCTTGCCATTAACACAAAAGAGATAAAATTGCTTTTTATCTACCCATAGAAAGGACAACGGCCAGACTCCTCCCTGACAATAATGTGCCTAGGCCCATCGAGCACATCGATAGAAGACTTCACGGTGGAGGGAAAATGGAATTTCCTCACTTGAAAAGATTCCTGAGAAGATGCTATGCAAAAAGGAAGTGGCTATGGGAGAGCTGCCTGGGTGTCAGAGAGCCTTTTCCAGAAAGTGCGCAGACTTGGCCCCTGTATGTAAGCCAAAGCCCCCCAGACTTCCAGCACAAATTCTCAAAAATCAAGTCAATCAACGTTGTGAGTCTCGTTTGAGTACGAATAGCAAACAAAATTCTAGATGTAAACAAACTCTCAGACAAGAAAATACAAGAAGGAAAAAGGAACTGAAAAACAACAACTTCTATGAAAGCCATGGACTGGAGAATGCTTTTTCAGAGCAAACACTGCAATCATTTCCAGACATTTCAGGAGATTGCCATAAATCCAGGGCCTGGGCCTATTGCCCATAGGGCATTGTCAAGCAAAACTAAATGAGTGTCTAACCCAAGTCCACCATTCCTACTTAGGACCCTTTTTTGCTCCATAACCTCTTATTGCAGTGCACTCAACCCATTGATCTACAGCACTAACAAAAACTAGCAAGATACTTTACCCTGAGTGTACCAAGCAGCCCATTTGCTAGTCCTAATGAGCACTTACCCTAATTTCAACTGCACTGATATTGTAAACAGCGTTTTTCACTGTTTGCTCATTGCAGTGTTTGCAAATTGCAGCAATTACTGAAAGTCCTTGCTGAAAAGGAGCTTAAATATTTCTCCCTCAGAAAATTTCAGATGACATTATCATTACCTTAAAGCCTCTTGAAATAATTGTCTTTCTTCCTCAAAACTCCCTGATTGCAGCTATATCCTTCAACTTTCTGATGTACAGTAAACTGTGTTAGTAATTAGACTGGATCAAAGATAGATATTTAGAAGATGATCAACAGCAAGTGTAAAAGAGTATAAAACAATGTGAAAGAGAACTAATAAAATCTAGAATATGACTGCATTCCCACCTGCGGTGGCAGTGGCAGCAGTGGGAGGGGCGAGGGAGACACGACAGCGTGGAGGAGCCGGCGGCAGGGAAAAGAGCCGGTGTGAATGGGGATCTGCCATGGCTTCTCTCGCGCATATCAGGGCAGGATTTTGTGCCCTGACATGCGCGAGAGCATTTACCGGCGGAAAGTGCTATTCTGCACAAAGCAGCACGATTAGGAAGGGAGGCAATTTTCACGCCTTGCACTCACGGCTTTCACAGTTGCCGCCTCTGTACTGTCGCAGTTGCAGATCTCACATGGAAGCATCAGGTTTGCCACAAAGTTCAACCTTTCACTGAAGCGCGACAGCTTTTTATTGTGATTCCTTGCCGCATGGTTCCGCTGCCTGAAATTACTCAGTGGCGCGGGATCCCCCGCCGCCGCAACCCATGGAGACCCCCTGGGCCCGGCCCCTGACCATGGCCACCCGAGAGATACCTCCCTTATCTTTTGTTTCTATTTAAATTGGGGGTTGCTTCCATTTGATCCCTTTTCTCCCCCGCTGTGAGGACGGAGTTTTACTTGCCAACTGTCCAGGACGCGAGAAGAGAGATTCCTTCTGCTGAGTGAATTTTTTGATCATTCATCTTATACGCTCCAATGAAAACTTCTTTGTGTAAGTTACTGTGATTACAACATGATACATATCTATTTTGTTTGTCAACAGTTGTTGTTGTTGTTGTTGTTGAGAGCTTTGTGTTATTAACTTATTACTGAGAGATTCATTCCTTCGCCTCCGTGCCCTGCACCGTCAGGGAGCGGGATGGAGGGACTCAGTTAGTTTTATAATTAATTATGGTTAGGTATGGATGGAATGGGAAGGAAGGATGCATGCATACCGGCTCTGAGTTGTCCTGACTCCCCCCACCTGGGAAGGGGAACACGCTTTAATGTGGTCTCCTCTCCTCTCCCTCCCTTTGATTTTGACCCTGGGCCTGGCGGGCGGAAGGGGGGTGAAAGAAGCTCTGAAGCGGCCACAGTCTCCCAGTTGTATTATGTTATGGAATGGGACAGGACAGGACGCATGCAAGCAGCTTCTCAGAGTTTGCAACCCCCACCCTCCTGCCAGGGCCAAAGATAGAAGTCAAAGGGACCCCATGCATTGAAATATCATTTAAGTTAAACATTTTTCTACATTGTGTTACCAACCATAATCTGTCTGTCTGTAATTACAGATTCTGAAGAATTTTCAGCGATGGCTCGTGAGACTTTCAAACGCCGCCAATGTACTGAACCATTGCCAATGCCCATGAGGCTCCGCAATGGGAAAAGAAAAGTCCACCAGCAGAAGCAGCATGACTTACTTAGAGTGTCCAGATCCTCCTCTGCTGGTCACACACACCAGCAACATCTGAAGCAGCAGCAGTCAGAAACACAGCAGCATTCACATGTGGATGAACAACCACATGAGGAGATGCAACTGGAGCATTTGGTGCCACAGAGTTCTACAACTGCTTCTCAGCACCATATCGATCATTTTTGGTGCACGCAGGAGGCAGTGCACGAATTATTGGAAAAATACACACCGTCAGCTGCAGAAAACTCATCAGTGTTGTCAGAATCCAAACATGTGCCAATGCAACATTGGCTGGGGAACGACGATAAGATAGTGGTTGAAGCGGTAAACACAACAACCCAGCCACAACCAGTAGAGAGATCCAATGAAGAGGAGGGACCAGAGCGAGACATCACCACCACTATTGGCATTGAAGATATGGACCGTGACGACTCTTATGTGAGTGATGATGACCATGTAACTTGCATTGATGATAGCGATTCTGCCCCTGCTTCTGTAGCATCCTCATGCTCCACACCACTGCGCAAAACATCAAAGGTTCTGCATCAATTTGATTTCCATGACAAAGAAATTGATTTACCTTCATCATGTGGAAGAAGAACACCGGTAGCCCCTGTATTCGACAGATACTCTGCAGCACAACAAAGTCAATCCACCAGCACAGTGCCTAACATCACAATGAGCCTGTTTAGGAGTCAGATTTCACCAGAACGTCATCCTCCGTCTCCAGAAACATCACAAGAGACTGCGGTATTGCCTCAGCATGGCACAACCACCAGCTCCGAAGATGCAAGAAGAGGACAATGGTCCAATGTATGGAAGTATTTCACTGCTTGTGATCCAAAAAAATGAAAAGTGCGGTGCAACTACTGCCCTAGCAAAATCACGAGAGGAAAAGAAGGTGGGAAGAGCCACCCAGGAACCAGTGGTATGCATAGACACATTTAGTGCTATAAACTCTAATTCTCCCATCTTACATTTAGACTTCTAGCATTAGCATATAGACACTTAAATGTATTCTTTTTATTCCTCTGCTTAATGGGCACATTATAGGTAACTGAAATAGGCACTCTGGAATCATTATCTGTCTGTTCTCCCCCACGTTCCACCTGAAATCCCTTGCCATTTATCTTATCCTTAGTCTTAAGATACTCTACTTTCTCTAAAGTAACATCGTTTGCAGATGCCACAGTCCGAACCTTGCACTCCGCAGTGCCTGTTGACTTTCCCCCAGGTTCTAGTTTAAAGACTGCTGTATTACATTTTTAATTTTTAGTGCCAGCAGCCAGTTTCCATTCTGGTTAAGGTGGAGTCCATCCTGTTTGTATAGACTCTGCTTTCCACAGAAGGCTCCCCAGTTCCTAATAAATCTAAAGCCTTCTTCCTTGCACCAATGTCTCATCCATGCATTGAGTCTCTGGAGCTCAGCCTGCCTCTGGGGTCCTGTGCGTGGAATGGGGAGCACTTCTGAGAATGCTACCCTGGAGGTTCTGGACTCAGTCTACTACCTACGAGCCTAAATTTGGCCTCCAGAACCTCCCTATTACATCTACCTGTGTCATTGGTGCCCACATGGACCACAAAAACAGGATCCTCCCCAGAACTCTCTAGGATTCTGTCTATGTGTCATGTGAGGTCCGCAACCTTCACACCAGGCAAGCAAGTTACCATGCAATCCTCACGGCCACCAGCAACCTAGTGTCTACATTCCTAATAATCGAATCCCCAACTACCACAGCTGTCCTATTCCCACCCCTCTGGGTACACATCTTTGGAGAAAGATCCTCAATGCGAGAGGATAGCGCATCACCTGGAATGCAGGTCCCAGCTAGAGGATCACTTCCCACCATTCCAGTCTGATGCTCTCCTTTATGGAGAACTTGCCCTTCCAAAGCAGCACAGGGGCTGCCAGAATGAAGGAGGGACCATTCTACTATGTCCCCGAAGGACTCCTCAATAAACCTCTCTGTCTGCCTCAGGTCCTCCAGCTCTGCCACTCTAGCCTCCAGAGACTGTACACATTCTCTGACTGTACACAGATTTCAAACTGTTTGCCAAGATTCTAGCAAATAGACTAAGAGCAGTCATAGGAAAAATCATTAATAAAAACCAAACAGGCTTTATACCTGGCAGGCAAGGAAGTGATAATATTTGGAAAGTAACCAATATAATATATTACCTCTCAAAAAAAAAATCGCGGCGATGGTAATCTCTGCAGACACAGAGAAGTCTTTTGATTTTATAGAGCCAAAATGTCTCTTTGCCACTTTAAACAAGATGGGGTTCAAAGGCAATTTTCTGCAATGGTTGAAAGCATTTTACATGAAACCACAGTCCAGTCTTCTCATTAATGGGGAGACAACAGAACCCTTTACACTGCAAATGGGTACATGCCAGAGGTGCCCACTGTCTCATCTCCTCTTTAATATAGTGCTAGAGGTGCTGGCAAGTGCCATAAGACAGAATGATAACATTGGGGAGGGGGGGTGATAGGGAGGCAACCTCACATGTTATCTCTCTATGTAGATGATTTTATTTTATTTATTTCAGATCCAACCAACTCTATACCAAAATTACTGAAGACAACAGACCAATTCAGCAAGATCTCCAGATACTCTATTAATAGAGGAAAATGCTTTGCTTCAGTCTTCGGGGAGAATGAAAAACAGGAGGAACAATTAAAAGCTCTTTCCCCCTTCTCAATAAGTGAAAAGGGCATAAAATATCTGGGGATAACAATTACCAAAAAAGTAAAAGATATAGATACAGCAAATTATACACCCCTTTTACAAAAATTAAGAGCAGAAATTAAACCTTGGCAAAAATTGATAGTCTCATGGATGGGCAAAATTAACCTTTACAAAATGATAATACTTCCTAAACTTTTATACAGATTTATGACACTACCGATAGAATTACAAAACTCTTTTTTTAAACAAAGTGACACATTACTAAGGGATATAGTATGGTATGGGAAGAAGCCCATAATAAAGAAAAACGACATTAATGAAAAGTAGGGGTGGGGCACCAGGGAGAATACCAGATACTGGATGTACCAGTATCGGATCTTCTTGGTGCCGGATTTACCGGTAGCAGCATACCAGCTTTTTAACATTGACCACGGTACCGGATTTTTTAGATTGCAGCTATTGACTTCAATGGCCGCAATGTAAAAAATCCGGTACCATGGCCAATGTTAAAAATCTGGTTTGCTGGTACAGGTAAATATTGGATTTATTGGATTAAGCTGATACACCCAAATACTGGCAATATCAGATCTCGGGAGAACCGGAATTCCCACCCCTAATGAAAACACCTGATAAAGGAGGAATTAACTTTCCTGATCTTAGATTGTATCACAAGGCAGCAGCCCTGGGGGCCCTTAGTGTCTGGTATCAGGCTCAAGATACACCTGAATGGGTTAACATAGGGTGAAAACAGACATGACACTAACCACCCTTTAACCACCCTTGGTGGTTATTTATGCATGTTTCAGGGCTGCATAGGGCACCAATACAGCCCTGCAACATGCATAAATAACCACCAGGGGTGGTTAAAGGGTGGTTAGCGTCATGTCTGTTTTCACCCATAGAAAAAGGAGTCTTTCAGACAGTATCTCAGAGATATAATAGTAAACCAAGGGGGAATTACAAAAAAAACATAGAACTGAACACCCCTTTGTGGGAACTTTACTGAAATACTGGCAGAAAATTCAAAAAGAGATAGGAACAAAGAAAGGGGCCTCACCTTTCACACCAATATATTTAAAGCAAGCAGTAGAGCAAAATATAGCTACCGGGCTGAGGGACACTTTAAGAAAAAAGGATTTCTCAATGATGCAACAAGTATTCCTTAAAGGGAAATTTATGTCTACGCAATGCCTAGAGAATACAATATAGGAAACAGTAGATATATTTCAGTACTTACAGCTTAAAAGTATCTGTAATAATCCACAAAATGTGAAAAAATTACAGTAAAGAACCATTCAAAATAGATAAAATATTATTCAATGACAATAAATCAGGTGGGAAAATGAGTAGAATTTATAATTAGTTGAAGAATCTGGTGTATAATAAATCTAACATTTACTTAGTAAAGTGGGAGAAAGAACGTAAGATTCACATAGGAGAAAAATAATTTAAAAAGATATGGCACCACCTGGAATGCAGGTCAGTGTGCCTCTTCTCTGGAAGTTAAGGAAACCTAGATGAAAGTGATTACCAGATACTATTTAATCCCATCAAGGCTGAGATACTGTAACCCAAGAGGAGAGGGCCTCTATTGGAAAGGATGTGGTATGGAGGGAGGTTTCAGACACTGTTGGTGGAATTGCTGGAAAATCCAAGTACTGGTCTAAAGTATGGAAAATAGGTAATAAGGTGGCTGGTACTACGATACCATATAAACCAGAAATTGCCCTACTGGGGCTATACCCTGATACAAAAAACATACAGGCATGTCAAAACTCATGTAAAGTTTTATTTTTGGCAGTAATAGACATCATAGCCAGACACTGGAGATCAGAAAAGGAACTCATATGAAGAATGGATTAAAAAGATATAGATTATGTTCACTATGGAAAAACTGCATGCAGGTCTACAGAACAAGCTTACCGCCTTTGAGGAAACATGGTCTCCAATTATACAAGCTCTCAAAGGAAAAGAACTGAGAAAAGAAGACCTTCAAACTCTTTTTGTAGGGATGGCCGAACGCGGTTCGAAAGTTCGGAGTTCGGCGTGAACTCGGTCTGTTTGGACAACCGAACCCGAAACCACTGAACGGAACCTGATTCCAAACTTTGAAATGACCAAATAGTTCGGTCACTTAGGATCGTGTTCAGGTGGTTCGGGCGGGAGAAACGTGACCACAGCCAGTTGGTGACCCACTGCCTGACACAGGCAACAGGCTTCAGTGGCTCTGCATCACCTCCTGACAGTGCCCTCCTCCACTGCCACGCAGGGCACTGGAAGGCCTGAAGGACTTGAGGCTGCATCTGTCTCTGCTGCTGGTGGTGCTGGAGAAGGTGCTGGGGCTGCTTCTGATGTTCCTCCAGGGCCACCAATGTCCCCCACTCTCGAGGCGATCCCCAGCAGTCCAGAGCTGGTGGATCCCACCCCGGCTGCTAGAGGCAGGGCCCGATCCCCGGGCAA
>QEPC01008922.1:426757-452133 GCA_003113815.1 Sphenodon punctatus
AGATAGATAGATAGATAGATAGATAGATAGATAGATAGATAGATAGATGAAGACAGTTGTAGGAGTTACCTTAGTGATAGAGATAGCGTTAGTGATTTAGTTTTAGTGTTTGTAGGAGTAGGTCTGTGTACTTATTAGATAATCCATTTACTTTATAGCATTTAGAATAATTAATAGCAGTTAGATTTAGTGTAGACAGATATATATAATATTAGATAAAAAAAATAAGAAAACCCCATATGAAAACCAAAAACCAAATTAAGAACAAAAGAAAACCCAATAAAAAACCAAAAAAACCATATAAAAAACAAAAAAAACCCATAACAACACTTCCCAAATGGCCGAACGGCCGAACCGAACAGCTGAACAGCCGAACCAAACAGCCGAACGGCCTAACCGAACGCCCTGTTCGGACGAACGAACCGAACAGCTGAACCCGAACTCAGTGAACGAACCGAACGAACGAACCGAACGAACGAACCGAACGAATCTCAACCGAACGAACGAACCGAACGGACGAACCGAACGGACGAACCCAAACTGTGATCTGTTCGCCCATCCCTACTGGCCTCCATAGTGATCCATGATTGGTCATCATGGCTGCCCGTCATGGTGGGGGTAGGTCACTGGGTGCAGCATGTGGGTGGGACTGGGACAGCTCCCTGGCTGGGGTCACAGATTGGTTCCCCGTTCTGACCCCAGCTGTGTCAGCAGCACGGCAGTGAACCAACCCAGCCAGGTCACTGCCGCTCTGCTGTCATTTCTTGTTTTACCTAGAATGAGTGGAGATAAAGAGGGACAAAATTTACTGAATAAAGCTGCTCAATAAGATTTAAAAAAGTTTCAAGACTGCAGGTTACATTGTAGAGTGCAAATAATTCACCCAGTTCTAGTTCTCAGCATGAGCACAGCTCATCACAAGGAAATCTGAGGAAATGATGTTTACAGCTGTATCTACTACTTTGGGGAGAGGTGGGGGTTGGGAGACTTTTAGAAAAGGAATAGGATAGGAAAAGTTGCCAGAGCACTGCAAGTTGTGGTCATGAGATTACCCTGTGGGGCTCTGTGTCACCCGTAAGAGGTGTTTCACATTACACAGTGACAAGTGAATACTTTGTAAGTCTGTTCTCAGTTCTTCTAATAACGTGGATATTTGATGTATGATATTTGTCTTTGATACAAATAAATCTAGTAGAAGGCAATTAAAATAAAGTTCTCTAAGTTTTCGGGGGCTTTGAGCCTGGAGCAAGCTTAATTAAAGTCAATCATTGAGGGGGAAAACACTTGGCACTCTGGTACTCCACATTTGTCAGACATGTGAATCATGGGAAAGATTAATTAGAATCAGTGAGGAAAAAGGAAACATTAAAAATGCTTTCTGGGGTTCATTAAATTTGAATAAGACAAACTATGTAAACTTCAACTTGATAGCTGTGACCGACATTTCTCAGTCTCTTTTCCTCCTCTCACAATCACTTTCTTCTTACTGAATTAAAATAAGTGTAGAATTCTGTTTTAGGACTTATTCAAGGATCTCTCTCTCTCTCTCTCTCTCTCTCCTTCAGATGTGACAGGAAAGAAGCAAAGACAATTTTAAACGTTCACTTTTGGTACTCAGCAGAATCAAGGGTGTCCAGGTGATAAAAAGCAGGATCATAACATGACCATGATCAAGGAAGAGATCTACTGAAGGGCTGCCATGGGTGGGGGTTCCAAATGTAAGAGCTAAAAAAGGCAGACTGTGTGTGTGTGTCTCAGTCCTAAGCATACTTGCACAGGAGTAAATCCCATTGATTACAATGAAACTTACTCACAGGCAACTGTGTTTAGGATTTGGACCAAATTAGTTCAGAATCTATCCATTAACAGAAATAATCTAAACTACTTTGCCTGGGCATTTCATGGCCTGTGGTGACCTATGATCTTACATTCAGTGGCATTTTATGTAGTAGTAAGTGAGATTTTGAGAATGTGATGGCAGATGATTTAGGGAAAGGGGGCAGAGGATATTTGTATTGTCAATCCAATCCATGCTTCTGTGATGACAGCTCTGCGGGTGATGGGGATGGCAAAATTGGTAGGACTGCCCATTGTCATGCAGCCATTGAAGTGAATTTTCAGATTGCTTCTGCAACTACTATTGTAGCATCCAGTTACTTCACTGCCAGAGTGTCTCATACCTACCTAGTGTGGGCGGGGGCTGTCAGGGCCCATCTGTCTCAAACCCAGGCCCACCAAGTCACAGGTGACTGCTCTTGTGCCTGAGAACTGCTTCCCTCTAGCAGCTAGCTTTTGTTTGGCCATCAAAAGCGGAACCCTCATGAATGCTCTGGGCAATGTAAGGACATGGAGGAAACAGGAAATAGTCTGAGCAACAAGTTTTCCTGTCTTGTGTGTCCCGACTCATCCCATTCCATCCATGCTCTAGCCTCATCCTTACCGCCTGCCTTGGCTTCACCAAGCCAGCATGATGTCTTACTATGGACTTCAACTCTGTCCTTTGGTCATCCCACCGCTTCCGGAAGCCCAGATAAGTGGTAGCGCACTCTGACAAGAGTCAGGTTAGTAGGACTCCTTGGATGAACTTAATTCATAGCTCCAGGAAATGGGGATGCAAAATATCTTGGCATGTCCCATATTTATTTATTTATTTATTTATTTATTTATTTCACAGATTTGTATCCCACTCTCTCCCGCCACAGGCAGCCCAGAGTGGCTAACAACACATATATAAATATAATATAAAAACAATTCAACACTATAAAATAGAATAAATCATACAGAAACCCCACTCCACCCTCCCCAACCCCCCACCCACCCCTCTCCCTCACCAAATGCTAGGTGGAACAGCCAAGTCTTGCAGTTCCTGTGGAAGGCTTGGAGGTCTGGGGCTAAACATGCCCCCACTGCGAGGGAATTCCAGAGGCGCAGCCACTGAGAATGCCCTATCCTGCATGGACCCCTGGAGAACCCGGGGAACCTCCAACAAAGCACCCCTGGAAGACCGCAGAAGCCGATCTAGAACCCGGGGGGGGGGGTGAGGCGATCTCGCAAATAAGCAGGGCCAGACCGTATAAGGCTTTATAGGTTAAAACTAAAACTTCGAATCTGGCCCAGAAGACTATTGGTAGCAAGTGCAGAGATCGGAGCACTGGTGTAATGTGCTCCCGGTAGCCCAACCCCACCAGAAGCCGGGCCGCCGCATTCTGCACCAGCTGCAGCTTCCGAGCCATCATCATAGGTAGCCCCACGTAGAGCGCGTTGCAGTAATCTAACCTAGAGGTAATAAAAGCATGGATGATCGTGGCCAGGTCGAAGCCACCACACCAGATGTAACTGGGAGAAGGTACTCCTCGCCACAGCCTCCACCTGGAAATCCAGGTGGAGCTGCACATTTAGGAGCACCCCCAGCTTCCGCACCTGGGATGTCAGCGGAGGGAAAACTCCATCAATCAATGGGACTGTCAACTCCGTCGACCTACCCACTAGCATCACCTCCATCTTGTCAGGATTAAATCACAGTCGATTAGCCCTCATCCAGTCCCCCACAGCTGCCAAACACCGAGAAAGCACTGAGACAGCCGGGCCGGGGTCGGTCGCAAATGAGAGATACAGTTGGGTGTCATCCGTCATAATAACTTGCCAAAACAGCCCTGATTATAACCTAAAGACTGAGAAGCCAGAAGGCATATATAATGAGCACTCTTGTTGCTTTAATTAATCTTCAGATCTTTTTGCCAACCATGTGATTTTAGCGCCTGACTCAATCTTTTGAATGTTAGGCTTGAAAAAAATGCTATTGATTTCAACCTGACAGATTTTTCGAGACAGGTCTCTGCCCAGTGGGTTTACAATCTATGATGAGGGGAAGAGACACACATTTACTCCTATTTTACAGATGGGGAACTGAGGTTGAGAGGTTGTGACTTCCTCAAGGCCACCCAGTGAGTTAATTGGTTAGGGTGAGATTCAAATCCAGGTCTACCAGGTCCAAGGCAAGTCCAGTACCTTTTCCAGTACACCACACTGGCTCTCTGCAGACAAAAATAAATCCTTGAAGTCTCTTGTTCAATAGAGTCAAACAAGACCCCAAATAAGAACCGGACAAGAGCTGAAATGAGTAGCAGCAAAAGCGGGTATCCCCATTGAATTTCCAGTACTCAAATCAACTTGAAAACTTCAGGTATTAATTGGTATCCAATTAATACCTGATCCAGGTACCTGATGTTCTGATATTCAGACTTCCAGTCCCAGAATGCTGATATCCGGTCCTGTTTTTACCATCCCCAATTTACCAGTTTATAAGTGGTAAACTGGTAACGCTAAGTGCCAATTTGGGGGGGGGGGTAATCAGTACCCGGTTAGTACTGGTAGCCCACTGGGTACTTGGCATGATACCTGAGACTACAGATATTACCCGCAGGTACGAAATCAGGTACCCGTTTCAGCTCTAATTCCTACTCTTTTGAGACGTATCTAATCTTTTTTCTTCTTCAAGCTTTATTGCTCGTAGGCATTCAGAAAAGTTTATAAATCTCACTACAGTTTATTTTGCAAACCAGACCTTTGCTTCTTTGGCATTAATTATATTCCCTGCGTGTCAAGGACACGTCAAGATGATCTGCTTTACTAGCTAATTCAGTCGACAGCTCTGTCTTAAATGATACCATCAAATTAACTGGATTTCCTTGGAAAAAGAGGGTTATTTTTTTACTTTTCTCTGTGATCCAAATTCCCTTTCTACTCTAGCCTTACCATCACCCACTGCAGCCCTGTTGACAGAACAACTAGCACAAATGACAACTGTGTCTCCTGCTTTCTTGGCTACAGATACCAATTTCACCATACCCCCAATTTTTCATAGTGTGGGTCCCTCATGAATTCAGGTGCTGGAAAAAGATCTAATAATCACTTGGGTATACTGTAGACCTCAAACAAACAATTGTGGTGAATTCTGTTTTCATCGGAAACTGCATTTGTGCAACAAAGAAACTTATCACCTTTTCCGCAATTTTTCATTAGTTGAATGCAACATGAACTGGGCTGCTAACAACTGGAATCTCATACAAGAGGTACAAAAATCAAGCCTTCTGGACAGCAGGGCATGGGTCACCATGACAAGGTCATCCTGGGATAAGTACGGGCATAGCATGAACAGACTGCGCAGCTGGAAAAAGCATTTTTGAACCATGTCCAATACTTGAATTTTCATGGACAGAGCCTGGTCAAAAATGACGCCCAGGTTCCCCACCTGGCCCACAACCTCTACCAGGGCTGGATTAAGGATGTTTGCTGCCCTAGGCACTTCCCAGGCTGTTGGCCCCCCAAGCCACACACACCCCACCACAAAATATTAGGTCACCAAGTGCTGCTGTTATGTCAGTCTTTAACACACTGCTTACTAGAGGTTACCAGGAAGTGTCAGGTGTGAGGGGATCAAAGAACAAGGAGGAGATCAGAAGGAAAGAATTAGGGAATTAGGGAGGGGAGGAAGATAGGCAAGGGAGACCTCTCAGTGGGGCAGGCCACACTGGTGGGCAGGAGGCACACACACACACACACACACACACACACACTGCCAAGGGCATAGCTAGGTAGAAATGGACCCAGGGACAAGAAATGAAATTGCCCTCCCTGCCCCCCGTCACCATCATCTCCCTTGTCCCATCCCTTCTCCTCTTTTAGGGGTGTGGGACAGGGGAGAGGGAGAGAGATTTTTGTGTTTATCTTTAATCCATTATCCAGATTTCAGGGCACATATTAAGACAGTTTGCTCATCTACACATTCCCACACACTCTGTCCACATCTCCTTAATATAAATGGTTATTGGTATCTCCTTAGATTTTACCCTTAAACACACACACACACACACACACACTTTAGAAGTGTTTAGAAGTCTCCCTTCCAACCCACACTCAGCCTGCTTGTTTCATGCAACCTTGAATAAGTTTCCTCTCTATTTCTAAATGCTTTTGTTTCTTCCTGATCCCCCTTATAGCTCCTTCCTTTTGAAATGCAAATGATTATAGCCCTCTCCACATAGTGGAGGTGCAATCCTGCCCTGATCATAGGGGTGGTGGATAGGCCATTAACCCTGCACTCTGAACCTATTGAGGCTAATGGCTCTTACTGACTTCAAGTGGGGAATTTTTTTGCCCCCCTCCAAACTGCTGCCCAAGGCTAGTGCCTAGGTTGCCTTTCCCTGAGTCCAGCTGCCCTGAACTTCAGCCGGACCCCCACAACTTGCAGGACCCAAGAGGGAAGAGGGCATCCTCATATCGGCTGTCCCTCCCCAACAGCATCACCTCAGTCTTGAGTAAGAGATTGGTCCAACGTATTCCCGTTGGCTATGTCATTCAGACTTTCCTCCAGGACAGAGACTGAGCTGATAGGGCTCACAGGGCAAGCGATATATAATTGTGTCTCATCCATCAGCATACTGATGGTACTCAACCCTGTGCTTATGAAGTCCTATACATGTGCTATCTCAAAGCTATGCATATGCTGCTGACAAATTAAAGTGCAGGGCTTTTAAAATAATAACAAATATTAGGTTTGTTCTATTTGGCAAATGCCATTGGGAAGAAAAAGGCAGTGGGAAGAAAAAGGCAGCTCATTACCTATTGTAATTCAGTGTTTAAAGAACTACGGTGCATTAATTTCAATGGGAAGGAACAGGAAGAAAAGCAGAGAAAGAGCCTATATCACAGAAATGGCCTCAACAATGACAAATCAGAACAATGGTGCTGTTTAATAAGAAAATAAAATGAGATGCTTGGGGAAAAAACATAACAAGCATAACTGACTTGAGGAACACCATGTGAGTTGCAAGTGTGAAAATCAGGGTAAGGGCCAGAATGCTAAGACAATGCTCAGGAAGCACGACAATTTGTAGAGTTAAATGTGAATGTCAAATCGGAAGTCAGCCAATTTGAGGGATAATTGATTTGAGCTGGCTGTGATTATGTGAAACTCAAAACCTGTGCAACTGCTCCAAATTAAAAGGCCCCTTTTACTGGATAAAAATCATTTTCATAGCCAGGCTGACAGGATACAGTTCTGAAAATTAATATTACAGAAATTCTGATCATTCATAGCAGAACAAAATGATTACATCAACACAAACAGTTCAATCGGGGGAAAGATTATTTCCTCAAGGAGAAGGTTATGTTGCCACAAGAGTATGATATATTACAAATTTTGTCAGTAAGCATCCCAATTACTGTAGTATCCTTATAAATCTCTAGTAATCGGGTTCATTCTTTTCTAAGGTAATGTTATCCTGCTTGGCTTGCACAACTTTCTTTCCTGGGAGTGGCTGTTCTCACCCTGAGGCCCTCAGAAATAGTGCTAAATGGTCTTCATAGCCAAATTCAAAGCTGTCCAACTGGAGAATAATTCCAGACAGGGTTCCATGCAAATCCAATGCAATATAATCATCATCATCATCATCATCATCATCATCATCATCATCATCATCGTCATCGTCATCGTCATAGTCATAGTCATAGTCATAGTCATAGTCATAGTCATAGTCATATTCATAGTCATAGTCATAGTCATTAGGTATTTTCAGATGTTACGAGATCACAGTGAAACAGGATGAATATCCACTTGTGGTCAATGTGTCTCGAACATCTGTTTAGCGGCCACCAGATGTTCGCCACTGTCAATACCCACATGGGGTCAATTTGAACCATGCTTCCCGGGCTAGCGGGGGGAATGTCCCGGGAAGCGTGGTCAAAGAGATCCCCAGCAGGGACCAAAAAAAAGTAACGTCTGGCCGGGCGCCACGGCCCGGGATCCCCGGTGGGATCCTGAGCCGTGGCGAATCCGGCCCGACGCACCAGCCGCATTGGCCCCACCGCCCGCCCATCTCCCCGGAGGGCGGGCGGCAGGAGCGTGGAGGGGGCAGGGCCGTGTGGCCGCACGTTGCACCGCACGGCCCCGCCCCCTCCCAGATTCCCGGCCGGGATCCCCCCGGCATGTCTGTTGCGGCCTTATGGGGTGACCCCGGCGGGGAATGAATAGTGTGATTTCGGTACGGGGCCAATGGGCCCCGTAACGTCTAAAATCACCCATGTCATAGTCATAATCATCATGATCATAATAATCATCATAATATGATTATGATTATAGCATCTACCATCAAAAAGCACCCGAAGTGTTTTACAGCATAAAAATACAAATAAATATAAAATCCAGTTAAAAATATAAAATTGTGTACAAACAATTTAAAAGGGGAAAGTAAAAAAGGAGAGGAAAAAACACGTTAAGGAGAATCAGCTGTGGCTCCTAAAAGTACCCAGAGAATAAATAAGTCTTCGGGTACTCTGTAAAGGTAAGGACTCAGGGAGGAACTGAGACAGACATTTAAAGGGAAGGTATTTCTGCACTGAGGGGCCTGCCACAGCAAAGGCCTGATCACATGCTGACATAAAGTGCGATGGTGCAATCCCCAAACAGTGGGTGGTTTTTTCCGTGCAGATATCCATCAGTGTCAAGTTCCAGAAGCAGGTCTTGAATATAGCCAGGCACATGTTGTTATGCACGTGTTGTTATTTCTAGTTTACTCATTGGCCTCAAGCTGGGACCCACCTTCTCAATTGCCATGGGACCTCTGTAAGCTTGAGTCTCCTGCAACTGATGCTCTTTGGGCCTGGATTTTACTTGTTTTGTCATCTCAAGTTTATTCATATGGACCATGTATTGGGGATCCCACCATATGAGATTCTCTGCAGTTTCACAGTCTGCACATGCCTGGATCCAGCCCTGACCTAATCCTCTCAACTCAAAAATACCTGAATTTCTCCACCCAGCTGTTGCACTTGGAGTACTAAGGGTTAAAAAGCATTAACCCTCCCCATCTCAAAATCATGTTTTCCAGAGAGAGCTATAACAACCTGATGGCTAGGAACAGCATGATATTATCATACTGTGTTTATTTTCCAGATCTGCAAGCTGCCTATCAGGATGCTGTTGCCTACAGGGTCTTTGAAAGTTGAAAGTTGCCTAAATGCCTACAGTTTCTTGGAGACAAAGTAGTTCAAATTATCTCTTTTATTGGACCAACACCTGTTGGTGAAAAAAGGCAAGCTTTCAGACCACACATGGCCCTTCCTCAAACATGTAGTATAACCAGTCAGAGGCTGCTTGAACATGAGACAGGGGGAGAGTGGGGGCTGTTGTGAGCTGAAATTCCATTCATGTGTGTGTTTTTCATGTGATTAGTTCATTTCTGCCATGATTTCAGTGACAGGAAACAGGGATGAAAATCCCACCCAGTCTTCCAGCACTGAAATCACAGTGGAAATGGGCTAAATGCCGCTGCACACAATTGAACTTCACATCATCCCCCTGATGTGATTTTGGTTCACGGCAGTCCCACCCCCCAAATCCTGTCTTGTTTGTAAGTATCCAGAAATACATAAACTGAGCAAATATAGGACGGGTATATGAGGAGGCTAAGTATATGCCTGTGGAAGGTCCCAGTGCGGCCTGAAAGCTTCCATACTCTCACCAACATAAATTGGTCCAATAAAAGATAACAGAAGAACATAAGAACATAAGTAGTGCTGTACTAAGTCAGACCAATGGTTCATCAAGCCCAGCATCCTGTCTCCAAAAGTGGCCAATCTCTGTCTCTTCGGAGATGTACCCAAGAGGTCACCATGGGCCATCCATTCCCTGTTGTTCCAGCCACCAACAGTAAGAGGTTTACAACCCCAAAACCTACTTGGATAATAACCATTAATGGACCTATCCTCCAAGAACATATCCCTTTTTAAAACTAGCTACGTTACCAGACTTGTCCACTTCCTCTGGAAGTAAATTCCACATTATTAGAGAGCAGGAGCACTCTAATAGTTAAGGTGTGTTGCACCCTCCATCATCATCATCATCATCATCATCATCATCAGCAGCAGCAGCAGCAGCAGCAGCAGCAAGCATTTATATAGCACCAGCAATGTACCTGGAGCTTTACAAAGCAATGGAATAGACATGATCCCTGCCCTAAAGATTACAATCTGAGAGACAAGGGGCAGAGGGGAGAGGCGAAAGAAGGGGTACAGAGGGAGAGAAAAGGCGTGTAACATTCACAAAGATGCGAGGTCTCAGGTGCACGCGCTTGACTTGGTTACATCGAGAATGATGGCTGGCTGGTCCATGTGGTGAAGATATGAGTACACAGACCTCAGGTAGCAGATTGTACTGGATGGAGGGTATCAACAGGAGTTAGGCGAGGGTAGCGAGGAGTCGGGGAGGGCAGAGTGGAAGATGTGGGTCTTGAGGAGGGATTTGAAGGTACGAAGGGAGGGGGCAAGGCGGATGTGGCCAGGGAGGGAGTTCCAGGCGTGGGGGGCAGCTAGGGAGAAGATCCCATTATAAAGTCTCGCCAACATTCTATTTGCTATAAAATTGGCATGATTACAGTTAGGCATGATTAAAGTTAGGATCATGGAGTAAGCAGTTCATGGTATCCAAATTTCAGCCAAATCAGTTGGATAACAGCTGAGATATCGCAGTTTGAAAACTGCACTTTGAAAGCCTGTTTTTTCAAAAGTTAGACCATCTCGAGCTCAGCAGGGTAAAGGGGTTTTGTGTTCATTGGGAGGAGGTGTAAGCCTTTTAGAAGATTCAAGGAGGCAGGTAGGGTGTGTCTTTGGTTTACTTTTTGTAAATCCGGTTAGTAGTTTTTAAGTTGTGACATGTTGAAAATTAAATGTTAGCCTATTCAGACCATCCTGAGTGTGGAGTGCTTGTGAACATTCTGTCTAATGAAGAGACTTTTTAAAAGCAAGCAGTCTTGAAAACTGGAGACTACAACTCCCAGCAGGAACTGCTTGCCAGAGTCTATCAGTGCTGGGGAAAGTGAGGAAACTGCACCTTCCAGGGGACAGTGTGAGTGACTGGTCAGCCATGTTTAGAGCTTATCTTGTGTGGAGAGGCAAGACCTGTTTAAGGGAGGGAGCTGAAGGTCATTCTGATCTGATCCCGCACAGCAGGTGCCTCGGCTTGGGGTCCAGGGCACTGAGATGACTAAACAACAGAGTTAGCTAATCCCGCAGTGATGTTTGGGGTGGCTGATCTTGCCCCCTAAACCTACCCAGAAACACAGAGTGCATGGATTTCAGTGACAGCCCTTCCCCCTCCAAAAATGTGGGGTGTCTGGGCTGTGATTCCAATGGAGCACCCCATTGGAGAAGCATGGCTGGGGCTGAAGTGCTGGAGTTTTCCTGGAATGGTCCCAGATGCAGGAAGAGGGCAGAGGTTTATCCCAGAGACAGGGACAGGAGTGCTGCAGGCAGGATGGAATCGATCTTCTTTCAGCGCATCTCCATCCGACTTTCCCAGCCCAACTAAGGAATGAGGAGTAAGCAGGTGCTCTGGGCTGACACAGTGGGCATTCTGCAGCAGGGGGGCAGGGATATGTGGGGTCCTGTGCAGAGCAGCCCTGTGGGGCAGAGTGGCAGGTGTAGTACTCTTGGGAGGACTCTAAGAGCAAGCCTCATCCCAGGGAAGGAAATCCTATGGGGGAGCAGGGAGGGAGGGAGGGAGCCTACACAAATGGGGGGACATTAACCCTTACTTTTTGTCACAAAAAAACCCTACACTTGAGTTATCATGGGGTGGATTTCAACCCCAAGCTGATCTTAGCCTGGGGATTGAAAGTGTGCAATAAAATGTAACTTTTTTTTACAGTAGTCACACAATCTATGCCCAGCACACACACACAGACATTACAGAGTCTGCATTGGGGTGGATTTCCACTCCAATAGGAAATTGAAGCTGGGGTGATTTGTACCCCAGGCATTGTTTGTGGGTGTTTTTTATTATAGAAGACAAATGGTAAGAGATATCTGGATAAAAATTAGTATGTTATGCCCAGACATGCTGGTGACAATTTCCTAAAGTCTCAACTTGTAGAGCCACGAATGACTATATTTATTCATGGTTTTTTTCCATCCGGGGATTTGTACCCCAAGCTGACTTTGGCCTGGGGATTGAAAGTGTGCAATAAAATGTAACACACAGAGACATTATAGAGTATGTTTTATGAGAAATACCAGCTCAACACATGAATAAATAACGACCAACACTATTCATTTTTCTTTGCAAAAGCATTATTTTTATTCAAACTACAGAAAATGGTTTTTATGAACTTTAACTATCTATATAAGTTAAAGTAATGCCTCCCAAGAGCCACCCCCCCACTTCCTCAGTTCTATATCCCAGTGCAACCTCTTCCAGCCAGCCATCCCCTCAGTGCCTCCATTCACCCCTGTGTCTGCCATCCTCTGCATGCCTGCACCCCTGCATGCCTACACCCCTGCCATCCCCTGCATCCCTGCATGCCTGCCATCCCTTCACCCCTGCATGCCTGCCATTCCCTGTGCCCTGCCATCCCTGCATGCCTGCCATCCCCTGTGCCATGTGCCCTGCCATCCTTCATTCCCCTCCTGCAAGCCCCCAGACAGTAACCACACCACACAAAATCTTCCAGGGAGGAAGAATGGTCACTCTGCCCCTGGACTTGAGGATGTGGCTATCACCTGCTAATCACCTGCTAATGGCCAATAAGCTTTTCTTTGTTCCATTTCTATGATCAGTTTGTGAGGACAATGAGGGCACTTCTGGCTTGCTGGAGAAATGGAGCCTATGGGAAGGGAGATAAAATCTATCTAACAGACTAAGACACTGAAACCTAGGAGGCTGGGTGAGAAAGGAGGCTTTGCAGATGGAGTGAGCAAATGAAAAATCTTTCATGGCTCCTTTTTTTCTATTAGACACTAGTGGAAACATTGAGAGATGTTCATGGCAATGAAGGGGTTCATTTTCATTGCTGCTGCCAGTCTAAAGTGACCTTGCCTTCCATGTCATCTTGCAGTCTGAATTGGCCTTTAAAAATGTTGATTTGGCTGCTTTTANGAAGATGTGGGTCTTGAGGAGGGATTTGAAGGTACGAAGGGAGGGGGCAAGGCGGATGTGGCCAGGGAGGGAGTTCCAGGCGTGGGGGGCAGCTAGGGAGAAGATCCCATTATAAAGTCTCGCCAACATTCTATTTGCTATAAAATTGGCATGATTACAGTTAGGCATGATTAAAGTTAGGATCATGGAGTAAGCAGTTCATGGTATCCAAATTTCAGCCAAATCAGTTGGATAACAGCTGAGATATCGCAGTTTGAAAACTGCACTTTGAAAGCCTGTTTTTTCAAAAGTTAGACCATCTCGAGCTCAGCAGGGTAAAGGGGTTTTGTGTTCATTGGGAGGAGGTGTAAGCCTTTTAGAAGATTCAAGGAGGCAGGTAGGGTGTGTCTTTGGTTTACTTTTTGTAAATCCGGTTAGTAGTTTTTAAGTTGTGACATGTTGAAAATTAAATGTTAGCCTATTCAGACCATCCTGAGTGTGGAGTGCTTGTGAACATTCTGTCTAATGAAGAGACTTTTTAAAAGCAAGCAGTCTTGAAAACTGGAGACTACAACTCCCAGCAGGAACTGCTTGCCAGAGTCTATCAGTGCTGGGGAAAGTGAGGAAACTGCACCTTCCAGGGGACAGTGTGAGTGACTGGTCAGCCATGTTTAGAGCTTATCTTGTGTGGAGAGGCAAGACCTGTTTAAGGGAGGGAGCTGAAGGTCATTCTGATCTGATCCCGCACAGCAGGTGCCTCGGCTTGGGGTCCAGGGCACTGAGATGACTAAACAACAGAGTTAGCTAATCCCGCAGTGATGTTTGGGGTGGCTGATCTTGCCCCCTAAACCTACCCAGAAACACAGAGTGCATGGATTTCAGTGACAGCCCTTCCCCCTCCAAAAATGTGGGGTGTCTGGGCTGTGATTCCAATGGAGCACCCCATTGGAGAAGCATGGCTGGGGCTGAAGTGCTGGAGTTTTCCTGGAATGGTCCCAGATGCAGGAAGAGGGCAGAGGTTTATCCCAGAGACAGGGACAGGAGTGCTGCAGGCAGGATGGAATCGATCTTCTTTCAGCGCATCTCCATCCGACTTTCCCAGCCCAACTAAGGAATGAGGAGTAAGCAGGTGCTCTGGGCTGACACAGTGGGCATTCTGCAGCAGGGGGGCAGGGATATGTGGGGTCCTGTGCAGAGCAGCCCTGTGGGGCAGAGTGGCAGGTGTAGTACTCTTGGGAGGACTCTAAGAGCAAGCCTCATCCCAGGGAAGGAAATCCTATGGGGGAGCAGGGAGGGAGGGAGGGAGCCTACACAAATGGGGGGACATTAACCCTTACTTTTTGTCACAAAAAAACCCTACACTTGAGTTATCATGGGGTGGATTTCAACCCCAAGCTGATCTTAGCCTGGGGATTGAAAGTGTGCAATAAAATGTAACTTTTTTTTACAGTAGTCACACAATCTATGCCCAGCACACACACACAGACATTACAGAGTCTGCATTGGGGTGGATTTCCACTCCAATAGGAAATTGAAGCTGGGGTGATTTGTACCCCAGGCATTGTTTGTGGGTGTTTTTTATTATAGAAGACAAATGGTAAGAGATATCTGGATAAAAATTAGTATGTTATGCCCAGACATGCTGGTGACAATTTCCTAAAGTCTCAACTTGTAGAGCCACGAATGACTATATTTATTCATGGTTTTTTTCCATCCGGGGATTTGTACCCCAAGCTGACTTTGGCCTGGGGATTGAAAGTGTGCAATAAAATGTAACACACAGAGACATTATAGAGTATGTTTTATGAGAAATACCAGCTCAACACATGAATAAATAACGACCAACACTATTCATTTTTCTTTGCAAAAGCATTATTTTTATTCAAACTACAGAAAATGGTTTTTATGAACTTTAACTATCTATATAAGTTAAAGTAATGCCTCCCAAGAGCCACCCCCCCACTTCCTCAGTTCTATATCCCAGTGCAACCTCTTCCAGCCAGCCATCCCCTCAGTGCCTCCATTCACCCCTGTGTCTGCCATCCTCTGCATGCCTGCACCCCTGCATGCCTACACCCCTGCCATCCCCTGCATCCCTGCATGCCTGCCATCCCTTCACCCCTGCATGCCTGCCATTCCCTGTGCCCTGCCATCCCTGCATGCCTGCCATCCCCTGTGCCATGTGCCCTGCCATCCTTCATTCCCCTCCTGCAAGCCCCCAGACAGTAACCACACCACACAAAATCTTCCAGGGAGGAAGAATGGTCACTCTGCCCCTGGACTTGAGGATGTGGCTATCACCTGCTAATCACCTGCTAATGGCCAATAAGCTTTTCTTTGTTCCATTTCTATGATCAGTTTGTGAGGACAATGAGGGCACTTCTGGCTTGCTGGAGAAATGGAGCCTATGGGAAGGGAGATAAAATCTATCTAACAGACTAAGACACTGAAACCTAGGAGGCTGGGTGAGAAAGGAGGCTTTGCAGATGGAGTGAGCAAATGAAAAATCTTTCATGGCTCCTTTTTTTCTATTAGACACTAGTGGAAACATTGAGAGATGTTCATGGCAATGAAGGGGTTCATTTTCATTGCTGCTGCCAGTCTAAAGTGACCTTGCCTTCCATGTCATCTTGCAGTCTGAATTGGCCTTTAAAAATGTTGATTTGGCTGCTTTTATGCTGGGGTGGAAATCCACCCCAATTGAAATGTATTGGCTGGGGTTGAAATTCCACCCCAATAGGAAAACTCCATTGACGCTGGGGTTATTTTTCCACCCCAGGCCTTTTTTTTTTAGTTTTTTTATTATAGAAGACAAACGGTAAGTGATATCTGGATGAAATTTGAGTATGTTATGCCCAGAGGTGCTGGTGACAATGTCCTAAATTCTCAAGCTTTAAGAGCCATGAATTACCATATTTTTCATGTTGTTTTCCACCGGGAGATGGAAAACAACCCCATGGCAGAAGGTAAGGGTTATAGTGAGAGAGTGGGGCAGAGCCTGTATAAATAGCTTCCACAGTGGAAGCCATGCACAGGGAGCAGTTTACAGGGAGCAGCTTTATTGGAGATACAGAATATGGAACCCAGTATAGAGGAAGGTCTGCAGAGTGGGCAGCATTGTGCAAGCAAGAGAGCCCTGTCCAATGGTGAGTAAAGTGGGGGAGTCTTGTACAAACAGAGAGCTGCAGAATAATGGCCATAATTATGCCAGGGAAGAGCCCTGAACAGAGGAGAACTGAGTGAGGGAGCTTTGTACAGGGGGACAGGTCCAGGATGGGCAGCATTATGCCAGGTGGAGAGTTCTGTAAATGGGCACAGCAAAGTCAGGGAGCCCTGTACAAGGAGTGAACAAGCCAGGGGGTCCTGTACAGGGGAAGGTCCTAGAAAGCAGAATGGCCACTTTTCACAAAGAAAAGAGCTCTGATAGTGGGAAGTAGAGTAGAAAACTCCTGTACAAACCATGAGCTATAGAGATTAGAGCGCATTTTTTGGAAGTTTGCAATGCTTAAACCAAGCCAATGTTGTTGTATTCTTAGTAAAGCAGGGAACTACCAGTAAAAATCCAGCTTCGCCTTGCTTGCTATTTGAAGGAAGTAACAACCTTCTAAACTGAAGGGAGCAACTCTTCCACCTTGGTCTCCCCTAAGCCCTGCTCCCATAGTGGTTATGGTGCTCACCATTCTACTGCGCCAGCAAGACAAATTTTTTCCATTGCATTGTATTTAACAAAAAAAAGCTTGGATATTCCATAATAAAAAAACCCTCCAGTTTACAAGAAGAGTTAAGACTCTTGCAAATTCAATAATGCACTTAAAAGCATGGAAATCGCAAGTTAAGGATCCCGCCTTAACTTCCGTGCCATGTTAGCAGTAAAGACATTGTACAGTCTCACATATTGTGTTAACTTACAACTTAGGCTTCATGCACCCACACATTGCCTTCATCTTTCAATCCCAATCCTCTTCCGCTTTGCAGGTTGGGGGCAACACTGAAGCTGGGCACAGGAGAGCATGAACTGGCTCCTCACCCCCCCCCTTCCCTCTATCCTTTCATTTCAGTTGGGGATAATGGGACAGCTGAGTAATGGCTCACAACTGTCCTTCTTACCCACTAGTCTCCACTGCCCTCACACTACACAGTGAAGCTGGGTAGAGTCATATACAAATGTTTAATAAAAAAAAACTAAGTTGGGTATGCATTGAAATTAATAAAATGGAATAGCCATTGGAAGGAATGGAGGCAACAGCAGTGCCAATTTCTAAATAAATACTATTGTCATTCCAACATCCAATTAAGTGATTGTGAAATTATACAAAACAGTTGCATCTTTGGGAGTACATAGGGAAGGCAAGAGGGTGTGAAATGATGAGGAAGGCACCAGATGCAGTAAGTGGAATGGTTGGAATGACAGGGAAAAATACAAAGAGTGTGTAGGATTAAGTAAGTGGGTGGAATGACAGGAGGAATTAGAAATAGTTACAATAATAAGGTGCTACATGAAATAGCTGATTTGGAAGACCGATGGGATATCTGAGGAAGCAGTCCTATCATTTTACCCACTTACCATAGCTGACTCCCTATCCTTTGACTCCCAATAGCTTTCCTCCCTGTTATTCCATTTCCTCTCCTGTGTTTTTGGTTATTTTTATCATTCCACACACACACACTTCTGTTCCATATGACACATAGAGACAAACCTTGTATTTCCCAGGACTTTTGGAGTTCTCGGTATGGGGAATGGGGGCTACAGGGTTTGAAGTGTGACTTGGATCCAGGACTCCTGGGTTGTCTGTTACAAGGTTGAGCGCAGGGGAGAGGAGAACAGGCTTGGAACGAGGACTACTGAGTTGCCGATGAAGGGAGTGCAGCCCACTGGATTAGAGTGGGTGGAGAGATTGGAAGCCAGGAGTGCGGAGTTCTCTGTTACAGGACTGGAACCAAGTAGATTAGAGGGGGAGAAGGGGTGGGAGCCAGGACTCCTAATCTATCTCTTTCTTAAGAGCTGTTTTATGATTGTCTGTTACGTCTCAGTAATGGCTATGGCTTATACAATAAATGTTGTTGTTGTTGTTGTTATTATTATTATTATTATTATAATTAATAAGGAAACAAACGGGGTGAGGGGCCAGCTCATGCCCTCCTTTCCGCAGCTTCAGTGTTTCCCCCACATGCATACACACATGCACATATGCACTAAGTGATCTTCATGGCTGGGCTTTGCAGCTGAACTATGAGTCTGGGTTTTAAAGAGGGAGAGGATTAGAGCTGAAAGACGAAGGCGCAATGCGGGTGCATGGAGCCTAACTTGTAAGTGAGCACAATATGTGAGACTATGTAATGTCTTTACTACTAACATGGCAAGGAAGTTAAGACAGGATCCTTAACTTGCAATTTCCATGCTTTTTAGTGCACGATAGAATTTGCAAGAGCCTTAACTCTTCTTGTAATCTGGAGGGTTTTTTATTATGGAATGTTAATTGTGCACTGAGAGAAAAAATACTTTTTCTTATTTGTTTTAAATCTGCTGCCAGTTAATTTCATGTTCCAGTACTGTTAGAGAATGTAACTAACTGTTCCCTATTTATGTATTCCACACCATTCATGATTTTATAAGCTTCTATCATATCCTTTCTCAGTTGTCTCTTCTCCAAGCTGAAAGCCGCAACCAATCAAGCCTCTCTTCATACAGGAGTCATTCCATACCTTTGATTATTTTTGTTGCCCTTCTATGTACCTTTTCTACTTCTACCATGGGTATTTTCAGACGTGACGGGGCCAATTGGCCCTGGCATGGAAACAACCCTTTGATTCCCCGCTGGGGCCACCATGTCACGGGGTAACAGATGCTGTGGTCGATCCCGGTGGGGAATCCGGGGAGGGGACGGGGCTGTGCGGCGCAACATGCGGCCACACAGCCACGCCCCCCCATGCTGCCCCGGCCGCCCACCCTCCAGGAGACGGGCGGGTGCCATGGCCAATGCGGCCACGGCGCCTGGCCACCCCCCCCAGCATTGACCATGGCCCGGAATCCCGCCGTGGATTACGGGCCGTGGTCAGGGGACAGGTGTTACTGTCCCCTTCATCATGGGGGGGAATTTCATTCCCCACGTGATCGGGGATGGTCCAGACAGGACCTCCAATTGCGTGGTGAATCTGATTCCCCGCCGCGATTGACTGTGGTAGACATCGGGGGGGGGGGGGAACTTCCGGTTCCCTAACAGACGTTACGAGGCCTTTCCCCACCACAGGGTATTGACTGTGGTTGAGCATGGTCTCATAATATCTGAAAATACCCCATGTCTTTTTTGAGATGGGGCAACCAGAACTTCACACAATGTTCCAGGTGCAGTCATACCTTAGATTTATGTAGAGGCATGTAACGAAAAATCTCTGCAAGTGCTGTTTCTGATGAAAACAACTGTTTTGCCTTCATTCACATGAGGAGGAACTCTACTAGCATCTTCAACATTTTTCATAATTTTCCACTATTTTCCACCATTTCGGTAATTTCCAGTATTATCGGTATTTATTTTTCGGTAATTTCCAGTATTATCAGTAGTACAGACTATGACCAGAAATTACCAGAAATCACAGGAAAGGTCTGGAAATTACCAGAAACTACCAAAATGGCAGAAAATAGCAGAAAATCACGGAAAATGGCAAAAATGTTGGTAGATTTCCTGCTCACTTCCAAAATGTCGGTGTTTCCTGAAGGAAAGAGAGCACCTGCTCTCACTTCATGCCTAACTTTCAGGTTTATTCTGTATTCCATTCTGAATTATTCCAACATTTAATTTGACGCTTTGACTGCCTGTGCACACTAAGCTGAGGATTTACATTAGGGTTGAAAAGTGAATGCAAATGCGTTCTCACGAGAACACATATGATTCTTGCAATGCCGGCGAGATCTCACAAGATCTCACAAAAGTTCTCAGGAATCTCATGAGATTATGAAAAACCTTTAATACACTCTGCCCATGTGCAAAATGGCCACTGTTGTCATTCTGCACATGCACCGACTACCAGCAGCCATTTATTTTGCACAGACGCAGAGCATTTTTTTGAGATTTCTCAAGAATCTTGCGACATTCTCGATAATTCCAAAACATTCTGCACATGTGCAAATGGAATGCTCCGGCTGTTCTGCAGATATGCGGTTGCATGGTGACCATTTTCAAGAACCTTGTGAGAGTCTCATGAGGGACTTTATTAAAGACCAGATACACTATATCGACCGGCTCACCCTTATCCACATGCTTATTTACATGCTCAAAAAATTGTAATATATTAGTGAGGTATGATTTCCCTTTCTTAAATCCATACTGACTCTTCCCCATTATGTCATGTTTAGCAATATGCTTATCAATTATCAATTGTTTATCAGTTCTGTTCTTAAGAACCATTTACACCAGTTTGCCTTGCACCTATGTCAGCCTCATTAGTCTGTAGTTTCCAGGATCATCTCTTGAGCCCTTTTAAAATATTGGTGTTATGTTTGCTACCCTCCAATCCTCTGGTACAGTGGCAAATTTTAGCAATAGGTTACAAATTGAAATTACCAATAGTAGGTAATTTGAACTACTATTTGAACATAACTACAGGCATCATTTGAACTACTTTGTCTCCATTACTTACATTTGGGACCAAGATTAAAGTTGTTTTTAATAGACTTTAAATGGAAAACATAGGGTGATTTCAGACGTTACGAGATTACAGTCAACCACGCTCGATTCCGCGTGGTGGCTGTGATCACGTAACGTCTGTTGGGGGAAACTGATGTTTCCCCCAGATGTTACCATGGCATGGGATTGCATTTAACACATGAGTGGCCGAAGCGGCGGGACCGGAGGCTGCCGCGTGTCGAATTCAATCCCACACTGGGGTGAACCCCGGTGTCTCGTCTGGTCGGGTGCCATGGCCCGGGATCACCGACGGGATCCCGGCCCGTGGTGAATCCAGCCCAACGTGGCGGCCGCATTGGCCCTGCTGCCTGCCCATCTCCCCAGAGGGCAGGCAGCAGGGAGTGTGGAGGGGCGGGGCTGTGCGGCCGCACGTTGCGCCACATGGCCCCGCCCCCTCCCAGATTCCCCGCCGGGATCCCCCGGCACGTCTGATATGGTGTGACGGGGTCACCCCGGCGGGGAATTAATAGGGTGATTTTGGTACGGGGCCAAAGGGCCCCATAATGTCTGAAATCACCCAATGTCATCCTGAAAGGATATATAGAGTCAAATGTCTTGTTGGTGTACACTTCCTGATTTCTATCTTCAAGCTTCAAGACAAGCTTCAAGACAAATGCTATCTTCAAGCTTCAAGACAAATGCTATCAGGATACGTAAATAGCAAAAGGAGGTTTGTCACAAAGACTCTTCTGTTCTTTACAACAGCTGCTGTACTTGACAGATGTGCCAATATTAACTATGGGTATTTTCAGACATTACGAGATCATGCTCAACCACAGACAATCCCCTGTGGTGGGGAATGGTCCTGTAATGTCTGTTTGATCCCAGCCAGATGTTCACCACAGTGAACCACTGGCAGGGATCAAAATAACCACGCTTTCGAGGATGGTCCGGGAACCATCTCCAAAAGGGTGGTCAAGGTGATTCCTGCCAGTGGTGAACACCTGGCGGGAATCACTTTCTGCCCCCAACAGACGTGACATTACCACGCTCAACCACGGCGGAATTCACCGTGGTTGAGCATGGTAACATCTCGGCTGGCCCCTGATCATGGCCTGGAATCGGTGGCCATGCTCGCCGCCAATTCCGGGCCTTGGTCAATACTCTGGGGGGAGAGCGAGCGGGCAGGCACCGTGGCCACATTGGCCACAGCACCCGCCCATCTCCCAGAGGGTGGGCGGTCTCAGAAGCATGGGGGCACGGGGCTGTGCGGCAGCATGTCGCGCCGCGCATCCCTGCCTCCTACCCAATTCCCCGGCAGAATCTGCTGACTTGTCTGTTGATGGGCCGGTCTGATTTTGCTGGGGAATAATTTGGGTGATTCCGTGCCGGGGCCAATAGGGCCGCCATCATGTCTGAAATCACTCAATGGTATGCAATTGGTTTCCCTACAGAGTGCAAACTTGATCAGCATTTCCCCTTTTAAAGTACCAAGAACTAAGCATAAACTGTTTAGCTGTTAAAAAACCCATTTTGACATTTGCAGTATTTTGCACTATTCTGTGTTCTAGAGATATGTAGATTAAAGTAATTAAATTAAGAACAACATCTGATGTACTCCTTGGTCTTAAAAAGCAAGAGAGTGATAGCTGAGCAACTGAGAAAGGAAACATTTTTTTTTAAAAGTCTTCAGCTTTTGTTTTCTTATTTGCAACCATCCCGGTTGCAAAAAAGAAAAGAAATGCTGAAGTTTTAGAAACCATCCCATGATGGTTACAAGTCAGAAAAACAAAGTTGAAGATTTTCTTTGGGGGGGGGGCTTCTTTTCTCAGTTGCTCAGCTGTCATTCTCTTCTTTTGAGAGCTATGATTTTAGTTCTTTTCCTATTTATAGTTCTCAAATTACCTATGAGTCTCTCACAATACATGAAAAGTGAATTTGTTATTTAGAAGAGTCGCACAAAATAGAGGTGAAATGAGAACGGAATTTCATTCTTGCAAGAATGGCCCTTTTTACATGGATGGCACCCACCAAAGGGGTGGGAAGAGGGCAGGCCGACGTACGGATGTGGGTCCTCACGGCCTCTCCCTGCATGCTTCTGAGTGTGGCCAGCCCTCTTCCCTGAGGGGTGCCCTCCTCCCTGATGTGTGGGTGAGTTTTGTGTAAATCCTACAGGGAGTGAGTGGGTGGGTGTGCATGTGTGTGTATGCTAGGGGTGGGACTTGGTGGGAAATACCGGTTACCGGTTTTACCAGATACCGGATCTCTGAATACCGGATTACCGGATTAGAACTGGTATACTGGTACCAAATCTTTTCCCATTGAAATCAATGGGAGACAAAAGTAAAACCAGAATTACCTGTAAATTGCAATTCAGTTACAAGAAAAAAACACAAGTGAATCTAACTTCTAACCAACCAGTACCACCAGACCACACTTTGTTCCCAGTAGCCCCCACAGCTCCCATTAGCCCCCACGGCCAACTACCTATTTTAAAATTATCTTTAAAATAAAAATCCTTAGGTTTTTTACCCACAGCACTCAGAAGTCAAAGTCACTGTCAGGTCATCACACAGGAACTTCCAGCCCAGTACTAGTACACTACACTTTGTGCCCACAGACCCCACGGCCCCCAGTAGCCCCCAACGGACACTACTATTTTTTGTTTTCTTTAAGCAATAGGGTTTTTTCCCCACAGCGCTGCCACTCAGAAATCAGATCATCATACAATCACTATCACAGCAACTGCCAGTAACAGAGACAGGCTACTAGACTACACTTTGTGCCCAGCTAGTAGCCCACATGGGCTGGTCCCAATGGCCAAACTACTAATATTTTTATTTGACAATAGGGGTTTTTTCCACAGCACTGCCACTTAGAAATCAGTCACAAATCAGATTGATTCTATCACAGCAACTGCAGGGCTGAAACCAGCAGCCCAACAATCGCAGTTCAGAGTTTAAGGTTACAACATTGCATCACTATTCGTTTTGTTTTCCCCCAAACTAGACCCCCCCAAAAGAGTTCATGTTGCCATCGCCTACCTTTATCCTGAACCTCTGAATCCTCGATTTTCGTGCCCTCCTTGGCCACCAGTAGTCTTCTTAATGGTACCTTTTGGCGGGGTGATGGGAATATCCTTTGAACCACCACCCCCCATTTCTCAATTCACACAGGTACACTCACACAGGTAAGATTTATTAAGGGGTCCTCTTAACATAAGGGTTCATTTCCATGGAAGGGAAAAGGAAAGGTTCTTTAATTCATTCACACCTATGGAGTTATGGGATTCCACTGAGCCCCCTTGCATTCAGAGACATGTACAATGACCCTGGGGTGGATGAACTCAGTTTAAGGCCCAGACCTCAGTTGTGTTATCTCAATTCACACCCAATTCCACTGGGTCACAGGGTTCAGCCCTAAGGCCTAGTCCTAGACCTGGTCAACGGTTAATTATTTATCCATTCACACCTGAGTCCACTGGGTCACAGGGTTCAGCCCGAAGGCCTAGTCCTAGACCTGGTCAGCAGTTCATTAATTCATTAACCAATTAAAACCTGAGTCCACTGGGTGGTGGGGGAGGGCAAATTTGGAGTGTGTGTGTGTGTGTTGTATGAATGTATGCATATGGGATGGGGGTAACCCTGTCCCAAGAGTAACCCTGTCCAAACCCCCATGTCATCACTCACCTAATGTACTGACGTGCTCTTGGTTTAATCTCCTCTGGAATGCCAGTTGTTTTCCATGGTAGGCAATGGCATCAGGCAAGGCTACAGACACAGAGATGCCTAATGGCTTCATAGGATCTGCAGAACACCCAATGATGTCAAAAGGCAGCAATGCATCATGCAGTGCACTGCTGGCAGTGTAACATATTGAATTATTATTCTGCCATTCCTGAGTCCAGTGTCATCATAGGAGTCCTCTAGACAGACACAGTCAGTCTCCAGGGTGTGGAATGATTTTTATTTCAAATCCACAGGCTAGGCTACAGACACACAGGGACCTTTTGACTTCAGAGGCTCATCAGAAACACCTGCTGAGGAAAAAAGGCCCCATTGCATCATGCAGTGCACTCATTAGGGGTGTCTGGCAGTAGCATAAGCATTCTTCTTTTGCCTTTGTGGTGCAGTCTGTTGAAGATGAGGTCCCATAGCTGGGGTGCTGGAGCCTCTGACATGGAAGGACTCAAGCCTATGGAATTATTTTTATTTTAAACCCACGAGACTGGAGTCCTATCGTGTCTGGAGGTGCAGTGATGGTGGTGGGGACACATCAGATGGCTGAGGGGGATCAGGCTGGAGCTTAGGCAGAGTGAGGTTGTGTGGCTGTGCCAATGGCCATGGTCCGGGGTGTGTCATTGGGGAGCGACCCCCACCCCCTGGAAGACTTTCTGCCCTCCCAAAGCCCTCTGCATGTTTTCCTGGGGGCAGGGGCAGCCACCCCACGCATGTAAGGCTGATGTGTATTGTGTTGTCTGATCTGTGAGTGAGTGAAGGGCCCTGCTGGGGTGTTCCATTCCAGACTCTGAGGATGGAGTGCAATGGATTAGCCCTGCTGGGGTGCTCCACTCCAGTGTGTGTGTGCGAGTGAGTGAGGGACCCTGCTGGGGCATTCCATTCCAGACTCAGAGGATGGAGTGCAATGGATTAGCCCTGCTGGGGCACTCCACTCAAGTGTATGTGTGCGAGAGAGTGAGGGGCCTTGCTGGGGCATTCCATTCCAGACTCCGAGGATGGAGTTCAATGGATTAGCCCTGCTGGAGCGCTCCACTCAAGTGTGTGTGTGTGTGTGTGTGTGTGTGTGTGTGTGTGTGTGTGTGTGTGTGTGTGAGAGAGAGAGAG
>QEPC01008922.1:479166-491015 GCA_003113815.1 Sphenodon punctatus
GCCGAACGCGAACGCGCGAACCACCCGAACACCGAACGCCCGAACACGAACGTACAACCCGATGGCAAACGAACCGAACGGCCGAACACGAACGTACGACCTGCCCGAACAACCGAACACGAACGGCCGAACACGAACGGCCGAACCGAACGGGCGAACGCGAACGCGAGGCACGTCCGAACGGCCGAACACGAACACACGAACCGAACACGGCCGAACCGAACGGCCGAACGCGAACACACGAACCGATCGCGGCCGAACCGAACGGCCGAACACGAACCGCGATCTGTTCGCCCATGCCTAAAGGTTACTTGCTGTGCTGTGGGCTGGGGAGAATGGGGTGGGGCTGCAGGGACTGAACATGAGCATAGATCCATTCTGTCTCACAATGGATCCGTCCCACATTGAACGCACCATGAGAAATCCTCGTGGGCACACAGCCCATGTTGATTTCATGTAATTGCAATTTTCTTGTGAGATCGAAAATACAGAACATGTGCAATCAGCCTTAGTTCCAGTCTTCCTCAGAAGACATCCTGACATTCTTACAAGGGTCATGGAGTAAGATACAAGAAGGAAGGAAATTGAGTGATTTTTCAGGACTTAGTAAAATACATAAAAGAATATGTTCACTCATCCCACTGAGTGTGGAGGTAGGGTAGAAGAGTACATAATCAACACCTGCTTCTCTACTGCCTTATACTGTGTACAGTCACTTTTACTTATGCAAAAGGCATTTCCTCCTGTCTAGATCAGGATCGTATCATTTTACACCCACTTTGCACACAAGGACCAGCAAATTAACAACATAATATGAAGTTGTGAAGAATAAGTCACCTGGCATATTGGCCACCTGGCAAATCAATTGCTTACTGCAATTCACTATGCAAGAAGGTTTAAAGCTATTACTACAGTTCACCATGATTTTCACCCAAAAGTAGGGGTGGAACTCCAGGGGGATTACCAGATATCGGATTGATCGGTATCGGATCTCCCGATATTGGATTTATCGGTATCGGAATATCAGACTTTTAACATTGCCGATTTTATTGGTTTTTTAACATTACAGCCATTGCTAAATGGCACTGATGTAAAAAATCCGATAAAACTGGCAATGTTAAAAATCCGATATTCTGATACCAACAATTACCGGTATTATTGGATTAATCCAATACCGCCCATTATTGGATTAATCCGGTACCGATAATCCCACCCCTACCCAAAAGAAATTTTTGCCACAAAATCTAATGGCTATGTCCAAAGTGTTATAGTTTATTATGCTGTTGCTGAATGTTCTTCTTGATGTCTTTCTTATACTGTGATATCTGTAAGACTGGCACAATCAGTGGCATAGCAAGACTGTGGTGGGCTCAGGTTCATGTCCAAATTCTGAGGCCTCTTATTAGCAAGTGGGCAAGATCTCCAGAATGGGGGGCAGGTCTTACACAGGAAGGCAGTGCTGCTCCAGTACCCCCCATTTTGGAAAAGGGCAGCTAGTCTGAGCAGGCAGAAAATGGCCACTGCAGTATGGCAGCTCTGTAGTGCATGCACAAAGGTTCATTATTTTTATTTTATTTATTTATTTTAATAGATTTAAAACCAAACCTCAACAGGTGTGTTGCCACTGTTTTGGTTATGTATGGATTAATCCACAATGGCCCATTACAAGTGGTTATGGATTAATCCAAATCCAAACTGCCTACCACTATTTGATACCTAGATTTGAATCTGAGCCTACTAAGGATTCCATTTAGTGTCAATTGTAGGATTGGTTCTGAAAAGCCATTCCAATTTTCAGAAAAGTTTCGTGGCATTGGAATGTCTTGCTGTAATTCCAGTTGGAACTCTGACCAAAATAATGATGATGGTGATGTAGCTGCTTCACGTCTCATCAGCACTGGCTTCAACATGGACCACCCTTCTCCTGTTGCTGGTCCATGCTGCACCTGATCCCCCTGCACCAGCTGCCCCCTCCCACCCCATGGAGCCCAGACCATCTTGGGAAGAGCCCTTCATATCACCGGTCTCTCCACTCCACAGCTGGGCTCTGACTCCAAGGACTCAGAGACCACCTTCTCAACCCTTGATATATACCCCCTCAACCAGAGAGTCAGCTGCTGGATGAAGAACCAATGGAGGTGTAGGTGGAGGGTACATAGGACATGGAGCCCTCAGAGAGCATGGAGGCTGCGGAGGCCGGTAAGTGAATGCATGTGGTGGAGGGGGCTAGGTGACACAGTCATAGGAGAAAGTGTCCAGGCATTGCCATTCAGTCTTCCAGTGGAACAGGCACCAGTACCACCATCTGAGTGTGGTCAGTGGAACCAGCTCCTGTCAGGCATGGACCCAGCAGCACAGGGAGAATCTGATGTAGGACCTGATAGAGGATATCAGATGGCAGGCAGATGAGATCCGAGATGTCATCCAGAGGTTGGCCCTGGAGCATCGCTGGTTCCTAGAACCACACAAAAGAGGGCCCTTACCACTGAGGCCTGCATAGAATACTGGTGGGAGAGTCTGCAATGGGACTGTCACCTGCAGCAGTTGGAGTCTTCCGAGAGAGTTCTGCAGAGTGAGGTCTGCAGCCTGTGGGACATCCCTGGGGACTGCACCACCCTTCTGCACCACATTTCCACCATGAGTACGGCAATAACTGCCACTCTGCGGTGGACTCCAGTCCACTTGACAATCCCTTCCTGGAGTTCCTACCTAGGCCCCCCAGTTCCCACCCAACCAGGTCTTGTCAGCAGTCAGCCGTGCCAGCACAGGGCCCAAAAGTCCTCCTTGCTGCACCTGCCCAACCATCCACCAGCCAGTTGAGTGGCCTATCAGCCCCTGCACCTCCCCAGACCACACCTTCAGGGTGGAGGAGGAGGGGGAATAGGAGGAGACAACCTTCACGCAAAAAACCAAGGCCTGCTTCAGGCAGGAGGGAAAAGGGAAGGGGGAGAAGATGAGACCATAATTATGTTGTCTACTTATGTCATTGTTACCATTATTTTTGTTACCTATACAAATGGTCATTAACAATATTTCTGTTACCCCTCACATGCTGTTGTCTGACCTTTGCAAGAAACATGTTGCCGTTCTTGTAACCATGGTGTCCATCCTTATTCCAGGACACGTGGGAGCATACCCTCAACCCTAGATTCTTTAAATGAGGGACTGAGACCCCTAAACTGTGGAACAATGTTGGACATAATATGGGTGCAATGTGCAGATATGCACACAACATGCACATATGCACTGAGTGATTTTCATGGCTAGGCTTTGCAGCTGAACTATGAGTCTGGGTTTTAAATAAATAAATCCATAGAAGGCCAGGGCTCTCATATCTATACTATAATCTCCCTCTTGTAAGCCAAATATAAGTGCTTGCCCTGCCAGCTTGCTGTGTGGGGGTCATGCTGAAATGAGTGTTAAGGAATGCTCACTGTCAACAGTGGAGGCATCATCATGACTGCCATCTGAAAATTACAGTAATCTGTGAATGCTAATAGCTGAATAATAGGGCACTAAAGAAATACAATGGAACTACAGGCAGGAGGAGTAGGGAGAGGGTTTAATGCTATACCTTTCAGCTGCGTTCAACACAGTCGATCATGAGGTGTTGGTGTCTCGCCTGCAGGACCGTGCCAGGATTGGCGGGACGGTCTTGGACTGGTTTTGTTCATTCCTGGATGGGAGAACTCACGGGGTGGTCTTGAGGGAGTGTATATCTTCCCCCGGGACCTCACGTGCGGAGTCCCACAGGGTGCCATTCTGTCCCCCCTCTTGTTTAACATCTATATGCAGCCATTATGGGAGATCGTGAGAGGGTTTCAGGCATGCAATGTCATCAATACGCTGATGACACTCAGCTCTACCTCTCCTTTTCCATCAACCCAGGCCATGCAGTCTCTTTATTTTCCCAGTGCCTGTAGGCTGTGGGGGCTTGGATGAGGTTGAGCCATCTGCAGCTGAATCCTGACAAGACGGAGGTGATGTTGGTGGGTGAGGGCCTGGGGGGCCTGGGAGTGGTTGAATCTCCTCTGGGGGGGGGTTCGCTCTCCCATGGTCCTACAGGTATGGTGTCTGGGTTTGCTCCTCAATTCACGGCTCAGTCTGGAATGTCAGGTTGTAGCCATGGCAGGGAGTGCATTTCAGCAGTTACATCTTGTCCGGGGGTTCGACCATATCTCTCAGACTCTGACCTCGCCACTGTCATCCATGCCTTCATCACCTCGAGGCTAGATTACTGCAACGCGCTCTACATGGGGCTGCCCGAGAAGCTGGTCCAGGGGCTGCAGCTGGTGCAGAATGCCACAGCCCGTCTCCTTACTGGGGCGGGCCGCAGGGAGCACATGACACCTGTGCTCCGGGCTCTGCACTGGCTGCCTATAAAGCACCAGGCTAGGTTCAAGGTGCTGTTTTTGACCTTTAAAGCCCTTCTTGGCCTCGGTCCTGCCTATCCGCGGGGTCGCCTCACTCCCCATGTGCCTGCGCGACCCCTGAGATCATCCATGGGGCCTTTTGGGAGGTTCCCCGGGCGAGACGGGTGGCCGCTGATGTGAGATCTTTTTCGGTGGTTGCCCCTGTGCTGTGGAATTCACTCCCGGAGGAGGCTCGGTTGGCCCCCACCCTCCTGTCGTTTTGACGTTTGTGTAAGATCTGGCTGTTCCGCCAGGCTTTTGGCGATGGGGCGGGGGAGGTGGGGTTTGGGAGGGAGGGTGTGTTTTTATTACTTGTTTTAAAATTTGTAGATTTATTTAAAAATATTTTATTATTGATTTTTTTGTGTGCATGTTGTTCGCTGCGCCGAGCTGCCTTTGGGTAGAAGGGGCGGGATATAAGTTTTGAATAAATAAAAAATAAATATAAATAAATTAATTAAATAAATAAATAAATAAATAAATAAATAAATCTAGAAGCTTCCACTCCAGCCCCAGGACCCAACATCAGGGTTCTGGGGCCATCATTCTGATCACGGGGAGCCGTCATTCCACATCATCTAGAAGCTACCACTCTAGTCCCAGGACCCACCATCAGGGTTCTAGTCCCAAGACCCACCGTCAGGGTTCTGGTGCCGTCATTCTGATCCTTGGGAACCATTGTTCTATGTCATCTAGAAGCTGCCACTCTAGTCCCAGGACCCACCATCAGGGTTCTGGGACCATCATTCCGCTCACAGGGAGCTGTCATTCCACCACATCAAGAAGCAGCCAGCCACTCCAACCCCAGGACTCACCATCTTGGTTCTCTGTCCTACATTACAGACAGGGAGAGCTGTCATTCCACTTCATCCAGAAGCTGCCACTCTAGTCCCAGGACCTACAGTCAGGGTTCTGGGGCCATAATTCTGCTCACAAGGAGCTGTCATTCCACATCAAGAAGCAGCTAGCCACTCCAGCCCCAGGACCCACCATCAGGTTTCTGGGGCCTACAGGCAGGGAGGTCTGTCGTTCCACTTCGTTGTCTGCAACTGCCCCACCAATGTCTGGCAGCCTGCAATGCCCAGCTGGGTAGGGGTGCCAGCCACCAAGCCCTGGCCAGGCCTCTGCCGCTGCTCTGCCGATGCCTGGCAGCCTACAGTGCCCAGCCAAGTAGGGGTGCCACACACCGAGCCCTGACCGGGCCTCTACCACTTCTCCTGGCACTCAGTGGGCAGGGGACATGACCTCAGCAGAACTAGCCAGGAGCTCTGGGGAGCCTGGGTTCCACATGGCTCACACCGGGTGGGGACATGTCAGTTGCAAAGGCCAGCCGAGTGTGCTTCCCCCTCCCCCAGGGTCCATGGCAGAGGGAGTGCATGATGGCTTGCTGCTGGGGTAGCCATGCTGGGAACTGCCTGATTAAATCCCTCCTCAAACACTCCATCTGAGTGAGTGCTCTGCAGCAGTGCCACTCAGAATTGCCACGCAGCAGTGCCTGGCCGAGTAGGGGTGCCAACCACCATGCCCTGGATGGGTCTCTGCCGCTGCTCCACCGATGCCAGCCTGCAATGCCTGGCCAAGTAGGGGTGCTGGCCACCAAGTCCTGTCCACTCCTCTGCCGCTGCTCAACTGATGCCAGTCTGCAATGCACTGCCCCCTATGGGTGCCAGCCACCAAGCCCCAAGCCTTCCCATCCTCTGCTGCTGCTGCTGTTGGGTCTCAGATGGCCTTCTAGCAATGGCACCACAGGCACCCCCAGGGACCAAGTGCCGAGCCTGCCTGCCCAGGCAACCCGAGGTGCCAAACACCAAGCCTTCCCTGTCTCTGCTGCTGCTGCTGCTGCTGCTGCTGCTGCTGCTGCTGCTGCTGGGTCTCCAACAGTCTGCCATACCTCCACGGGCACCTCTAGGGGTCCCTGGAGCACCCCAAGCCTCCCAGAAGGTTCTAACTCCGCCAAAAATTCCTGTCTCTTATACACATCTAGATGTGTATAAGAGACAGGCCCCAGGCCTTCCTGGCCTCTGCTGCTGCTGCTGCCACTGGGTCTCAGATGGCCAGCCCTGGCACTACAGGCACCCCCAGAGGCCAAGCGCTGAGCTTGCCTGCCTGGGCAACCCAGGGTGTCAAGTGCCAAGTCTTCCTGGTCCATGCTGCTGCTGCTGCTGCTGGGTCTCTGATGGCCAGCCCTGGTGCCATGGGCACCCCCAGGGGTCAAGTGCTGAGTCTGATTGCCCAGGCAACCCAGGGTGCCAAGCACCAAGCCTTCCTGGTCTCTTCTGCTCCTGCTCCTGCTGCTTCTGGATCTCCGATGGCCAACCCTGGTGCCACGGGCACCCCCAGGGGCCAAACGCAGAGCCTGTCTGCCTGGAAAACTGGGGGATGCAAAGTGACAAGCCTTCCTGGTCTCACTCTCTGGTGCTGCTGCTGCTTCTGGGTCTCCGATGGCCTGCCATGCCACCACGGGGCCACCTGGGGGGCCCTGGAGCACCCCAAGCCTTCCAAAAGTGCCGAACTCCACCAAACATTCGGGGGCCTGAACTCCGTCGGACCAAACCCACGAATCCAAACTAAGTTTTTAGTCCAAATGGCTGAACGGCTGAACATCTGAACATCTGAACTCTGTCCTGTTTGCACATCCCTACTGTCCCAGCTCTGTGCTTAATCATATCCATCCGGTTAGCACCAAGGGATCATGACATCTCTGACTTGCGGTGGGGGGACCCTGATGTAAGAAGACTGTCCAGATGTTTGTACCTCTTTGGGATGGTCAAGGTCTCTGTATGGGGAGTAGTGTGTTGGAGCTGTGCTTCCAATTGGTTGTTACCATCTCAGGTCTTTTCTTATCTTGTGTAAGTAACACTTTTTCTTGTTTACAAGCTGCATGTGCTTTTCCTCACCCCCATTCTGCCGTTTGTGGCTCTTTCTGCCTGTTCTTTTCCCAGGATCATGACACCATGGATGATGCTCTGGGTTGTGGCTCTGCTGTGGATGGCTAGCATGTGAGCCATGGAGATGTTTAGGGTTGTGTGATACCTTGGACCTGTCTGATGTGTGGATGAGGGGGGATGCACAAAGGATCCTGGCAGACCCCTCATCCTGTGAGACTGCCTATGGTTTCATGATCCAGCAGATTCAACTCCTGGGACACCATGTGCATGGGATGGAGTGCCAACAGTGTGCAACCCAGCTGCGGTTCTGGGTGTAGTGGCCTGGGTGTAGTTTGCCACTGCCCTGCTGAGAGTGAGGAGTATGGGGAGGGGGGGCTATAGTGAGTGCCTTGATTGGGAGCTCAAGCTGGGGCTCCTTGGGAAAAGCTGCCTCCCAGGAAGGTGACCTGATTGAAACCAAGTGTCATGCTCTGTACAAAAGCTGTTTTTACATGGACCGCAGTGTGTGTGTGTGTGTGTGTGTGTCTGTCTGTTTGCATGCCACTGTGGGGGGCATGTGTGTGCAGAGACGTTGGATGGGCGCACAACCATCTTCACCCACCTCCACCCATCTCCATGCATGCACAGAGTAACCCGGCTTTTCGCCAGTTGCTCTGTGCATGGAGGTGGGTGGAGATGCGTGGGTTGTGGGAGTTGCAGCAGCCACCCACTGCCACTTTTACATGGGCGCTCCCCTATGTGTCTACTGGGTGGACATGCAGGAGAGCATCTCATGTAAAAAATGGTCAAAATCTGGTCACACTCATATGGTGGCACAGCATATATTGATGAGGGTCTACGGGCAGAACATCTTTCAGTGAGGGTTATATGCTACGGGTGTGCAGAAAGCACCCCATTCATTTTCATTTTGTTTGATGAAAAAGATTTGGTTTGGGAAGTTTTCATGGAAAACCTGTTTGTTTGGGAGGGATTTGTTTTGTTTTATTAAGGAATTTAAAAAAATTAAAAGAAAAGGGAAAAAAACTCTCAGCACATGCACAAATGGCCACTGGACCATTCTGCGCATGCATGCCCGCTTAAAAAATGGTGGCAGTCTGGTGGATGTTTTACAAATGAGCAGTAATTTCAATTTAAAAAAAAATTAAAATGGCTACCTGGGCCGTACCTCAAGTCAGTCGATCCTATTTGTAGGTCGACAGTACAAGGTTTTGTGGGATGACATTAATTAATAATGTAACCATTAGTTTTGGTTATAACTGGTTATAACTGGTAACTTTAAGTTAAGAGGCCATGTTTTAGTATTAAGTAATTTATTTTTAAGTTTTTATTTTTTAGGGCCCCAGGTTTTTTCTTTCCAGCATCTATGTATTTGCGTTTTTGTGTATTTTATGTTGTTTGTTCATGCAATGGCCTATGGCTAAGCTGTAAAAAATTCTGATCTGATCTGATTAAGCCGATACATCCAAATACAGGCAATATCAGATCTCAGGAGAACCCAAATTCCCACCCCTATACAGTGTTGAGTATACCTGATTCTATATAAAGCCAATGTATATAAGACACTACTAGAGTTGCATGTAATTTATTATACATGCATTTGAAGCTCTTAAAGACCCCACTGTCTGAAAAATTAACTGAGTTGGATCAGACTGGAAATTTAACCACATTATAGATCTCCCTAAGGTTTTTAACCTCACCTGAAATCAAGACTTTCTTTCCATTATTTTCAAGCCCCCTGAACCTGATTTTCTCACTTAATGCTTTAACCTAAAAAATATTGAATGTATTTTTCTTCTGTTGTAATCCATTCAAGAGCAGGATGGGTGGAGAGCCTGAGGAATCTGTATAATCTTTATTCTATCACTTACTTTAAGAGAGATTGAAATGAAAACATATAAGTGTGGTTCCAGGAGGAAAAAAGCAGTGTTCCCGACCACCAAATTTGATCAGATACCTTCTACGCATTTTTAACTGAACAGAAAAACATAGAACCAGCTAGAGGTCTTTCCCATTAATATCTGAATTAAAATAGCCATCTCTTCATATTTTTGTCTTTAAAATTATCCTTTTCTTTCCTTTCCTTTCCAAAGGAATTGGTAAGTAAGTAAGTATGTATTTATTGGTTTGGCTCTTCCCATACACTATACACAATACAAAAGACAAACAACAACACAATACATTTTAAAATACATTCCATACAAAAAGTACAAGCTATTTTATCAAGCTTATTCCCCCACCTATAAAGACCTAGCCCTATCGGGCTTCCATATAACTAATACTTCACCTCATGGGTGATAAAAGTCTTGCCCTTCTCAGGGCTTACATTGCAAATGCTCAACCCTTAACTAATAGTGCCTTGACCTTCTCGGGGCTAACATATAGCAAATGCTTGACCCCTGAATGATATATGAATCACTCAAATTCACTCTTTAATTTCACTAACTAGATCAAATGGGAATTGTATCTAAACATAACTTGTGAAAACCTATACACATAAGTCAACTCAAGCCATCCTTAAATTCATACACTAGGTCGGTTGAGATACTAGAACAAACATTCCCCAAACTGGTCCTCCTTATAGCTTCTGCCTTGAATGCAAAGACTGCCAGATTTAGCAAGATACTAGTATCGTTTTGTGAAAGCAACCAAATTAATTTTTTACATGAGGAGAAATGCTGCAAACTCCCCAGTCTAGAGGGAAGGTATCTGACCCTAAGAGATTTAATCCGAGGACAATAAAAAACATAATGCATTATGTCCTCAACCACTCCACATTCACAGAGGTACAGTCTGCAATCTCTAAGTTCAGAAGTGAATGGACCAAGGACCGGAGTCCCAGTGCCACTCCCTTTACCTTAGACTATTGGGTCCGCGAATCAGGTAGGAACCAATATTCCTCTTTCCTCTTTGAGCGTTGCCCACAGATGGGGAGAGAGGAGGTGGCCCAGGTATGTATACCTGATCAAAGCTCCACCCCTTGGTGCCCCTCCTCACCCCCATTGGGCTGCCTTACCAAGCTTCCTGGACTGCAGGGGAGGGGGCAAGGGTGTTCTTGCCACCTCTCCTGGCCCAGTGCTCCATCTCAGGGCAGGCGGGCACAAATCCCCCCCCCCACTGATAGCATGGGGGGGGTGTGTTTCCCTTCTCCTACCCTCTCCAATGGCTGTAGGCATCTGTTCCAACCTCAGTCTACAAAGGGTCATACTCAAATTTTTGCTCATTTCAATATTGAGGTATTTTTAAAATCCAATCTCATTTTTCCATAACAAATATGACGGAGCTATCCTTGAAACATGGACTAAGGCAATATAATCTTGCCAAGAAATATCTATAAGGCATTGAGACAACTAAATCCCTTTCGCTGATGAAAATAACCTATTATCATTATTCAAATAATATCCCATGCCAATCTTACACAATAAAGTGTTTATAAATTTGAGCCATGGAGACTGTTGAGTAAACACCCTAAGATTATCTTCAAGAAAACATAGTTTTATAAATCAAGAGGGAGAAGCTGCCAACACTTTCAACCACAATTTAATCATGGTTATATATATAGTTGTTTTCAAATTAACTAGACTGGACTCCGGCTCAATAGTCTCTGCTCCAGCACCCTGACAATCTAGTGGGGCTTTCTGCCCATGAAATCCTGATTAACTCCAAATTGGATAAAGACATATGACAGGAAGAGGAAGCCAGGCAGAGCAACACATAACTCTGTGTCTTGTTGCTGCCTTCAGTCTCCCGGGTCCTGGATCCTCTCAGCTTGCTTCCTAGTCTAGTTCTTAGCTTGCTCTATTACCTCTGCCCCAGCCCTGTTTTCCTCACCAGCCCTTCCTACCTGGACTGACTCTTTGGTTTAGATCCCTGGTTTGTTCTTCAACCCTGCTGTCTGGATTGCCCTTTGGCTTGGTACCTGATTGGACTTGCTTATGGATTTGACTGACCTTTTGGTTTGTATTAGGACAACTCTGCTTGGACCTGACCCCATCCCTCATGCCTGGTCCAGATCCTATCACTACTCACCCCAAACTCTGGTTGGTACCTGACAGCTCTCCTCAGCAATCAGTCTGGCCAGGTCTCACCAGGATCTCTGTCTGGCAAGACACAAGCAGTCTCCCAAACATCTGCTGAGCCATGTTATCCTTAAATGCTGGAGGAAGTGTCCTTCTAGAAATGAAAAGCTAATCTGCAGGGGATTGAAAATTAAAAGTTTTAATCCCCCCCCCCAAATTACCCAGTTTCCCACTGCATTTAACTCTGGCTGTGGCGTTCATTAGGGGTGGGAAACCGGTAGAATCCGGTATCCGATAATGTCGGTACTGGGCGTACCGGCATTATCGGATTCGACCCGGTAATCCGGACTGGGTACCGGATTCAGGGGTACCGGATTTTTTTACATTGCAGCCATTTAAAAATGGCTGCAATGTAAAAAAACTTAAAGCCCCAGCAAGAAAGTTTAAAAAAAAAAAAAACTCCCCGAGTCCAGGCTGCGCGGGTGGAAGCGGGGACACCCCCCACCCACCCTGCCCAGCCTGGATTTTTGTTT
>QEPC01008922.1:505841-519169 GCA_003113815.1 Sphenodon punctatus
CGTAGGGCTGTAGCGGAATATCGCAGCGGTAGCTATTTCCGGCGGAAACAGTGTTTCCGCAATTAGTGGAATGGCATGGCAGAGGCTTTCATTCCGCGGTTTCATTCCGCGGTTCCGCGGTTCCGCTTATTTAATTCCGTAACTTAGTGGAATCGTGGAAACATGACATTTTTGCTATTTGCGCAATTCCGCCAGCGCCAAAAAATCACGGAATAGTGGTTTTCCGCGATTTCCATGATTTTTCCATGATTTTTCTGCAATTCCGCGATTTGCAGAATTCCGGCGGAATTAGCGGAATATCCACAGAAATGTCGCTGTGTGGCACGGGCAATTCCGAAATAGCGGAACGGAATCGCGGCGCGGTAAAAGCTGCTGCCGCATCAGCCCTAGTCACCCGCCGGAATCAAGTAATATGATTCCCAGCCAGGGACAAAGCACGCAGCGTCACTGCCAGGCAACCAGCAACAACACAGGCCGCGGAGGGAGATTTAAAGGGCACACAGCAGCAGGGGGATGTGGCGGGATGGAACAAGTTGGAAAGGAGAGGAGAGCGGCGGGTGAGAGAGCAAGGGAGGAGGAGGAGGAGATGCAGGTGGAGGCGCAGGTGGACGAGGTGGTCGTGCTGCAAATGAAGGAGGTGGAGGGACACCAGCAGCAGCAGAAGTAGCTGGGACAGGCCGCCCCGGAGACGGCAATTGGCCTGGGGGACGATGCACCCTAGAAACGGGTAAGGGGACTGAAGGGGGGGCATGGGCACAGGGGTACCAAAGGAGGTGGGCAGACCGATGAGGGGGGGACAGGGGGAAGGGGCACGGGGCCGAGTCAATCTGGCAACGAACCAACCCCCCCCTTATGACCAACAGACATGGAAGTGGGCCAAGGAGGCCGAGCCCCCGGAGAAGATGGGCACTGCCCAGGCGTAGGAGGAGGAGCAGGAGGAGAAGGAGGAGGAGAGCCTGGTGTCACGGTGGGATGGGGAAGGAGCGGTGGGAGAGCAGGGGAGAGGGAAAACCCTCCCCCTAAGGCTACACAGACAGACCACAGATATGGACAGACAGAGGCAACTACGTCTAAAGCTGGTACCTAGCTCGGTAAAGCTAGGGTCCCTCAGGTAGTAGGGTGGGCTTTCCCTCAATACTAGAAGGCAACCCTTTTCATCATTGGGACTGAGCAAGACGTAAGCTGTTGCCTCAAAGAACCAAGACTCACAACAAAGGGGGGAAGCCACGCAGTCGGGGAAATACTCGAGGCCCTGGGCACCGTGTAAATAAACGTGAAGGGGAGTAGGGGAAGAAAAGAGGGAAGGGAAAGGGGAGAGGTCAATCAGGAAACAAGGAAGGTGGGGATAGGACTAGTTCACAAGGCTCTTTACTTGCAAGGGTCAATATAGGGGAGCAGAATTGTAGGCTAGGATTCAGGGAAAGGTAACCCCCACCACCGGGAAGCAACTCCCTTGTATACAGAGGACGAAACGGGACAACACAGGACTATACTCACACTCAACTCTCTTACTCAGAAAGGCAGGGGAACACAAGGATCAGTACTCACACTCAAGTCTCTCACTCAGCAAGGGAGGGGAACACAAGGACCAATCTCTCCAAATCAGCACAGGTCTAAACACAGGATCTCCAAGGGTAAAAGGGGGCCAGTCTCTCATGAATGATTACCGGCGGGGGAGTCAGGCCCTGCTGGCTCCTTTTGTAGCTATGCCCAGCTGTAGTCTATTGTGCTCAGGGCGGGGCCCCTTTCCTCCCCGCCGCCGAGCCCAACACCTCTCCATGGCTATAGTGGGAGGGGCCATGAACGTTCTCCAGCGTGAGGTGACCCCACCCCTCTAGTTCCTCAGTGCGGTGTTCCCCGTCCCTCTCAAGCCTCCAAAGTCAGATTGCTGCCAGGCAAACAGGTCTGCAGCATCGGAGCTCAGGTGGCGGGGGGGGACATGTGCGATGACAGTGCTGATACCTGGAGGGCCTGCGCAGGAGACGGGCCTACCATTGAGGGGGGAAATAGGGGCACAGGAAAACCCAGGACTTTATCAGGATCTAGGGGACCCTGCAGCATCAACTGGAGCTTGCGGTCAACCAGTGGAATGAACATGTGTACCGGGAGGTCATGCGAGACATGGAGGCGGCAGGGCATCACAGGACCGTGGCCCAGTGCCAATCGAAGGTGAAGGAGCTCAAGAGGGGGTACAAGGCCATGCAGGACAACAACCAGAGGTCCAGCCACGGAGCCCAGACCGCCCCCTACTATGACGCCCTGGACCGCATACTCCATATGAAGGGGTCCATAGTAGGCCCCCATCTTGTCAGGAGCACTGTGGTCTAGGGCAGGGAATGGGCCAAGGTACCCCCTCCCCTCACTGCCCCCATAGAAGGCACCAACTCTGGGGGCCCCACCTTCCAGGAGGAATGCCCCAGAACCTCAGGGAGCAGCAGCCCCCCCAGCACCAGCACCAGCACCAGGAGCCCCCAGCTCCTGTTAAGTCCATGAGACTCCAAGGCAAGCACACTGGTCACCCTCAGCCAGTGGACACAGGGGGACCCCAGTTACACTGAGGGACCACCTCAGAGGGCTCCAAGGGTAAGCAAGCAAGAGGGAGGGGAGATGGATCGTGGGGGATGGGTTGAGGGGGGTAGGGGGACACACTGGGCAGGGGGACACCCCAAGCAACCTGCAGGACCCTAGACCATGGGAAGGAGGCTGGGGGGGCCACTGGATGACAAGTGCAGCCCACCTCCACCCACCCCTCCCATATCCCCACAGGGCATGGCATGCCCTGGCATGTGAGACAGGCAGGTGAGGAGGCTGGCAGAGAACCTCCCCAGGAGCCCCCAGAGGTCCCAGGTGAGGCACACTGGCAAGGGGGGGAGGGAAACCAGGGATCCCGGGCGGGGGACCCCGGGCATGCGGTGCGGGGGAGGGAGGGCTCAGGCACATGGGACCACTGGGGGAGGTCACTGGCCACCAAACTGAGAGGGGTAGGACCCCCAGCTGTGCCATGGGGTAGCGGGCAGCTGGCAGGGGCAGCTTACCAACACCTAATGTGTACCCCAACAGGGTGACCCGATAGGCCCCAGCAGCCCAGACCCATGCCCCCAGTGCAACAGATGAGGGAGCACCAGACACGGGTAGGGTGTTGGAGGGAGGACCAAGCAGAGGACATAGTACGCTCAACCACCAAGCAGGGAGAGCGGATGATCGCGGCCATCGACCGGATGGAGGTGGCCACAGAATGCTCCGTGCAGCAAGCAGAGGCATGGGACCAGGGGATGAAGCTGGAGGTGAGACTGGAATGGAGGTGGGAGTGCCAGGGTCACAGCAGGCAGGTGGAGGCCTTTGGGAAGCTGGAACAGGCCATTGACAGGATGGTGCGGGAGCATTCAGCAAAGATGGACCGCTCATATGACATCGGCACATCGCTGCTCCTGCACGTTGGGACCATGAGCACCTACATGATGGCAGCCACCCCAGCAGGTACCCTGCCCACCCAGGCTCTGATGCGGGGGCCCCCGGCACCCCCACCACCTCTGCCACTGCCCCAGCTGCCGGCACGCATGCTGGGCCTGTGCATCTGCCTCCCATTCCCTGTAGCCCTCCAGAGGGAGCAGACACCCAGGGGGGCCCCTCCAGCCCTGGTTCCGCCCTTCCTCCCACCACTGCCAGCCCCTCAGGACACCGAGGACTCCCAGGACACTGTTGGGGACATGGACAGCGGGGGGGGGGGGAGAGGAGCTCCTAGAGCTCCACGGCACCCACAGGACGGCTGAGGGGATGGCCCTGGAGACATGCAGAACAGGGAGGGGGGAAGTGGGAGGGCATCCTGAAAGGGGGGGGACACAACACCGGGAGGTGGGTGTTGGTGGTGGTGGTGGTGTTGGTGGTGGGGGCACATGTCTATTAATGGCACAATAAATGTATGGGCACCACAGTTGCCTCCATGGTTCTGTTCGTGGGCCCAGGGCTGGGGGTGGCTGGTGGGGCTGTGAGGGGCACGCACATGGCACTGATGGGGGCCCTGGGTCAGATTGTGACAGGGGAGAGTGCGCCATCACGTCTCGGCCTCCCGGCTGATGTACCTGGCCAGGGCAGCATGGATGCGCTTAGCGTACCGGTACTCCTGCGGGTTCTCTGCATTCATATACAGAGGCACAGGTCTGGGAGGGCGCCAGGGCACTGGGTAGTTGAGGGCAGCACCATCGGTCTCGTGCACGCTGTGCAGCACACAGCAGGCTCCGATCATCAGGGCCGAGATTTACACTGTGTAGTCCAGTCGGTCGGTGAGACTCCTCCAGCGCTGCTTGAGGGCCCTGAAGGCCCTCTCGACCACGGTCCTGCTAGCACACAGGCAGGTATTTTACAGCACCTCCACAGGGTTCCTGGCGACTGGGTATGCCTCATCAGCCACCAGGTGAGTGGATAGGCTGGGTCCCCCAGAATGCAGGGGGGCATCATCACCCCCTCAATCTGGTTCATCCCCATGTCTGCAAAGTCCCCGTGGTACATCTGGGCATAGAAGAGGGAGATGGTCATGATCTGGGCATCGTGGCTGCACCCGGACTTGCCCATGAAGATGTCTATGAACTGCCCCCAGGGGTCCACAACCACATGCAGCTGCAGGGAGTGGTACCTGTGTCTGTTGACATATTCCACGGCCTCCCCAGAGGATGGGCAGAGGATCTCGATGTGGGTGCTGTCCACAGCGCCTATGCAGTTGGGGAAACCTCCAGCGGCGAACCTGGCCATCAAGGTCTCCTGGTCCACCAGTTGTATTGTGCGGTCCAGGAGCATGCCCTCCACCACCTTGCAGACATCCCACAGGATACCGGCAATGGTGCTCACCCCCACACCGAAGTGCTGCCTCATCCCACTGGGCCAGCACCCTGGCCCACCACCCCTGTGCCTGCTCCATGATCCATACCCACCGGTCAATGGGCATAGTGAGCTGGGCAGCATGGCCCATGGTTTCCCTCTGCCACTAGAGGCAGCCGGCCGCCTCTCGGAGTACTGCAGCCTGCTGCCGGGTGTGGAGGAGGGTCTGTCTCGCCGTTCCAAACACCCGCTGTGCCCTGAGCCGGGCCAGGGACCGCCTGCACCCATGTTGGGCTCGCCGGGCTGTAGCAGTGCTCCAGGCCATGCTCACTTGCAGCTGGGCAGCCAGGTGCACTTCTGTGGTCTGGATGCACAAGAGGTCCGTGTGCGAGCGGTAGCACTTATTGCAGACTGCTAGGTGCATTCTGCAGGCACCCAAGTGCCCCAGATCCATAGAAACTGGTGCCCCGGGTGGGGTGGGACGTCATTATAGGTTGGGACAGGAGTTGCCTCACCCCCTGTTCGCGACCTGGGATCCCAGCAGAGCAGGCTCCCACAGGGCGACAGGGGCGGAGCTGCTGGGGGCTCTCCATTAGGCACACCTGCAGTCCCTGCATGGGGCCTGGCGTGTGGTCCAGCCTGCGCCCGGGCGTACGCGTGCAGCAGCTGCACCCCTGCTGTCATCACCTCCCACCTCTCTGTGTTTTTGCAGCCTGTTGTCCATGCCGCCCTGAGCTGTGTGTAGGATGTCCTGGCTGTGTGCTCGGTGCCAGCAGCTGTGCAGGGTCTGCACCCCACACCTCACTCATTAGCCAGGCAAAGTTGCACCTGTGGCCTTATCGCTTGGCCTTGGAGCTTCCCTGTTTCCCCTCTCATCCCTCCAGGGATTGTGGGGTCCCTCTTGCCTTACATTTAGTATCAGGCGCGTGTTGGACCATGGCTGGCAAAGCTTCCCCGGCCCCAGCACCCCTGGCGCCCCTCATAGCTGGACCTTCTGCGAGACCATGACCCCGTGTGACCTGTGGCATTCCCTGATCATGCAATTTCTGCTGAGCTGCCCCGACAGTCTGTCAGGTGCCTATGCGAGTCAGATCTCCGGCCTTTGCTACTTTGGCTATGAGGCAAGCACCCGGGTTTGCCGGCTGCACACGGAGACGCTGGGCCTGCATCCCTTTCCCGATGGTCAAATCCCGAAGAGGAGGTGCACGCATATGGGGTGGTCGGCGGCGGAGACTGTGTCTGCCCTCTCTGTGTGCAGCCTGGCTGCCTACATGGTCTGTCTGAATGAGGGGGCCCTGCCCTGGCCGTGTCCTTCTTTGGCTGGTGTGAGCTATTTTCTCATTTGTTAACACTCTCTCTTTTACACACACACACACGCACATGGAAAGTGTCCAGATATGGATGGTAATACTGGGCTTGAGAGACACTTAGCTAGAAGATGAGTGAGTAAGCATTAGTGGTAGATGAAATTCAATGTTAAGACATGCATGTTGGAAGAGATCATTCTGATTTCTCTAACATACAGAAGGTTTCTAAGGTATCTTTACTATTTAGGAAAAAGATTTGAGCTGCTACCATGTGGAAAATGCAATGGCAAACAGTACTCTAATCAGAGCTGTTGTTGTCTATGCTGGCTATGGCTAAGGCTTCCAAAATGCTGTCTGACAACCAGAGACTGATAGTGCAGTAGTGCTTCAGCCACTTTCCTTTCCTTTATCCTGTTCCCCAGGACAAAAGACACAAGCTATGAAAGGGAACCTGATTCTTATTAGTTTGAGAGGGACACCTCTATTTATTTCCTTGTAGTGTACTCTTTTTCATTACCAGAATACCCAGACACACACACACTCAGTGTCTCATATATACTTTACCCTCTGACCACTAAAGGTCCTGAGTTTCAGCCACCATGACAACCAGATATAACTTTCCTTACAACTGATCAACACTGCTCATTAACCGGCTGGAGAGGTCACTGTTGTACAGCATTCAGGGCACAGTTGGAAACGTAACAATTTTCCTAGAAGAAAACAGACTTACAGATAGAGAAACTGCAACATAACTTGCATTTTCATGCAAAAATAGTGGTCTGCCCCTATTGAAATTCTCTGAAAACCCCCCAAACAACGGTAAGTAACCATAACCGGGCCATCTCCGTTATTTCTGATTTTATCGACAAATATTTATTGTAGATTTATAACACGACCATTGCTGGAAGTCTCTAGTTTAACAAAGAATTTATACAGATAGCACTGAGATGGCCTTATTATGTTTTATAGCCAGGGATGGTACATGGCAGCAGAAAAATGTTTTCCTTGTCTGTGCTTTGGAAAAGTAATTTTTTTTTATTAGATAGTCAATAAATCTTGGTGTGACAAATGCTTGTCTGTTGGTCTCAAGGGATATATCATTTAAAAGAGAAGCATTGCATTAAACCCTGTTATGCATTTCAGGAAGAAATACAAATCAGCTTGATGCCTCCCTTATTATGAGGGGTGTCAGCACTAACATTTGCTGTTTAGTATACAATTTCTTTTTAAAAGTTATATGCACAAAATATAACCCTTTATATCCTTTCCTGGTTATTGTTTTAACATCCAGTAGGACTGATTCTTATAGCATTAAACTATACTTAAGTAGTCTATGCATTTACCAACACTTCAGCTTCATTGGGTGTTTTCAGACAAGTGCCTCCCCACCCATTATTACACACCCATTACCTACTGGTTACCTATGGCAACAGGTGGGTAATGGGTGGGTAATGGGTGGGGAGGCGCTTGTTTCAAAAGACCCATTGTGACATTTGATCAAACTGTTGTTAGTCTGCTACTCAGATGTCATAAATATTCTTACTTACATCACAGACATTTATTTATTCATTTGTTTAAAATTGTACCCTACATTTTCCCTAAGGTTAAGGGCAGGGTACAATATATACCAGTATATACATAAAACAATTTTAAATCTTCTATTCCTGACTTGTCTCCCCTGCCAAATGCTTGACTGATTCAAAAGGTCTTTCAGTGCCTCCAAAAAATGCTCAGACTCAGGTTTTGGTGAATCTCTAGGGTAGAATCATAGAATCTTAGAACACTTTCAGACATGCCCCCCCATACATATTTGGGCTGAGGGAGGGAATGCACAGCCTGAATATGCTCAGGGATCGACCAGTCCGAAAGGTTCCCCCCCCCGCACTGCTTTACAAGCAAAGCCATGTGTGATGCAGAGCACGAAATCAAGCTCTGCATCCTGCGTGGCTTTCCCAGCAAAGCCATGGGGGAGGGCCTTTCAGACTGATCCCCACGCATATTTGGGCTTCGCATTCCCCCCGCAGCCCAAATATGCACAGGTGGGCCATGTCTGAAAGCGGCCTTAGAGTTTGAAGGCACATCAGAGGTCATCTAGTCCAACCCCTTACTCCATGCAGAAAATCCACAACTACAGCATCCCTGACAGATGGCCATCCAGTCTCTGTTTGAAAACCTCCAGTGAAGGAGAGCCCACCACCTGTTCCATTGTCAAACAGCTCTTACCATTAGGAAGATTTTCCTAATGTTTAGTCAAAATCTCCTTTCTTGTAATTTCACCCTATTGGTTCTAGTCCTGCCCTCAGGAGCAACAGAGAACAAGTCTGCACCATCTTCTATGTGACAGCCCTTCAGATATTTGAAGATGGCTATCATGTGCTCCCTTAGTCTTCCCTTCTCCAGGCTAAACATATCCAATTCCTTCAACCTTTCGTCACAGGACTTGGTTTCCAGACCACTGACCATCTTCATTGTTCTCCTTTTCTTCAGGACTCCTCTTCCTGAAGTAAAGGACTTCCTCAGCTGTGGAGCAGTCACTGAGGCCATTTTAAAATGAGAATGGCTGGAGGGCAGGTCTGTGTGTGCCGTGTGGAGCGTCCACGTATGTCTGGTGAGTGAGGTGAGAAACAAACAGGCCGAGATGAATGTGTGCTGGGTTTGTGCTCCTCCCCAAGCACCACCTACTCCTGCCCTCACACGGCATCCTGGATTTTTCTCTGCTGCTCCTTGTGTGGGCATGAGTGGGCAGTGGGTGGGTCATGGGAGTGTGCACCCAACCACGTTGTCTTCAGATGGGTGCTCAGGTGGGTGAGGGAGGGGTGGACTTGTGTGAATGCCTCCCAAATAAAAATGGCCTGAGAATTTTACTTCATGCCCTTGCTGTATGGACTTGATGCACTAATGGTCAAGACCAAGCTTACCACAGGGTGCCGTGGGGTGAACATCCCACCCCTGCTATTTTCTCTACTTCCAGGGCCCCTGGTCTCACCCCAATTTTCACCAGAACAGGGTTCTGGGGCCTCACCTTCTCATAGTGGGGCCGCAAACACAACCACGTATAGGAGGTGGCTGCTGAGGGGGCAGAACCATGGCTGATGAAATGGGAACACTGCATTTTATCTTCACCCTGGACTCCACAAATTCAACGGTCAACTTTGCTAATGGAATATAAAAGAGGGTGCTCCTGGGTGACCAATTAGAAAACACGGCAAGAAAAAGGTAGAAGTAGCACAAGTTAAGTTAAATATCGGATCTGAAATGAAAATCCATGGCAAATACAATGAATTTCCCTGCTTTGACTTGGAACCAATGAAGCAGATTTCAGACTTACTTCACGAGATATCCAATTCAGATATTTGGTTATTTCAGTTATTTCTGTTTGGTCATTTCTGTCATTTGGTATTGTTGTTTCTTCATTTTGGTGCTACACCACATGCATGATAACAGAAACCAAGTAACTAAAATACTGATGCTGATGTTTCCTCTTTCATCCTTCACTCAGCATCCCCTCTCTTCTGTAACTAAGTTAGACATGTTCATCTATGACTTCTCAAATTCATGAATGTGTCCCTTTCTCTCCCTATGTTCCCCTCTGCCTTATCTCCCATCTCTAGTTTTTCCTAGATTGTAAGCCCCTTTGGAGCAAGGACGTGTCTCTAATGAATGAATGTACAGTTCCAAGTACGTTGCTGGTGCTATAGGAGTAGTAGTAAATAATAATAATAATAATAATAATAATAATAATAATAATAATAATAATAATAATAATAAATAAATAAATAAAAACAGTAAAATGCTCAAAATAATCAAACCAAAATAACTGATGTAGCAAACTATATTACTTCACTGTCTGCCTGTCATACTGTATTGAGTCATACATTTCCAATGTTTATGTATCAGTCTTGCATGCTTATTTATTGGTTCTACCAACCTCCAGAAGTTGTGGGGAGGGTTTTCATGTACTGTGCAGATATTATTTTTGGTTGGTGATATTGACTCTCAAAGATGGAGAATTTAATAAAATGTACATATTTTTTCTCTTGGCAAAAAACAACAACCCTGTAGATATATGCATATATAAATAACCAAAACTTTATAAAAACATAATCTTTATTACAACATTCTAAAATATTTAGTAAAATTTTAATAGTAAGTACAAAAAATGGCAATTCCAAGAGTTTTGTGTGATAATGCAGACTCAATGCTAAGAGATTAGTAGTATCTTCATATGGTCAATATTTCAAGCAGCCTGCTCTTCCTCCGGGCTTAAGCATATATGGCACTAAAGGCACTCCACAAATTCTTATACATAAAAATGCCTTCCTGGAAGAAAACTTCACAAGAAAAAATGTGTAGCTCCAAGCTCTGTTGTTCCAGAAAGGCATTTTTATATATACATTTTTTCTGAGTGCCTTTACCTTGAGTGCCTTGAATTGCTTATAAGGAGGAATTTCTTCATCTTGAAACACAAGCTGGGAACTAGTGAGGCCCTTTTTACACGGGGTTCTCCCACTCATGTACAAGCAGAAATCTGGGTCAGCCTCTGCCGCAACCTCCTCCTCTTGGGCATAAAGGTGAAGGCACTGAGGAAAGGGGTCAGCAGGCAGCAGTCTAGCTCTGGTGCTGTTCAGTATGCATGCTGTGTCTGCATGCTGGAAGCAGTAGTGACTAGGTTGCTTCCTACCACTGTCCCCCACCCATAGTGAGGGATGTAGGGGAGGTATGAAGAAGGGGGGAGGGGACTTCTGTCTATGGGGTATCCGGCACTGGGCTCCCAGATGTGACTGCTGATGCTGGTATGCTGACAAATTGCTTGAGGGCAGGGGTGATAGTCTAACTAACCAACAACCAACAACCAATTCTGGCTGAGCACCAGGCTCCCCACCCCAATTCCCTTCATGGATATTCTGGTAGGATTTTAACAATGGGTTCTGCCAAAGTGGTAAGGTATCACCTCTGTTTAGGGATGGGCGAACAGAACGCCGTTCGGATGTTCGGATGTTTGGTTCGAAACCCAAGTTCGGGTTCGGCTGTTCGGTTTGGTGGAGTTCAGTTTGGCCGAACTTGGCCGAACATTCAAAAAAGTGCTATCAGTACTGAAACCGAAATTTTTTCGGTATTAGTACTTTTGGCCCTGAAACCATCCCTGGTGTCCACCCCTGGTGCCAGGAAGTCTGTTCCACAGCTGCCTCCCCCTTCCAGTCATGTTTTTCTTGCCCAAAGTCACGTTTTTCCCACCCCCGAACTCATCCTAACTCATCCAAACTTTTCCGAACTGTTCGGAAGTTCCAGCGTTCGGTTTGGAAGTTTGGTTCAGTCATCTGAATAGGCCAAGTTCAGGTCGAACACTGAACTTCCAAACTGCGTTCACCCAACCCTACCTCTGTTTGAGGGTGAAGAAAGGGACAAGGAGATAAAATGGAACTGATTTCTACACTAATCCATTGCTCGGTGTTCAGGACAAGCTTGAGGGGAAATGGTGCAATAGAAGAACTGAGGGAAATCACAGCTTGTGCTGGAAAGCCGCCCCTGATCCTGTGTTCACTCACCGCTGTCCCAAAGAGCCTGAAGCTAGAGCCTCTGTAGGCACTCCCCCTCCTTGCAAGGACTGAGAGCAGCCACAGACAAGACAGACATGGTACTACCTTTTAGCTTATTAGGGAAGGCACAAACAGTTCCTGCAGAGATAAAATAGGACCTTTTATGCCCTGATGTGGCTGGTTCTACTAGTTGACCTGAAAGCCTGGCCAGTCCAGGGCAGTGGCCTCACTTGCCCCGTCTGTAGCTATGCCCTTGAATGGATTACAACAAAATATAAACTGTGATAGTCACAGTCGTTAGTTGTGCCCTTTGAAAGAGATCATGGTTCCTGTCCAGACACAGGCTCTCTTTCAATAGGGGAAGAATCAGACCTTTCTAGAAGTCAAGAAAATACCAAATACATCATTAAGGTCCCTTCCAGCCCTATAACTCAATTAGAACATACATGACTGATTATCAAAGTAGCCAAGTGTGACACAATATATGTTAATTTGGACACCATTCAGGTATACTACTGGGAACCCTGAAATGGGATCAGAGAGTAAACTTTATGACACTGCAAGATGTCAACATATCCACTAAGTTGAAGGAGAACATGGGGAAAGATTTCTTATCAATAGGGATGTGCACCAGAGCCACATGTTGTTTTTCATTATTGTTATTGTTGTAGTTATCAAAATGTGTCATGCTATTGTTATAACAACAATGTCATTTTCATTATTGTCGTTATGGATATCGATACCGATTTCAAACGAAGATTTTATTTTCGTTATCGTTATCGATATTGTTTGGTCTCATGATCTCATGAGACCAAAAACAGGAAACAGTATTTCGATCGCGTGTGTTCTTGTGTGCTGTGCCATGATGTCTGTCTGGCTTGTGTGAAGTGAAGTGAATTGGTTTTGAGCTTGTGTGTGTATGTTGTAGCTGTGCGTGTGTGTGGGGGGGTTGGTTTGTGCATGGGGATGGAAGGTGAAGGAAGCAGTGGTGTTAGTGGGGGGAAAAGAAAAATGAAGACGGGGAAGGTCTGCTGCTGCTCGTGCTTGCTGCAGCTGTGAACCCACTCCTGTCCACACTCTCTAATGTCTCTTGCAGCAGCAAAGCCCTATGCCAGGTCCTCAGGTGAGAATTCATGCCATTATTACTTAAATTCCCTCTCTTATTCCCATGGCACACTACCTTCCCACAGTGAAGGCAGGCCACCTGACTGCTGTCACCTGGGATCACTTCCTTGTAGTGATCCCACACAGGCCCCCTGGGGTGCCCTCCTGAACCCCTCATGCCACCGCTCAGGGTTTCTGCCTTTGTCCCCGATGTGGCTACAGGGGGATCGGCATCAACAGGAGTCTCCTCCGCCTCCTCCGCCTCCTCCTCACTCCTCTCATTGCTGCCCAGCTCCACACCACCCATGCTGAAGCTGCTGCTGCTACCACCTTGCAGCATGGGAGGAGAGGATGCCCTGCTGCTATCTGCTGAAGCTAGGCTGCTGCTGCTAAAGTGGGGAAGAATGCCCTCAAATACATCCTCCCCCAAATCCTCAAAATCCCGGGGGGAGGGGTCAGAGGGAGGAGCCTGCCCAGGAGAGGTAGTTGCCCCTGCACCACTCCCAGCAACAGCACCCACATCATCATCATCATCATCATCATCATCATCATCATCATCATCATCATC
>QEPC01008922.1:519755-547896 GCA_003113815.1 Sphenodon punctatus
TATCTATCTATCTATCTATCTATCTATCTATCTATCTATCTATCTATCTATCTATCTATCTATCTATCATGTACAGGGCAGGGAAAGGGAGAAGGTAAAAGGTAGGGTATATGAGGAAGGAAAGGAATTGGTAATAGATTTGTGTGCAAGCACCATTTCTGTAAAGCGCAACCTGACAAGCAGAGAGCCCTCACAGCACAGAGAGGAAAACAGAAACACATGGCTCGCTCATTATAAAGGGTTGCAGTGCCCTCTCCCACAGCCTCCTGATTGGTTTTGGGAGGCAGCAGGCACTGAGCAATCACAGAGTGCCATGAGACTGCTGGGGCCTGATTGCACTGCTCATTGGCCAGCGATGCATCCATCACATACTGCGGAGCTGCTCAACCCTCCCAACACAGGCACCATTCAAGAGTTCAAGCCTCTTTAGGGCTCCGAGGTGTCTGCTCCCTCCTCCCCTCTCCATTTCCATCAAAAACAAAACTGCAACTGTCACTAATAATGACAACGATAATGACATTGTCATTTTCGTTATCGTTGTTGTTATTCTTGGTTGTCTTTTTCGTTATTGCAATAATGAGAACAAGAATGACAATTGTCGTTATCGTTATTGTAATAACGAAAACGACATGCACATCTCTACATCAATTCCCCGATTCTTGCTTTTTCTTTTTTTACCCACTCTATACCACTGTTGCCTCACAGGTTGACAAAAAATAATGTCCTGGTCCTATTTCAATAAGGATTTTTCCATGAAAGAGGCAGTATTTTGGTCTAACCAGAACAGTAGCATTTCCCACCCACTTGCACAGATGTAATAATTACCCAAAGTGCTCTTTTTCTTGTTTATGTATACAGTTCTGTGCTGCTGCCTTCTCTTCTCCTATAATTAGACAGAAAAATCTAACTTCAAGTCAATAAACATTCAAATGGACACTAGAAAGTTATTTTTGAACCCAGGTGTCCTGTCTGAAAAAGTAGCACTGTTATGAGATTTAGACTTTTCAAGGTGGTGTTATAGCACAAGTTATACGTTGGTTCTTTTTGTGTGGATTTTTAATTCTCTTGCCACTGCATGAGAAGAGTCCCACAAATATTTATCTGCAAGTAACTTCTTGCAGTAACATAATGCACACTTTCCCAAAGCATCTTTGGATAGTAATTTAACTCATACACAAACGGCTGTATCCCCAAGAAAACTAAGCATGCGGGATTTAGACGCGATAGTTTTCATGTTAAAGCCAGTTGTATGTTCTTTTAAAACTGTGAATTAAATACTTCAATGTCGAGGTATTTAATTTGTGGTTTTAAAAGGATGTGTGACCGACTTTAACATGCAAAATGTTGTGTCTAAGTCGCACATGTGGGATTTTTACATGTGGTGTGATTTTATGCTACGCCGTGCACGTCTAAAAGCAGCCATACTTCTATGCTCACAAGGGAATTAAAGACTTTTCAGTCAACAGTTTTCTTTATGAAAAAATTGTCATGTGCCACAGGTTTTAAACCCAGACCTTGGAAGCTTTAGGACGATGCCCTAAGTCCTTGAGCCACAGTTCAGTTCAGATTAGTTTTGCAAATTGACCCTGAGACTACCATTTTGGCTTATGGAATTTCAGGGGGTAAAAACAAACGTGACGGCAATGCGCCGCTGTCACGACCCAACCCGGGTTGGGAATCTGCCACTGACATGGTCGAGCTCAGTCACTAATTCTTCTGTCAAATTTTCCCTAGCTCCTCAACTCCACAGACTGCTCACTGATGGTCCCTCTACTGCCGGGCTGGCCTTAAGCAGGGCCAATAGGGCCCATGATCCAGGCCCTGTGGTCAGTACAAGCCCTGCCAGAAAACCATTCATGGTAGCCTCTGGCTATTTCTATGGGACCCTCTCCCCAAATGCAAATTGCATCCCAGGGGGTGGCTGCTTCCTGCAAGGCCCTGCCCCCTCTCCACTTGCCTCACCTATTTAGGGTGGAGGAACAGAGCCCTACAGGAAGGGATCCAAATAGTGGGGCTATGGAGGGCTGGGCCATGATGCATCTGTATTTTATTATCACCTTGGATTCTGCAAATTCTATGACTGGCCCTGCTCTACAGCCCTGTCATTCAAAATCTCCTGTGTTGCACCTGCAACTTATTAACTTTATGAATGATGAATGTGATCATCACATTCTTATCCATCACTATGTTCCCTCTCCCTTGTCCATCCTAGATTGTAACCCCCTGTGGCAGGGACTTGTCTCTAATTAGTAATTGTTCAGTGCCAGGCATGTTACTGGAAATAATAACAACAGCTCCTCCCATCCTTCCAAAAGCTATAAAGAAGTAAATGAGTGATTTTGCAAAACCTTTTTCAAAATCTCAGCATTTGCTACATGCTCCATCACCCTTTACAAAGCGAAAATCATAGTCACACTCCAACCCTTACCTTCTCTATGCCCATCTCTAAAATAATAGCTGCCTCCTTCAGTGTTGTCAGTTTTTTAAATGTTTCCTGTGTGTCATTGCATTTTCCTCTGGTCCATTCACTCCCCCCTCCCCCCACACCGGAAGTGCATACTTTCTCCCCTTGGGGCCCCAACCTGCCTCCAGTACTATTTCCCACCCTTTCCTTTTCCTGTCCCGATTGGTATTCGCAGTCTAGCCAGAAGCAGGTCTGAACCTCTGTGTTTTCCAATTGGCATTTGCAGGCTAGCCAGCTCTGAGAATGTCAATAGTAGGGGTGAAAGTTTGTTCTCAGGGTTTTTTTCGGTCTCGTCAAGAATATCAGTTCTTATTTAAATCAGGGAACTGAAAACGAACCCAAAACTGGCAGTATTTCAGCCTAATTTTCAACAAGAACAAAAAAGAAATCACTGCACCTGCAAAAATGGCCACTGTTCTGTCCTTTTCCAAAATGGCAGCAGCAGCGTGGCCACCATTTTGGGAAAGGGAAGTAGGTCTCTGCATGTGGTGGTCATTTTGCACACGCGTCAACTGGCTGCCCTTTCCCAAAATGGTGGTGATGCTCACCCCACCATTTTAGAAAATGGATGTGCACGCGCAGAACAGTCAGGCAGTCCATTGTGCATGCAAAGAGATTTATTTGTTTATTTTTACACTGGGAAATATTGAGAATACCTGCTTCTCAGATTTTTGGTATTTCTCGCAAGAAGCTAAAAAACTTCTCATTTCAGCACTAGTCAATAGGAAGCACAGAGGCACAGGCATGCTGTCAGCAACTATGAGCCCCCCTGCCCTTATGTGCAAGTGCTTCCAACCCCAGCCCCCAAAGGAGAGGTAAAAGGAGAGGTCAGTAACAGGACAGTTTCTGGAGAAGATGAGGTCAAGTGAGTGGCCACCGGTGTGGGTGGGGGAGTCAGTCTAGAGACGGGGATCAAAGCACGAGGCTAGGGAGAGAAAGCAGGAGATAGAGGGCTGGGACTATGGCTGGCAGTGCTGCCCCGGGGCTCCCACATCCCAGATCGCCTGGTGCCCCCCCCTCCCCCCCATAGCTGGACCTTCCGGGAGACCATGGCCCTATGTGGCCTGTGGCATTTCCCGGCTATGCAACTGATCCTGTTCTGCCCAGATATCCTCTCTGGTGCCTATGCGAGTCTGAGCTCTGGCCTTTGCTACTTCAGCTATGAGGCGAATGGTAGCATGTGCCAACTCCATGCGGAGGCGCTGGGCCTCCGTCCCTTTCCTGATGGGCGTGTTCCAGAGATGAGGTGCTCACATGTGGCATGGTCTGTGGCAGAGACCATGTCTGCCCTCTCAGTCTGTAGCCTGGCCGGGTTCACTACCTGCCTGGATGGGGGGGGTGGGCTGCCTTGGCAGTTTCCTATTTCTGTTGCATCCACAGGGCCTGTGGCTACCAGCAGTCACATAGGGTGTCATATTACCACCTGTTGGAGCTCGGGCTTCTGCCTTGGCCCCCTGCTGTTGACTATTCCTTGTCGGAGCCCACCGCACCAGAGCTGGCAGTGCTGGCAGCTGTGTGGACCCGTGCTGATGTCCAGGTGGGGCTGGCCAGCTCAGATCCATTTGATGCCTACTACCTTGTTGCCCACCACATGGCATGCTTGGGCTACCACCAGGGCATGCTTCAGTGGCCCCAGTATGTACATCTGGCAGGCCAACCCATCCCAGCCCCCTTCGTGACCCCGTGCAGCTGGATGTGAGGCCCCCTGTGTCTTTGGCATCATGGCTGACAGCCCCACCATGTGCTCCCTGTGAGAGGGCGAGTCCCGGGGAGGGGATTCTTGGTGAGAGGAGGAATCCCAGGGGGTGTGGGGTGGGTGGGAAGGAGGTGGGAATGGAATGGGGAGGGGAAGGGTTTGTAGGGGAGGGTTAGGTGGGGTGGACTTCAAGGCTGGTGGGTTCCCCAACTGTCTGGGCACTGTGGATGGTACCCACATCAAGATCGTCCAGCCCCTCAATGGTATCAACAGGCATGGGTACCATTCCTTGAAGCTCCAGGCAGTTGTGGACCACCAGGGCCAGTTCATGGACATCTTCTCGGACCACTCCAGTCACAGCCATGATGCCCGGATCCTCGCCATCTCACGCCTCTATGCCCAGATGTACCGGGGGGACTTTGCCGACATGGAGATGACCAGGATTGAGGTGGTGTTGATGCCGCACTGCATCCTGGGGGATCCGGCCTACCCACTCCTCCGCTGGCTCATGAAGACATACCCACCAGTCCCCAGGACCCCTGTGGAGGCACTGTTCAACTCATGGCTATGCGCATCGAGGACTGTGGTCGAGAGGGCCTTCGGTGTCCTCAAGCAGTGCTGGAGGTGCCTTGCAGGTTGCCTGAATGTTGCTGTGGAGACCTAGGCCTTCATGATCGGTGCCTGCTGTGTCCTGCACAACAGATGTGAGACCGATGGCGTTCCTCAGGCCAAAACTGTGCCACCAGGACCCGTGCCGCTCTATGTGAACACTGAGAACTTTTGGGAATATTGCTATGCCAATCAGATCTGTGCTGCCCTGGAGAAGCCTCTAGCCAATGAGCCTGAGCACGCTGGGCCAGTCCCAGGGCCCCCGTGGGCTGCCATGGGACACTCCCGGTCCCCATGGCCCCACCTCATCCACACAGCTGGGTCAGAACACCAGCCGTTCTGGCACCTGTGCCCACCCACAGCCATGTGGGGGCCTCCCCATGGCAGGTCCCACCTGTCATCGAGCCGCAGTCGAGCTGATCCCCTGACCCCTTCCTGTTACCATGAAGCAGAGAATAAGGCTGTTGTAAGCGCAACCCCATGTGTTTATTGTCCATACAGTGCCACCTTTGCCCTCCCCCTCCCTGCTCTATGGCCTGCTCTACCTCCCCCTCCCCTGTTCCCTGCCCCCCTCCTCTGCTGCTTCCTGGGATGCCCCCTCGGCCACCTAGCAGGTGCCATGGAGCTCTGGGAGCTCTCCTCACCCCCACTGTCCATCTTCCTGATTGTGTCCTGGGCTGCCTCTGGGTCTGGACCACCCTGTGTGGTGGGGATGGGGGGCGGGGGTGGTGCTGGAGGAGTCTCCCTGGGCTGCTTCTGTCTCTGGAAGCCTGGTGGGACCAGGAGGCGGATGCATGGGCCCAGCAGCCATGCCAGTGGCTGGGGTGGTGGTGGTGGTGGTGGTAGCTCCGCGGAAGGTTGCTGAGGGGCTGGAGCCAGTATGGTGCCGAGCAGAGTGGCTGCCATGCTGTAGGCACTCATGGTCCTTGCATGCAGCAGCAGTGAGGTGCCAATGTCCTGGGACCTGTCCATCATCCGGGTGTGCTCCGTGCCCAACCACTCGATGGTCTGGCTTAGCTGCTTCAATGCCTCTGTCTGCCTCGTGTGCTCCCTTCGCTCCCGCCTCCATTCCTGGTGCATTTCCGCTGCCAGCTGCCAGTCCTTGGTCTCTGCATGCTGCAGGGCCCTGCCGTGGCCACCGCCATGCAGTCGATGACAGCAATCATCCGCTCCCCCTGGTCCATGCTGGTCCAGATGATCTCCTCTAGTAGGTCCTCCAGCACCATACCCGTGACTTGTGCTCTTGCAGCCACTGTGCCAGGGGCACAGACTTGGCTGGTGGGGGCACTGCCTGTTTCCCTGTTGGGGAATCGATTGGTGATGGTTGGTCAGGCTCGGTCATGTACCACCTGTCCCAGAGCTGTCATGGGGGTGGCCGTGGTACCTGCCCAGCACATGGGTGGGTGCAGTTCTCCCCCTGGGGGGCCCCCTGTGCCCCACCCCTCCATGCCCTCAGTGCACCCCTGTGACCCGCCCGTCTGTGCCCTCAGTGCACCCCTATTGGGTGACACCCCCCTGCCCTGGTAGCTTATCTTGGTCTGCCTGCTGCTGCTGTGGCTGTTCCACACATCCTCCCCTTGCCTGGCTTACCCATGTGCCGGGATGCATGCGCACCTGTTGGATAATGGAGGGTGTGTGTGTTACCCTTGCATGGTATGGGTTCCCATCCCACCATGGCCCCTACTCGCTGGCACCGGGGGCCGGGGCTGCCTGGTCACCTGTGCCTGTCCCCCCTGTTGCATGCTTGGGTGGGCCCCCCTGCACCCTGACACCCTTCCTGCATTCCCTGGTTCTTGGGGGCCATGGGGATGGTTCCGTGCCCTGTGGGGGCCCCCCTAGCCCTGGACATGCTCCTATGGCCCGTGTGCCCTTCCAACCACTTGCCTACCCTCTATGTCCATCTTGGAGTCCTCCAAGGCTGTCTCCTCTTTGGGGCTGTGCTCCCCCTGGGTTCACTGGCTTAAGGTGACCAGTGTGCCAGCCTCAGTTCCACCCGAGTCTGACTGCGACCATGGGCCCCCAGTGCTTGTTCACAAGGGGTGCCTGCTGCTCCCTGAGGTCCTAGGGCATTTCTCCGGAGGGGCTGGGTCCCGGGGGTCATTGCCTGCCGGCGGGGCTGCCAAGGGTAGGGGTACATAGGCCCTGGACCACGGCACTCCCCATGAGCCGTGGGGTGACTAAGGAGCCCTTCGTGTGTAGTACATGGTCTAGGGCATCATAAATAGGGGGCGGTTCATGCTTCATGTCCGGACTGCTGATTTTTGTCTTTTATGGCCTTGTACCCCCTCTTGAGCTCCTTGGCCTTGGAGCAACATTGGGCCATGATCCTGTGGTGCCCTGATGCCTCCATGTCCGCACAATCTCCATGAACACGTGCTCGTTCCTCTTGTTCACGGCAAGCTCCACCTGGTGCTCCAGGGACCCCCAGATCTGGATGAAGTCCTGGGTCTCCTTGTGACCCCATTGCCCCCCTCTCTGGCACTGGCATTTCCCGCATGTGTCCTCCTCCCATGGTTAATCCCCCACCTCTTCTTCTTCCCTTCCATCAGTCTCCTCCGGGGACTCTGGCTCCCGGGCCCATTTCTGAGTCTGTGGGTCATAGAGGGGGGGGTGTTGGTGTCCTCGGTCCTTCCAACCCATGGCCCGCCTCTGTGCCCCCTCCCGCCAGGCACACACACACCCTTCATGCCCCTCTGCTGCTGTGCAGGCCTCCCTCACTCTCCTTATCCATTTCTGGGGTGCCTCCATCCCCTGGTCGGTTGTCCCTTCTGGGGCGGCCAGCTCCAGCTGCTGCTGCTCCTCCTCTGCCACCACTGCTGCCCCCCTCCTCCTCCCTGACTACTCCTCCTTGCCTCATTCAACATCCACTCTCCTCTCCCTTCCACCTTGCTCCATCCTGACACATTCCCCTGCTGTTGTGTGCCCTTTAAATTTCCCTCCCTGTGTGTTGCTCATTGCCTGGCAGTGACGCTGCATGCTCTTGCCATGGCTGGGGATAATTTGTTATGATTCCGCCTGGTGGTTAGAGTTTAGTCGTTACATTCAGCAGTTTACCGGTGGGAATCGCTTTCACCACGATTCTGGGGATGGTCCCGTCCAGACCCCCAGAACCGTGGTTGGATTCGGCCCCTACAGGTGGTTGACCATGATGAACATCTGGATGCCACTGATCAGATGTTCACGGTTCTTTGGCCACCCCGCAGGATTGTCCGTGGTTCACTGTGGTTGACCATTGTCTCGTTACGTCTGAAAATACCCCTGTTTTTCAGATCCCACCTGCCCTTCCTGCTCAATTTGCCAATTTACCAATTTTCCTTCCCACCTAATTTACAGCTGTCTGCCCACTGGAAGGGAAGCAAGAATGAGCACCTGGACTATGCTGCTGCTGGGGTGGTTGCTGCACAGCAAAACAAAGAGGTATATGCAGGAGCAGTACAACTGAGACACAAAATACCAATGTAAATGACTACTCCTATAACGAGTACAAAGTTAATAATTAGCAAAAGCTTTTATCTAATTATATGACACCGGAGAAAATTTATACAATGTATACAATCATGAAAAATAAAGTCAATGTATTTCCAGTGAGGACTGTTAGAATGCTGAAAATATAATTATACAAAATAACCCAAGTAGCAGAACAGATTTATACAATGAGTACAATAATGGAAAATAGAGGCAAAGATTTTCAGTAAAGATTGTTTGAATACTGAAAATGCAATCATACAAAATAGCCAAAAATTCAGATCAGAGTAAATGTAAATACAGCACACAAATAGGTGTCAGTAAGGAGGATGGGGAGCAGTAAATGGCCCAAAACAGGAAGTATTTCTCAATTAGAAGTCACAAATAATGAAACAGAATGTACCATCTGATGTCTGTCTGTACATAATGCTTGATAACACGTTTATTTCCATCTCAGACAGAGCCCTACTAGACAAATTGGTTAACTTTCATTTCTGCTTTTTTGCCCAGGGGTTTTTCTCCTTTGATCCCTTCTGTCCCGCTGGGGAAAATCCCAGTTGTGTTCCCTTAAAAAATATCCTCGTGCATGTGCTAATGTTGTATCAGCAGTATCTGAGGAAGAGGCAGTGTCTATACTACTAATGGAGGAAGTGCCTGGCTGGGTCGTGGTCCTAGACTTGGGCCACCCTATTGTACACCCTATTATTTTCATAATCTATTTTATCCCTTTCAAATTTATGCAATTAGTATTTCTTAATATCTTGTTCTAATGTCCCCAATTTCTGTTCTATAGTATGTAATAAATCAGAGTATTTAGTCTGGTCAAGAGTTTCTTTAAATTGTTGTTTCTGTGATTCAGTTTCCTTATCTAAATTGATCACCATGTTATTACTGGTTTCAATAATCAGAACTATTAAATCAAGCAAGCATTTGTTACAAATACTGACCCATCTATCTAGAAAGGTTTCATCTTGAGTAAAAAGTGTCGGTCTTTTAATAATTCAGTGCCACGTGATTCTCCTTACACAATTGTTGCAGGGGAGTGAAGAACACATAGAAATCAATTTTCCACCCATGCCACTCACCATGTTGACTTCCAAGCCCCCACCATCCCTCCATGGTGCTTCACACACACCCCACACCAGCCCACAGACCCACCATGCTGCTTTTCCACACACTTCCCATGCCTACAGTTCCCATCCGGTGGAGCTGTTGCCTGGGGATTTCCCAGCTGCCTTTCCATGCCCTTCTGGCCACCTGTCAACACAGTACAGAAAAAAACAACATAATTAGATAGCAATAAATGGAAGCCTTTACCATGCCATTGTGTAAACACAAACACCCACTCAGGTGCATTAATTTACCATTCTCCTCAACTGCCTCCTATACAAAGATGGCATTTGGGTCCACCAGAACCTCCAGTGAATCATCAAAAAGGGCTGGATGGCTCAAGGGGATACACCATGAGAGCCACAGTGTCCATGTTGACCCATGCTGGCTCCGTGGTGGGGATGGGCACAGAGGGATCTCCACTGAATTAGAAGCCATTTTTTTCTTGCAACTTCAGGCACCGGGATCAATTTCCTGATAACTTCCTGAGCCCGGGGTGAATTCTCAGTGATAATTAAAAAAAATAAAACAAAAAATTATTGTGTGTACACAACAAACTGCCTCTATTCTTAACCAAAATGATGGCAATGCTATTGTCACCACTTCAGTGAAGGGTGCTGGACATTTTTTGCATGCTCAGTGATTGTTTTTTCCTCGCTGAGAACTCATACTGGGATGGTCCAGGTAGTTGAGTTTGTGAGTTTTACTTGCGAGAAACCAACTGGGCTGCTCATTCAGCCCTAGTACACTCTTCTGTCTCCTCGTCTCTCAACTGTCCATTTATTGGCACAGAAAGGTACGATGTAATAATATTGCTAAGGTAACTATTGAATTTTTCTTTATAAGAAATTTGAAGTACATAGGAAAAAAAAGTAATCATTACAAATCAAGCCAACTGTGCCCCAGGTGGACCAGTTGCCTGTTTTATAATTACTGCTTCTTCAAGAAGGATGTTACAAATGGAAATGAAAATCCTATTGCTGCTAATTAAAAAAACAACCCAGGAAAAAAAGCTTCTTGAACAACAGAAATAGTGCATGATCTCCAAAAACTTTGCTTGTCCTATCAATGCAGAAACCTGCCATTCTAAAATGGCCAGCCTTAATCAAGAGTTTGAGTAAGGGAGGAGGGAAGATGCCCTTTTTGTTCTTTCATTAGCATATTTAAGCATTTTAAAGTAGAAAGTAATTTTATTCCTATATATTGTGTATACAGAAAATCAATATGGGTTGTTGCGTGTTTAAAATATCTAGTTTAATGACACAGAAGTCCTACAAGACACCGTACCCCACCAACAGAATAATGGTAGTTGCTTGCTTAATAAGGAAGTTAAGAAATATATTCCTTAGACAACACCATAACGAATCGGTTATTGTTCCTAATTAGATCTGAATGCGCTGCTCTAGCAGAAAAGTATTTACTATATTTGCAGCTTTTGGAATGTCTTTTTTATTATACATTGGATAAGGCAACCTGGATCAATGGTGGAATTAATCATGTTTAACATTTACTGGTCCATGACAAAAATTATTGTGACAAATATCTGTTAATATGCAAATGAGACTCCTATTGCTTCAAGCATGATCCTGTAATTTACTCAGCTATTTCTCAAGTGTAATTTATTGAATCAGCAATTTATGAAGATGGAGTGACATAACCGAATTTACTCATGTAGATTCATTAATATTTGAGTAGTAATATGCTTCCTATCATTTTCGTGATAGCATTTGTTAGCACTGCAATTTGATATGGGTCATTTAATTTATCTATGCAAATTCACATGCAGCCTCTTTCCAGATCAGTGGTTGTTTGACAAGCACCACATCTATGAAATGTTTCCTATGGTATTCCCTCTCCTGGATTTGAATTGATTTAAAGGAAAGAACTCTGAGAAAACAGCAACAACTGTTACTAGGCAAAGAGTAAATGGTTAGATGAATTGGGGAGTACAAACCTTTGGTGATTAGAGAAGAAATTGATTTCACATTGTCCTAAACAATGTTAAAAGGAAATCTGGGCTCATACCTAAGCACTGAATATGATGAAAAACAATGATAATGCCTGTGGGTTGCAAGGCTGTTACTAGTCTATGGCATTAAGTGTTTGAGCATCCATGTGGAAACCAATTAGTGACATGTTAACACTTCACAAACTACAGAACATATACAACATATGCCTCTTTGGTTTTGAACGATCAATACTCTAACTGTGAAGTTATTCTCTAATGCTGAAAACCTCTGCTAGTACATGTGGGAATTTTGAACGTAAAACAATTCTAGGGCCAGGATCCTCTGTTTTTCCTCTTTCTTTTTATTTTTAACTCATCGAGATTCTACTCTTTCATTCCTTCTTTGTACCCCTTTCTCTGTCTAAGACTTCTCAGATGTTCAATATATCAATTTTTATTTTGTTCAGCAATTAACCCATTTTTTTTCTCAGCTGCTTTGCTGTATGGATTCTAACTTGTGCGGCAGGGTTTGTAAATCTACTTTTATATCAAGTTCATGATGTAGAGACCACAATCCAGAAACAGGGCTACTCCTGAATGAGTGATTTCAGCAACTCAGTCACAAGCTTTCTTCTGATCATTGTTGCTTGCAGGTTTTCTATGGGTAACAAAGGCCTTTTGAAGCAAGTTCTGTTGTAACTAGTGTTAGAGCAGGGATCATTTGTCATAGAGATTCGTCACAAAGTTGAAATGGTAACAATATTCTTCTAACTGTGTCTTATCTTTCTTCTGATGTGGTTATAATGAGCTGGTCATAATTTTTCAGTCAGAAAATTATTGTCATAAACAGCCTTTCTTTCAAAATGTAAAAAATGTAAAAAAAATATTTCTCATTTCAAAAAAGATCAGTTTTTCTAAATATCAACATTTCCAAATATTTCTGCATTCTTTTCACTTTCAAGAAACCAAAACATACCAAACCAGTGTGCACATTTCAGTAACTGAAAATTTAAAATTTTTGGAAATGAAAAATTTGGAAGAAGTTTCATTTATGAAAGCTTTGAAAGGAAAATACTTATTTCCCAGACGTCTTTCACCAAATTTTAATAATATAATCTAATTTTACATCTGTAATATGCTCATAACGTCTATTAGTCATTTGGTAACTCTCTATACACCATTCAGAAATGAAACCTTAATATCATGTCTAACCCTTATGATTATTTATGCAGTAATATGCTCTTGAAAAGATGCACTTTGGTTAGGCCCAAAGCATATATTTAAATTTAAGAATTTTTACTTCAGTATGATTACACTTGGCCATAAGGTTATACGCTGACCCTTTTTACATGGGCCTCTCCCACTCATGAACACAAAAATCTACATGTCTCTCAGGAAACACACTTGAGACAGTGGTGGCTGGTGAGCTTTCAGGTAGGGGTGGGGGTAGGGAATCCAGGAAGGGGTAGAAACCGAGGTGTGTGGGTGTAGATGGAAAGGAAGCCGCCAGGGAGGAGTAGAAAGAGGGGGTGTTTTTAAATGAGCTACAGAGAAGCCAGTCAGATGGAGTGTGTGGGGGGAGGGATTCTGGCTACCGTTATATCCACCTCACACTCCCCTGCCACGGACCATGGGGGAGTGGGAAGCATGCCAGGCTGGCCTTTGAAATTGACATGACCTGGGTGTGAGCGCTGGGGAAGCAGGCTTCCCAGCGCTTGCAGCCAGTTCTTTTGACTTGCAAAGGCCGTTTCCCCCACCCACAGTGCCTCTGAGTGGGGGATTTGTCGGGTGGCTGTCCCAGCTCATATAGACTGGGGTCGGGATGTGTGGGCACCTGTTGCATGATGATGATGATGATGATGATTAGCAAACATTTATATAGTGCCAGCAATGTACCTGGCACTTTACAAAGTAATGGAATAGACACGGTCCCTGCCCTTGGACTTACAATCTGGGGGGGTGGAGGGGAGGAGAGACACAAAGGAAGGGAAACAGAGGGAGAGACAAGGAGTGTAATGTTCACTGTGGGTGATTTCAGATGTGACGGGGTGGCTTTGGCCGCGTCATGGAATCACCCTTTTGATTCCCCGCCAGAATCGAACCGTCACGGCAAGCAGATGTGCCGGCCAATCCTGGTGGGGAATCTGGGGCAGCGGGGTTGCACGGTGCAACGTGCAGCCGCACAGCCCCACCCCTCATGCTCCCGAGGCCGCACGCCCTCCAGGAGATGGGTGGGTGCAGGGGTCAGTGAGTCCGCGGCGCCTGCCCGCCCCCCGGGGTATTGACCACGGCCCGGAAACGGCGGCGAGCATGGTCGCCGATTCTGGGCCATGGTCAGAGTCCAGACAAGATGTTACCACGCTTAACCATGGTGAATCTCACCATGGTTGAGCATGGTAATGTCACGTCTGTTGGGGGCAAAAAGTGATTCCCGCCGGGAGTTCACCCCCGGCGGGAATCGCGTTGGCCACACTTTCGGAGATGGTCCCCGGACCATCCTCAAAAGTGTGGTTATTTTGATTCCCGCCAGAGGTTCACTGTGGTGAACCTCTGGCAGGCATCAAACAGACGTTACGGGACCATTCCCTACCACAGGGGATTGTCTGTGGTTGAGCGTGATCCTGTAACATCTGAAAATACCCAAAGATGCAAAGGCCCAAGTGCATGCGCTTGACTTGGTTACATCGAGAATGCTGGCTGACTGGTCTGTGTGGTGAGGATATAAGTATACAGACCTCAGGTAACAGATTGTACTATAAAAGGAACCAGACCTGCTCCCCATTGGGGAATTAAAACTCGGTCTCCTACGTGACATGTAGGGATACTTACCACTATACTAACAAGGAGATCCAGTATACTTTTTGGCTTGTCCTGAACGGTGCACTCTGGATTTCTTGTCAGTTTCCCTGTGAGTAGGTGGCCGAGTGGCTCACAGGAGTGTGTATCCCTCTGCTCTGCCATCAGACTGGTGGTCAGATGAGTGGCTCCTGCATGGCCATGCGTGGTAGCATCTCATTTAAAAACACTTGGTTGGAAGTAAGGGAAGACAGCGAGACAGAGAGGCAGAAACAGAGGGAACGGGGGGGAGGTAGTGGATGCAGGGAGGAGGAGAGGGAGGAGGAGTAGAAAAGGGAGGTGGATGGAAGGAAGGGTGGAAGTGAGAGGTTGAAATTGGGAGTTGATGGATGGCACGGCAGGAAGGATTGGGAGGTGTAGGAAGGGGACATGGAGGAAGGCAGGGAGGAACAGAAAGGGGGTGGATGGAAGGCAGGGAGAGAAAGGGGCAGAAAAGGAGGTTGGGGGAGGCAGGGAAGAACAGAATGTGGATGGGGAAAGAGGCAGAGAGGAGGGAGGGAGGATTAGTAGAAATGAGGGTTGGGTTAGGGGAAGGCAGGGAGGAGGGGAAAGATTGAAACGGTGATGAGAGAGAGAGAGAGGCAGAAATGAAGGAGGAGGGAGGGAGGGAGGAGAACTTACTGGCAATCCTTGTCCTGTTTGCAGAATCTAGTAGCTATCTTGGTTCTCTGGAAAGAGGAGGCAGGGCTCCCAGAAGCAGCCAGGAATATACCATGCCTGCCTCCCTCCCTCCCCTCTGTTTTGCTCTGCTGCTATCGGCCTTTGCGCGGTATGGATCACCTCCCAGAGGCAGTGTTGATTGGGGGGTTCCTTGCATTGGAAGCTCCACCTTCAATGCATCCCCTGGGCTTTACTGTGAAAATGCCCCCAGGGTGGCCAAAGGAGCTGCTCCAGGGGCTTGCACAGTAAAAGCAACAAATGGCCCTGCCCCCATAGGCAACTGGTAACTGTTGATAGTTTGGGGGACCACAAGAGTGGGGACTGGGCAGGGGTCTATAGGGGTCCCCGAAATCTGGGGGGCATTATGCCCTCCATACCACCCCATGAATTGCATTATGCCTCCCCCTCCACACCAACTCTCACTCACAGCTGAGATAGCTTTGTGCATGTGCTAGCAGAGTGATGCAGCAGCCAGCTTTGAGAAGGTCGGAGGGAAGAGGAATGAAGTAGAGGCTGAGCAGGCAGGGCTTATCAGTCTTTGGCCACTGTAAATGTCGGAAGGTATGTAGTTATCTGTAGTTATCTGTGGTGTCTGGCCAAGTGCAATGTACTAGCATGGCAAGGGAGGCAGCTTGCATTCCTGGCGGCATGCATGTCTGCACGTGTTCATGTGGGAAAGGGGAAGTGGCATCACTCCTTCACGGGCACATGCATGCATGTTTTCCAGCTGCATCCTTCCTATAGGCCTACGGAATATCCCCCTCAACGCACACCTTGATTTCCCTGTGCTTTCTCACACAATTTCTGTGAAGCATCTGGTGCTGGCACTGTTGAGATATGAGACTGAGGTAGATGGATCATCTTTAGTCTGCCCCAGTATGGCAGTTCTTCTGATGGCAACAAGTATCCGGGAAACCACCAGTTTGTAAGAAGATGATGTGACTTGCTGCTTGTAATAGCCTTGAAGTTACAGAACTTGGAAAACTAAATGGTACAGCTCGCAAAATTTCCTTAGATTCTCTACATGAATTAAGACTGTGGTTATATTTTGTAATGTGTGGTTTGATTGGAAGGCTATAGCGAAAGCTGATGCCTAAATAAATAAATACATAAATTAAGACTGAACATTATTGCTCCCCTTGACTGGTTTTAGACCCAATGTTCCTGAGCTTGAGATTATTCAGCCCCACCAGGGAGTTAAAGGTAGGTTGTCACCGGTTCCTCTGTGCATAGGGGATAGATGGAGATGGGTGGAGTGTGAGAGCATGCATACATCCCCAGCCACTGGCTGTGGTGGTCAAATGGGCAGCCCCCCCACCCCATGCCCATGCAATGGATCTGTGTGTGCATGGAGGGGTGGGGGGTGCGTCTCATGTGAAAAGGACCAACAGGCACTGTAATGAAACTTAAATGCCAAAAAACATGGAAATTAGTTATACTTTGTTCTTATTTATTCTAATGACTGTTTATTTTTACATTCATTAGTTCACTTCACACTTCTAATTACTATTACTTCTCTATATTGATCCAATAAATACCTACTTAGTCTTCCAATTATTACTTACTTATTCTTCCTATAATTGCTTAGATTTACACTTCAGTAAATTCTTTCTATAAATTCTTCATATAAATTACTTCTTGTTCCCATCATTCATACCTTCATGTAATTAATAATTTGTAATCACCAATTTATCAACTCAGCATCTACATTACAGCACTGCTTTAAACTCTATGTATTAGAACTTAATAAGGATGAGAAGGGTACATATTAGAACTTGAGAGTATACAACTGCTCCAAAAATTAAAACAAGTGAAATCTCTTATTTACACAAATGTATAATAATAAAATTAAATTGCACCTGTCTTAGATAGAAAAACAGAGTTTAAGGTAGTGTCGTAATGTTGACGCTGAGGTGGCAAGTTGGTGATTTTTATTATATAACCCCCAAACCCACTCATTTTCCACTCCAGAGCCTGCTGCTCTTATTAACTCAGGCTGGGGGTAGGGGGTGGGTGGGCTATGTCCGTCCTCTTTAATGCCCCCCTATCTGTTATTAGCAGCCTGGCCATGCTTCCCCTCACCCCCTTAGTGCCCAGGGTCCTGGAATGCCATACTAAGGGCTGTCAGTCGGAGGCACTACATTTCAAGTGTGGGCATGGCCTCCCCTTCAATTAGAATGGGGTGCCATGTTGCGCGGGGCCACTCCAGCACCCATTTTCTGTTGCCACGCTGGGGGTGCTGGAGAGGCAGGGAAATGCCACCTACCAGAGTTATATCTCCCATGGGACCTGGGCTTGCCTTAGGGTGTTCTAGTGGGTGGGGAAGCACCATGCTTGCTTTGACTGGGGTGCACATGCTGTGATGGGCCCCTTGCTATTCTGATCTCTCTTCTGGCTACATGGGTCCCGGGGGTGCTGGCAAGCCTTGCATGGCGGGGTCCCTCCCCAGCGTATCAGGCAGGTGGAGCTGGGAATTCCCCGGTATCGGCGCTGCCTCTCAAGCCTCTTAAAGGAGCTCTGCATGTTGGGACCCACTTAACAGGACTACACACTTCCCTGTGCCTGAGGTCTCTTAAAGCCTCTTAAAGGGGTTTCTGTGGTTCTTTTTACATGGGTGGTACCCATACCTGAACACCCAGAAATTTGGGTGTTCATGCATGGGTGAGTCTCGTGTAAAAGCTGCAGTAGGTGGGTGTGGGTGTGCATGCTCCCGCAAACATGCATGCACACAGACCTCCATCCATCACCCACGCACAGAGCAACCAGCAAAAATGGTGGCTGCTCCGTGTGTGGATGGTGAGTGGAGGTGGGTGGAGATGGGTGTACACCGGTGTGTGCTTGTCTACACACCCTCACCACACCCGCCACACACAGACTGGCAAAAACAAAAAACACTGACTCATACCCCACACAACGGCCCATGTAAAAAGGGCCTTAGACTGTTGTTATTTGTCATTACACAGAAAGAAAACTGAGTTCATCACTTTCAAGAGGTGTCTGTTTACTTTTAGTCTCCATAACCAATTCCACTTTGGCATAAGATCACAGTGCTAAATAGGGTGGTGACTCAGGTGGTCATAATGTACAGAAAGGGTAATACAACATTCAAATAAAAAGGGCTCTAGATAGGTAATACAAGGAGCTGTACCTTTAAGAGGTAAAATATTTGCACAGAACAGTTATAACTAGTCCTGAAATGGATATTCAACACAAACTTCAAATTTGAATATGCCATATTTGAATTTGCAGGGTCTGGATTTGAATTTTATTTTTAAAATCTCATTGAAGTGCTGATGGGTGGGTCACCATCATAGTTTATTTATCATGGGCTCTACTCAGGCTAGGCACCAGACCTCTGGCCAGCCTTAGTACATTAGCCACAGTCTATAACATAAGCTTAGCCTAGTCAGACACAGTCCTCTGGCCAGCTACCAGCAACTCACTCCTCCAGCTCTCCAGACTTCTTTATCAGCTCCAATGTCCATCTTCCTTCCAGGTAGCCTCTAGCAGAGATATGTTCTTTGCAGGGTCTCAGAGCAGAGTACCCCACTTCTTGGAACTGGCTTCTTTTTATACCTGTAGCCATGCCCCAAACACTCTTACTTCATAATAGTGGTCATCTTGTATTCACCTTGTTAATTTAGATCCCTTAGAGGGATATTAGTCTATTGTGACTCTTCTCTGCCATATCCTGGTATCTGAAATACCATCTCTTCCCTCCCTATGGGGTCGAGCCACTGTGAGCACATTACACTGGTGCTCTGGGCTCTGCACCGCTGCCTATAGTCTTCTGGGCCTGATTCAGGGTGTTGGTTTTGACCTATAAAGCCCTATATGGTCTTGACCCGACTTACCTGTGAGATTGCCTCACTCTCTGTGCTCTGGAGCGACTCCTGCAGTCTGCCGGGAGCACCTTTCTTGAGGTCCTCCATGTGGCCCGGCGGGCCAATATGGAGAAGGCATTCTTGGTGGCCGCACCTAGGCTGTGGAGCTCCCTCCTGGCAGAGGCCTGATGGCCCTGGACCTCCCTTCCTTCTGGCATATGAGTAAGACCTGGCTGTTCCGCCAGGCTTTTGGCAAGGGAGATGGGTTGTAGGGTGGGGGTGGGGGCTAGTGAGGGTGGGTTTATTGTTTTATTGCCTTCTCTTTTAATGTGTTGTTTTACTTTTATATGCTTTTATTTGTTTGATGATGTAAGCTGCCCCGAACTGCCTGGAGCAGGAAGGGCGAGGTAAAAAACTGTTTAAATAAATAAATAAATAAATATCCTATTGTGGCCTCTGAGGTCAGCTGGGAGGGTCCTCTTGCAGGTACCAGCCTGTGTAGTTTCTACAGGAAGGGCACACAAAGAGGTATTCTTTCTGGCTGTCCCACAACGATGTAACTCCTTCCCTTTGGGGATTTGTCTAAGCCCGAGCTTCTCATCTTCCAGAAATGATGTAAGACCTTTTGGCTTGGCGGGGTGTTTTGAAGGAAGGGTTAGGGCTGAGTGGAATTGGGTGGGGGTGAAAGTTAGGAAAGGGTTGTAGGAGGGTTAAGGGGATTTTAAAGATGTTTTTATTGATTGTTGGCTGCCCTGAGCCATAACGGAAGGGTGGGATATATATTTGATTAAATAATTTTTTAAAAAAAATTTAATTGCCTGTTAGCCTAGTTCTGTACAGATTCTTTGGCACTCCACATTTTTGTGGAATATTTGGCACCACAGCCATATGTGGATTCTCTGTTAGACCAATTCTGTGGGGTTAAAAAAAAACCCACAGAATAATTAACTGGCAAACTGGCAAACTAGTGGACAGGTGAGCTAGCAATCAATTGGATTAGTGAATCTGGAAAAATATGAACTTGTGCCAAATTTTAATTTTGATATTAATTGAAGCACACAAAAATCCAAAGTCAATTCACAAAATTCAAGAGGCAAACTCGTTTCAGCTCTGTTTACAGCCAGATGGAATGCTGAATGATGATTCAGAGACAAGGATTAGTCTACAGAAAAAAACTGGCAGCTAACTGTCTGTAAGCTCTAGCCTCTGCTTTAGTGCAACCACTGAACAAGACATGGTAAAAGAAATGAAAACTTACAAAGAGAATACGCAGAGTGATTAACAGCACATTAAAGCTCCAGTAGAGCTTAAGCTCTCAGCAAACACAGAAGACAACTGGAGAAGATTCAAGCTGTGTTTCACTCTGCAGCTACTATCAATTGTTGTCATTGAAAAGGCAGGCAATCAAAATAGGTGTTCCTGAAGCGCTTGATGTGTTTGATGGTGTTTTTTCCCCCCCACTTACCTCAGCCTGAGCAGGCTAATGAAACTACTAAAGAAGTTTGAGTTGCCAGCAAAAAGAGGAACCCACTTGAGAGTGATATTCCAATAGGTAGCAGGAATCTCTAAAAAAAGGGGGAAAGCATAGAAGTCTGTGATGGATCTATGGCTGCTGAGTCAATCTTGCAATTCTTTGGAGCTAACTGAGCCCTTAATAAATTATAGACCAGACCATGATGAGAATGAGGGTTTATTCTCATCATGCTCCTGCTCCTGCTCCTGCTCTTGCTCCAGCTCCTGTCTCGCAGATTGTAAGCCCTAGGGGCAGGGACCGTGTCTATTTTATTACTTTGTAAAGTGCCAGGTACACTGCTGGCGCTATATAAATGTTTGTTAATAATAATAATAATAATAATAATAATAATAATATTGTACTGACCTGAGTCTTAGGGGAAGGATGGGGTATCAAATTTAAACGTGCCCACAGCCGGGGAGCCATCCCACTGCCTGCACAGTCTGGCTAGGGTAGGAAGCACAAGAAATGCACGCATTGCTGACCCCATCCACCCCCTCCTGTCCTCCCATCATCCCGCCCCCGCCACGATGAACAGCCATGGCAACCAATGAGGCACAGCCATGGTGGCCCCTGAGCTGGGGTGGGTATGAAGCATCAGAATAGACATGCTAGCTCGCTGTGGCCCACGTTGGCCCACATGGATGACCCTTAGCCCGGGCTGTGACCTCAGAAATCTTTTGAGATCACAGGCTGGGCAAGCTGCCTACATGCTACTGGGCAATCCCAGGCCATCTGGTGGCGCATGTGCTGTTGGGTCCCAGGCCACAGTGGGTCGTCATAACGTCGTTCTTTACTCATAGTTAATCAAATTAATTGGGGTGCCATAAACCATCATACTGAAAGAAAAAATATGGAAAGCTGAAGGTAAACAGTTGAATTCCAGTAGTGAGCTTACCTGCATGGGAGCATGTGAATTAGACCTAAAGCTAAATAACAAATGAAGGAGTCAGTATTTGTATCAGTACCAGGAAAAAGAGTACCTGTGATTGGGTTTTAAAAAATGCCAGGCCTGGTATCTCATCAGGAAAGTGTACTCATTAGACAGGCAGGGGATCAAGCCAATTGACACTGAGCTCACACAGGGGTCTTTCAGAGCTGTCCACAGACTATAGAAGAGAGCTGACAGGTGACATCACCTCATGATCTGTGCCACTGGGAATATTTCCTTTGCTTTAGGAAGATTCTGAGACAAGTTTAAACAAGACACATGTATTACATGGCTATAACAGAGAAGTGGAGAACTGAAAGTGGGTACACTTTGGTCATGACACCCCCCCCAACCTCTAAACTAAACTTGGTAGTTACAGGGAAAGAAGAAAAAAATAGGAAGGATATTTTTCCACACTTGATGCATCAGTATTTTGGCAGATTCCATTAGCAATACAGTATGCACCGGCTGCTTTTACACAATACATTTCCTGGGATAAAACGGCTATAATCCCAGATGTAATTGTTTGTGGGAACAGTTATCGTTGAAGGAATTTCTCCTGATTACTGCTTTTATCCCAGATTCAACCAACCTGGATTTCAAGGTTTGTTTTTCTCTGGGATGAATAGATAGTACAATGTTAGTTGTGTAAACTGGTAACCTGGGTTGAAGCCCATCCCCCATAGAGACTTGCGAGTGCGAGTAGAGTTTACCTCCCCTCTACCCAACCTGTCTCTATTGTATTCTACAGTCGTGGGTCACCTCAAACCAAGCAGCTTTGTGATCCTTGCAACCGTCTAAGACACACGCGTGCGGACACACACACACACACACACACACACACACACACTGCTGTTTATGGGAATGTAGGGGACAAAAACTGAAGGTTTAATTTGATGTTTGAAATGATGAAGCAACCAATGCCCACACTGCCTCCCACCCCTCCCTTGTCCCCCTCTATCCCTCACTTTCTATTATTATTATTATTATTAACAAACATTTATATAGCACAAGCAGTGTACCTGGCACTTTACAAAGTAATAAAATAGACACGGTCCCTGCCCCTAGGGCTTACAATCTGAGAGACAGGAGCTGGGGGAGAGACTTAGGAAGGGGAACAGAGGGAGAGACAAGGGGTCTAACATTCATGAAGATGCGAGGTCTCAAGTGCACGTACTTGGCTTGGTTACGATGAGAATGACAGCAGGCAGGTCCATGTTGCAAGGATAAGGGTAAACCGATCGTAGGTATAGGAATAGTGGCTCAGCAGGATAAAGAGTCAGACAGAGCAGAGCGAAAGAGGTGAGTTTTAAGGAGAGATTTGAAGGTATGAAGGGAGGGGGCAAGGCAGATGTGGACAGGGAGGGAGTTCCAGGCATGGGGGGCAGCAAGTGAGAAGGGACGAAGGCGCTTAGGGGAGCAGGGAAGGCGTAGAAGGGTGAGAGAAGGGACAGAGGAGGAGCAAAGTGCACGGGCTGGAGTATGGAGGGCGATAAGTGCAGAGAGGTAGGGGGGAGCAAGGTTGTGAAGAGCTCTATCTTTCTGTGCTTCAGGTGGGAAGAGAATTCACTTGCAGCCTGTGTGCTGTTTTGTGAAGTAGTTTTGAACTTCCCTCCTGCAGGAGCCTGTGGCTTTGCTGCTCTACTCAACACTTTATCTCCATCCAAGTAGAGGTTTCCATCTGTTTTTAAGGAGATTCTCTTAGGGCTGGCAATGATAGTAGAGATGGAGCTATCTATACACGAGACCTTTCTTCTTTGCATAAGGGGGGGTGTCAAAATAATATAACAGCAAAGGTATCTCCCCCCTCAGACCATGATGAGACTGGCTTGGGTGTGTGTGTGAGGGGCTGGGACTGGCTGTGCACTGGGATCCTAAGAATGTGCTTGCTCCTGGCTGCAGTTTTGCTAACTCTTTGATCCTCAGGCTGGGTGCAACTGGCCCAGATGTTGTATTCCCAGAAATCGGAGCAGAAAAAGACACTGAAATTCAATGGCACTGCACCATGGGATTGATGCAGTCATCCTTGTGACTCTGATCGCTGATTAACAGTTCACACTGCCATCCCAGGATTCTGCTTAGCCCTGAAAATGAATGACCGTGTGTACCATAATCCCTGGATGTCATCCCTGATTTTTTGCTTATCCCGGGTAAAATGTCTTTGTGTAAAAACAGTGACAATGGTGCACTTTCATCACCCTCTTGGCAGACACTCTTCAGACTGCCCTTTGGGTTGTCCCACACTGAAGTATTCTACAGGAAAATACAATAGTTTGAGGGTGGAGAGTAGTATGTCAGCCTTTTCAAGCCTGTGCCACTTTTTGGGGGGCCTCAAACTACGGCAGCCTCACTATCCTAAAAGTGGGACTCCTACGAGTGAGACCTAGGGCATCTTTAGACATAACAAAGTTCAGGTGTCAAAACCCCTAAGCACGTGTTTGGCCATTGTGGGTAAGCACCATAACAATCCCAACACGAATTTGGCCACCCAATTTGAACATGCGATGCAATAGGGATGGGCGAACAGAATGCAGTTCAGATGTTCGGTTGTTCAGTTCAAAACCTGAGTTCGGGTTCGATGGTTCGGTTCAGCCGAATTTGGGTTAGCTGAACTTGGCCAAACAGTCAAAAACAGCACTATTGAAACCGAAACAGAAACATAACCGAAACAGAAACTTAATTTTTTTTGTCCTGAAAAGACATTTTTCCTGCCCCCGAACTCATCTGAACTCATCCGAACACAACCAAACTGTTCGGTCATTTAAGAGTTCAGTTTGGACGTTCGGTTCAGATGTCCAAACAGACCAAGTTCGGTCCAAACTCCGAACAGCTGAACCGCGTTCGCCCATCCCTACGATGTAAACACCATTGCATCACAAGGACAATTTGCGTGTTCCGAGTGAAGACATGGCTAACGTGTCTAATGATATCGTGTGACACGTTAGCAGGTATGGCACAGGGAACGAGGCGGCAGCACTTGTGTGCTGAAATCAGGGGGTGAGCAAATCACCGATTTGCCCCAAGATGGACTGTGTGTCTAAGCAGTGCCCCATGGTGAACACAGGCCAAACCGGTGTTCGTATCAAGAGCAAAACACACATTCAGACACCCGTTAATGTTATGTCTAATTAGTCACTCATTCCCAGCAAGACTGCTCACCATCCTCAGCTGTAGCTCCAGCTCTGGACAGTTCATTCCCCACCCAGCCCACTCACGTTCGCAGCTTTCTTTTTGTTCCTATCATGTGCACTTCAGAAGAAGCATTCCTGCTTGACATTAATAATAACGCCTACATTATAAGACCCAAACCAAGACAGATGCTCCTGTTTCCCACTGAACATGATTCTCATGGAACAGGAACATCCCTGTTACCCATGCCAGTGTAATTTCCAGCCCAGGGACCCATGTGTGCTACAACACTCTGGGAAACACTGGCATAGAGGCTATCAAGATTTAAATAGGTCCAAATGTTTATTTAATTTATTTATTTAATTTTATTGAATGTACTTCCATCCCACTCCATCCTGCCTCCAGGGATGGACAACTGAAGAACATGATCAGAGACTAGACTTCTTTGGTATGGGCCAGAGGAGTTGAGTTTAAGCTTAACATACAAAAAATGTAAATGCCAAAGGATGTTCATAGCATATCTTGGAGAAAGGTAAATGAGCAAGGTGTGCAGTTTGGCAGTAGCAGGACTGAGGCTGTCATCAGCATGTCTGCCCAGTGGATCAGGAATGATTTCTTGAAATGGTGAACTCTGGTGGGAAATTTACACTAAACCTGGCTGCTGGAACCTACAGTGTAAGAGTGCTACTTACGTTGTGCCGTAATAGGCCCTTTCTGTGCATGCTCAGTTGGGTTTTTTTCCTCTTCAAATTTACAACTCAGGAAGACTCCACATATTGGTGTGGGACCAAGCTGGAAGGTAAGCAGCCAGTCCTGCACCACCACCCAGCTAGGCCCCCTACCTCCTCTAGAAATCCCACCCCTAACCCCCCCCCTTTGGCCATCCCCCCCTTTGGCCATCACCTCCAGCCCCCACTTCCCTGCCCTCTTTCCCTCTTCCCTGCACTCAGCTGAGGTTTTCCAAGTTCCAATTTTTGGGGGGCCCTCCTTGGAAATTCAGAACTTGGGGAAATTGCGTTGTGTGTGTTGGTCCTCAGTGTTTTCTGAGGAAAACCAAGGACCAAGTTACAGCACTGCTCTTAACACCCACCGGTGATCTGACCCATAGGCCACAGAATAAACGGAAGCATTTACATGTGTCCTACGCAGAGATCTGCATTTAATTAAGGGGACTGTACATGAAGTGCTACAATGTCATGAAATTAGATTGGAGTCCTTTATAATATGTTTTAAAATAACGTTAGGAAAAAAAACCAAACATTTTTATTTCCTCAATTAAGCAAGTGTTAAAGATTCTTTGTTGGTTTGTGAAACATTTATACAGTTAATTAAAAACTGACTGCATCATGAGGTTTGTTTTCTCAGCTCTTTTGCATTTACTTGGCAATTAAGCCAGGAATTTTACAACTAAATTAGACTGGACATTAAGATTACTTTATGAAAACAACAAGGCTTATTTTATTTTTTTCCTTTATATAAAAGTCATTTTAATTACCATAGCATTGGAAACCAATTCCTTTCAAATTAATAACAGTAAATCCATTACTTAATGTGGGTACCTAAAATCAAGAATTAAAAGGATTATTTATTTATTTATTTAAAATAATTTTCTACCCTGCCACTCCTGTTCCAGGCAGTCTGGGGCAGAGAAGGGTGTTCACAGCAGACCACAGAGGTTGCTCTTAATCATGAGGCGATCCCACAGGTAAGTCAGGCCAAGACCATATAGGGTTTTATAGGTTAAAACCAACACCCCGAATCAGGCCTGGAAGACTATAGGCAGCCAGTGCAGAGCCCAGAGCACTGGTGTGATGTGCTCATGGTGGCCTGACCCCATAAGGAGATAGGCCGCAGCATTCTACACTAGCTGAAATCTCCAAACCGTCACTATGGGTAGTCCCATGTAGAGTGAGTTGCAATAGTCCAATCTCAAGGTAATGAAAGCATGGATGATAATGGCCAGGTCACTATCCAGATGTAATTGGTGGAATGTACTCCTTGCCACAGCCCCCATCTGGAGATCCAGGCGGAGCAACCTATTTCTTAAGAAAAGTTAGGTATTTGTAATATACAGTTCTACTTTCTCTACAAGAAACATCAAGTTACCATTTAAAGGGAAACTTACACGTTTGTTATATTTATCAAGGACAAATACAGAATCCAATAGCTAAATTGAATCCAAATCAATGACATTCCAGATCTGTTGCAATTTTCACTTTAGCAGCTGGATAGTCTGAACTCTAAATACATTCCTAGTTATATAATACTGAAAATATGAATTAGTCACTTATGTTTGACCTGAGGCCAGTATTCATGGCTAAGACTTCACAAGAGCTGAATTGTCAGCATTCTTTTAAATCACAGGGGATGATTCAAATGAGTTTTTGATTAAATTTGATAGAAAGGATAGTGGAATGGCGTCTTTGTTAAAGTAACATGTCTCTTCTGAAATGACTCCCTAAGAAATTGCTAGAACTTTAGCCTGAATAAAAACCTCCTCATATTCAAGTCAGAGGAAAGAATGTTTATGAATTAGTTTTATTTTTCTAGTTTGCTCAACTGAATTAAGTGTTTTTAAAGTCTTTATATGAACCTGTCCATAAAGCAGTTTATCATCTACTTGGCTAAATGATGAAGATACCCTAGTAGATTCTGTCAGTGTGATAGGTATAATGATAAGAAAAATCATATTCTTTATATTAGAGCTGAAACTTACAGCAAATTTTGTATTAGTAAATATAATTTTCATATTTAGGTAGCCCTCCAAATAGATTATATTCATGCACTGAAATGCAATTTGTATATCTGTAACTTTGGATAGCTCGTTTGGACTATTTTGGTTTATCCAGCTATTTTGTCTGGGCTGGGGTATTTTGATCACTTCGGTCGTGCTCTTTAATAGCACTAAACAACATGAGTGAAGCAAACAAAATACCCCCAAAAATTAACCGCCATGCTGCCTCTCCCCCGCCCCATCCTGCCATGGTGCCTTCCCACCCACTTTCCATGCATACTGTTCACATCTGGTGCCACTGTGTCCCAGTGAGTATCCTGCTGATCCCCAGTGCTCTCCCGGTCACCTGCGAACACAGTAAAGACACACACACACACCCCTATAATTAGATAGCAGTAAACAAAAGCCTTTATTGTGAAGCTGTGTAAACACAGCCCCTCCATCCCCAGGAGCATTAGCTTAGCTTAGTTGCCTGACTGTCATTTCGAGCCATGGTTACAACAATTAAAAGATTGTGGAAGTCACTTCACAGAAGGCAGAGGGTTCTGTGGAGCGAGCTTTGGGCACTTGCTGCAAACCAGGACTAACTAGGACAACGCATGTCTGAATTTGCTGCACATTGAGCTTCTAAAGAAGGTGCTACATGTGCACCAGTGAGACCGAGAGTGGAGAGAGGGACAGGGAACAGTTGCTCCTTGGACACTTAAGAATTTTTGCCCACAACTCTCATGCTAGCGGACCTGTATGTCTAACATGCAACCTAATTGTTCAGACACGGACATGTTAGCACACATTAGTTTGCATTTGCCTGCATGGTGAGCTCTGCATGCTCCAAAACCCTGCTATGAGTGGGGGCTTTGTGTCCGGTGGGCAGTGGCCACGTGACCAGTGGGGGTGAACACCTAATAAATGGACAGGTGAACACCCACCTGTTGTAGGCTACCATCTCATTTTGCAACATTGGGTGATTTCAGACGTTACGAGATCACGCTCAACCACACTGAACCACGCTCAACCCCCCCGTGGGGCCAAAGGGCCCTGAACGTCTGAACGGCGTGCGCCAGATGTTCATCACGCTCAATACCCACATGGGGTCAGTTTCAACCACGCTTCCCGGGCTAGCCGGGGGAAGGTCCCGGGAAGCGTGGTCAAACGAACCCCCACAGGGAACCAAGGAAAAGTAACGTCTGGACGCCAATCCC